>WNWK01001367.1:107500-245000 GCA_009830355.1 Cherax destructor
AAACACCACTGTAACAAAGTATATTTAAAAACACCACTGTAAAACAAAGTATATTTAAAAATACCACTGTAACAAAGTATATTTAAAAACACCACTGTAACACAAAGTATATATAAAAACACCACTGAAACACAAAGTATATTTAAAAACACCACTGTAACACAAAGTATATTTAAAAACACCACTGTAACACAAAGTATATTTAAAAACACCACTGTAACAACAAAGTATATTTAAAAACACCACTGTAACACAAAGTATGTTTAAAAACACCACTGAAACACAAAGTATATTTAAAAACACCACTGTAACACAAAGTATATTTAAAAACACCACTGTAACAACAAAGTATATTTAAAAACACCACTGTAACACAAAGTATATTTAAAAACACCACTGTACCAACAAAGTAATGTTAACCACTGGTATCACACCAGAATTACATAAACCATAACTGACTCCAGTGTAATAATTATTTTTTATTACTCAGTTACCTTCAGAAAGCAATTAGAAGAAGTTCGTTTCATCATATCTCAGTTAGGGGAATTCTGAGAGGGAGGGAGGTTGAGATTGATGGAAGAGTGGATGGTATATTGTCTGATGAGAGAGAATGATGTGATGGAGAATGACTGAAGCAAGATGGATGGATGGCATCCTTGGTTAAGAGGGAGGATTATAGAGATAGAGGGAGAGGAAGGGAGGGAGAGGAGGAAGGGAGGGAGGGAGGGTGGGAGAGGAGGAAGGGAGGGAGGGAGGGAGAGGAGGGATAGAGGGAGAGGAGGGAGGGAGGGAGGAAGGGAAGGAGAGGAGGCAGTGAGGAAGGGAGGAAGAGAGGAGGAAGGGAGGGAAGGAGGGAAGGAGGGAGGGAGAGAGGGAAAGAGGAAGGGAGGGAGGGAGAGAGAGGGAAGAAGGAAAGGAGGGATGAAGGGAGAGAGAGGGAGGGAGGAGAGAGAGAGAGAGAGGAAGGAGGAAGGGAAGAAGGGAGGAAGGAAGGGAGGAAGGAAGGGAGGAAAGGAGAAAGGGATGGAGAGAGGAAGGAAGGGTGGGAGGGAGAGAGGGAGGGAGAGGAGGGAGGGAGAGAGGGAGAGGAGGAAGGGAGGGAGGAAGGGAAAGAGAGGAGGCAGGAGGAAGGGAGAAAGAGAGGGAGGAAGGGAGGGAGGAAGGGAGGGAAGGAGGGAAGGAGGGAGGGAGAGAGGGAAGGAGGAAGGGAGGGAGGGAGGGAAGGAAGGGAGGAAATGAAAAGGGATGGAGAGAGGAAGGAAGGGTGGGAGGGATTTAGGGAGAGAGGGAGGGAGGAAGGGAGAGAGGGTGGGAGGGAGAGAGGAAGGGAGGGAGGGAGAGAGGGAAGGAGGGAGGAAGAGAGGGAAGGAGGAAGGGAGGGAGGGAGAGAGGGAAGGAGGGAGGAAGAGAGGGAAGGAGGAAGGGAGGGAGGGAGGAAGGGAGGGAGGGAGGGAGAGAGAGGGAAGGATAAAGAGAAGGAGAGAGGAAGGAGAGAGGAAGAAGGAAGGGAGGGATGAAGGGAGAGAGAGGGAGGGAGGGAGAGAGGAAGCGAGGAAGGGAAGAAGGGAGGAAGGAAGGGAGGAAAGGAGAAAGGGATGAAGAGAGGAAGGAAGGGTGGGAGGGAGAGAGGGAGGGAGGAAGGGAGAGAGGGTGGGAGGGAGAGAGGATGGGAGGGAGGGAGGGAGAGAGGAAGGGAGGGAGGGAGAGAGTGGGAGGAAGGGATTGAGGGTGGGAGGGAGCGAGGGAGAGAGGAAGGGAAGGAGGGTGGGAGGGAGGGAGGGATAGAGCAACATCAACAATAACCAAAATTGCTTCCACTACAACCAGTATCCCCACTACAACTACTACTACAACTACTATTACTACTATAATTACTACTACTTCCTCTATTACCAGAATTATTACCACCACCACTTCCACCACCACTACCACCACCAACACTTCCACCATCAACACTTCCACCACCAACACTTCCACCACCACCACCACCACCATCACCACTACCACCACCATCATCATCACCACCACCACCATCACCTCCACCTCAATCATCACCACCACCACTTCCACCACTACCACCATCATCACCACCACCACCAACATCACCACCACCAACACCATCACCACCACCATCATCACCACCACCACCATCATCACCAACACTACCACCATCATCACCACCACCTCCATCATCACCACCACCACTTCCACCATCACCACACCCATCACCACCACCACTTCAACCACCACTACCACCACCACTTCAACCACCACCATCACCACCACCACCATTTCAACCACCGCCACCACTTCAACCACCACCACCACAACCGCCACCACCACTTCAACCACCTCCACTACTACCACTTCAACCACCTCCACTACTACCACTTCAACCACCACCACCATCAGCACCACAAATAACAACAACAGCGAAAACATCAATAATGATAGTACATTACCTGTAAAATCAAGTGTCCAAAAACTATTCTTGGTACGCAGCTTCAGGAAAAGGCTGAGCAAAATGTTGCTGACACTGAGGGCCAGAAACTCATATCTGGCAACTCATTTATAATAATAAACATCAATAAATTTATATAACCCCTTCCTCCTACTTTTAATTTTGTTGTGATTATTATTATTATTATTAGAATTATAAGTTATTATTATAAGTTATTGCTTTGCTTTGCTGTTGTGCAGCAGCAAGCAGCAGCAGCAGCAGCAGCAGCTGTTGCTGGCTGCTGCTGTGCGTTGCTGCTTGCTGCTGTGGCTGCGTTGCTGCCGCTGTGCTGTGCTGCTGCTGCTGCTGCTGCTGTTGCTGCTGTGCGCGCTGCGTGCTTGCTGCTGCTGTGCTGCTGCGCCTGCTGTTGCTGCTGCTGCTGTGCTGCGTGTGCTGCTGCTGCTGTTGCGCTGCGTGCTGCTGCTGCCTGCTGCTGTTGTGTGCTGCTGCTGCTGCTGTGCTGCTGCTGTTGCTGCTGTGCTGCTGCTGCTGCTGTGTGCTGGTGCTGCTGCTGCTGCTGGGTGGCTGCTGCGTTGCTGCTGCTGGCTGCTGCTGCTTGCTGCGCTGCTGCTGCTGCTGCTGCTGCTGCTGCTGCTGCTGTTCGCTGCGCTGCTGTGTGTCTGTTGCTGCTGCTGCGCGTGCTGTTGTGCTGTGCTGTTGCTGCTGCTGCTGTTGCTGCTGTGCCGCGCTGCTGCTGCTGTGCTGTTGCTGTTGCTGCTGCTGTGCTGTTGCTGTTGCTGTTGTTGTTGCTGCTGCTGTGCTGCTGCGCGTGCTGCTGCTGCGCTGCTGTTGCTGCTGCTGCTGCTGCTGCTGCTGCTGCTGCTGTGCTGCCTGTTGCTGCTGCTGTGCTGCTGCTGTGCGGGCTGCTGCTGCTGTGCTGTTGCTGCGGGCCTGCTGCTGCTGCTGCTGCTGCTGCTGCTGTTGCTGGCTGCTGCTGCTGTGCTGCTGCTGCTTGCTGCTGCTGCTGCTGCTGCGTTGCTGCTGCTGCTGCCTGCTGCTGCTGCTGCTGCTGCTGCTGCTGCTGCTGCTTGCCTGCTGCTTGCTGCTTGCCTGCTGCTGCTGTCTGCTGCTGCTGCTGCTGCTGCTGCTGCTGCTGCTGCTGCTGCTGCTGTTGCTGCTGCTGCTGCTGCTGCTGCTGCTGCTGCTGCTGTTGCTGCTGCTGCTGCGCTGTTGCTGCGTGCGCTGCTGCTGCTGCTGCTGCTGCTGCTGCTGTTGCTGCTGTGCTGCTGCGTGCTGCTGCTGTGCTGCGCTTGCAGCAGTAGTAGTCCATTGATAATGTTATAACAAGGCAGGTCTCGTAGCCAGGCAGCCTTTAAAGAACAGTATATGAGTATAAGTGAAGGTGTTGCTCGCATCCTGTCACTGAAGCAGGCAGCCTTTTATGCAACAACTTATCAATGTTTATGGATGGTGTTGCTTGTGTCTGGCCGTTGTTAAAGGCAGGCAGCCTTTTATAGACCAGTATGACAGTGTTAGTGGAGAGGTTGGTCGTGTCTGTCACTGTATGACAGTGTTAGTGGAGAGGTTGGTCGTGTCTATCACTGTATGACAGTGTTAGTGGAGAGGATGGTCGTGTCTGTCACTGTATGACAGTGTTAGTGGAGAGGTTGGTCGTGTCTGTCACAGTATGACAGTGTTAGTGGAGAGGTTGGTCGTGTCTGTCACTGCAGCGATCGCTCTTTTATATAAGAGCGATCAGTATTAGTGTGTTGGGATGTCTCATGTCTCAGTGCTGTTTGAAGTCGTTCTTTGATGTCGTTGTTTGATGTCGTTTTACCGCTGGAAGTCGCCTTGAACTAATGTAAAAATGACTGATAGAATTGAAACGCTGAATTTTGTTTCAGGCGAATTGGAGCTGTTTTTTAAATAGCTAAAACTGCCACTAAATACCCACCGCCACTTTCCACTTAAAATCATCGCTAGTAATAATAAGCCTAGAAAATATTCAGTGCATAAATAATGACAATGTCCAGCAGCTGCAAAATGATTTCTACACTAATATATTTTTTCCTTCCCTACTTAACCCCCCTACCTCCCTTTCTTCCTCCTTCCTACTCCCTTCCTCCCTTCCTTCCTCCCTTTACCCTCCCTATATGATAGTGACATATATACTATCTTGTTATATTACTACTATACAGAAAGCCCTTGTTATGCTAAGCATTTCCCGCAAATTAGTTCAGTTTTGTCCCAGGATGCGACCCACACTAGTCCACTGACACCCAGGTACCCATTTTACTGATGGGTGAACATAGAACACCGGTGAAAAGAAACACGCCCAATGTTTCTACCCTGGCTGGGAATCGAACCCGGACCTTCGCCGTGTGAAGCGAGAAAGTGTCCAAGTATCAGAAGTAATAAGAGTCTTAGGATGAACTTGAGTCACAGGATGAACTAGAGTCTTAGGATGAACTAGAGTCACAGGATGAACTAGAGTCACAGGATGAACTAGAGTTACAGGATGAACTAGAGTTACAGGATGAACTAGAGTCTTAGGATGAACTAGAGTTACAGGATGAACTAGAGTTACAGGATGAACTAGAGTCACAGGATGAACTAGAGTCACAGGATGAACTAGAGTCTTAGGATGAACTAGAGTCTTAGGATGAACTAGAGTCTTAGGATGAAATAGAGTCACAGGATGAACTAGAGTCACAGGATGAACTAGAGTCACAGGATGAACTAGAGTCACAGGATGAACTAGAGTCACAGGATGAACTAGAGTCACAGGATGAACTAGAGTCACAGGATGAACTAGAGTCACAGGATGAACTAGAGTCACAGGATGAACTAGAGTCACAGGATGAACTAGAGTCACAGGATGAACTAGAGTCACAGGATGAACTAGAGTCACAGGATGAACTAGAGTCACAGGATGAACTAGAGTTACAGGATGAACTAGAGTCACAGGATGAACTAGAGTCACAGGATGAACTAGAGTCACAGGATGAACTAGAGTCACAGGATGAACTAGAGTTACAGGATGAACTAGAGTTACAGGATGAACTAGAGTCACAGGAACAGCAACACTTGTAGCAACTGTTCCAAATATAATCACGGTTTTCAACGATATATTGCAATTATCATTAGTATTAGTATTATTAGTAATTATTATTATGATTATTTCATTATTACTTTACTATTAGAATTATAATAATGATTATTAATATTATTTATTATTTAATTATTATTATTATTATTATTTTGAATGAATAAATAATTATTACTATTATTATTACTATTATTTTATTATTCTTATGTGCGTAAAGACAAGCGCTAAATCGGTATGGATCATTCAGCAACCCTGGCTTTATGACTGGCATGAATGGAATGATGAATGAATAGAATGATGAATGAAGCGAAGTCATGGTGATGGGAAGTCATGGTGATGGGAGGGATGAATATAGTGAATGAAGGGAGGGATGACTGAACGATGAGTGAATGGAGGGATGAATGAATGAATGAAGGGAGGGATGACTGAACGATGAGTGAATGGAGGGATGAATGAATGAATGAAGGGAGGGATGAATGAACGATGAGTGAATGTAGGGATGAATGAATGATGGAGGAAGTCATGGTGAAGGGAGGGATGAATGAACGATGAGATGAGTGAATGGAGGGATGAATGAATGAATGAATGAAGGGATGTAGGAATGAATGCAGGGATGATTGAAGGGAGGGATGAATGGAAGGAGTGATGAATGAAGGGATTGATGAATAGAGGGAGTGATGAATGAAGGGAGGGATGAATTGAAGAAGCCATGAATGGATGGAGGGAGTGATGAATGGAGGGATTGATTAATGGAGAGAGTGATAATGGATGGAGGGATGAATGAAGGGAGGGAATGATTAATGAAGGAAGAAAGTGATAAATGAAGGAAGGGAGGGAAGAATAAGCTCTTATTTAAACTTCTTGTTGTAGATACTTCTTTTTCTTTAGTCAGGATGATGAAAGTTCAGATGCTTTATGTGACAGACTGACGTACACTATCAGATTATTGAGTTCTTCTTGGGAGAACTGTGTTTCTTCAACATCTTCTTGTGAGAACTGTGTTTCTTCAACATCTTGTGAGAACTGTGTTTCTTCAACGTCTTGTGAGAACTGTGTTTCTTCAACATCTTGTGAGAACTGTGTTTCTTCAAAATCTTGTGAGAACTGTGTTTCTTCAACATCTTCTTGTGAGAACTGTGTTTCTTCAACATCTTGTGAGAACTGTGTTTCTTCAACATCTTGGGAGAACTGTGTTTCTTCAACGTCTTGTGAGAACTGTGTTTCTTCAACATCTTCTTGTGAGAACTGTGTTTCTTCAACGTCTTGTGAGAACTGTGTTTCTTCAACATCTTGTGAGAACTGTGTTTCTTCAACATCTTGGGAGAACTGTGTTTCTTCAACATCTTGGGAGAACTGTGTTTCTTCAACATCTTGGGAGAACTGTGTTTCTTCAACGTCTTGGGAGAACTGTGTTTCTTCAACATCTTGGGAGAACTGTGTTTCTTCAACGTCTTGTGAGAACTGTGTTTCTTCAACATCTTGTGAGAACTGTGTTTCTTCAACATCTTCTTGTGAGAACTGTGTTTCTTCAACGTCTTGTGAGAACTGTGTTTCTTCAAAATCTTGTGAGAACTGTGTTTCTTCAACATCTTCTTGTGAGAACTGTGTTTCTTCAACGTCTTGTGAGAACTGTGTTTCTTCAACATCTTGTGAGAACTGTGTTTCTTCAACGTCTTGTGAGAACTGTGTTTCTTCAACGTCTTGTGAGAACTGTGTTTCTTCAACATCTTGTGAGAACTGTGTTTCTTCAACATCTTGTGAGAACTGTGTTTCTTCAACGTCTTGTGAGAACTGTGTTTCTTCAACATCTTCTTGGGAGAACTGTGTTTCTTCAACGTCTTGTGAGAACTGTGTTTCTTCAACATCTTCTTGGGAGAACTGTGTTTCTTCAACGTCTTGTGAGAACTGTGTTTCTTCAACATCTTGTGAGAACTGTGTTTCTTCAACATCTGACAAGGGAAGGTCAGGCAGTGTTGTAAACACTGGTACGGTAACGTCTTCGCTGTGTGGCACAGGTCTCCTTGCTGGCACCGAAGCAGGATATTCCCACTTGACTTTCTAGTATCGATTAAAACCTTTCACATTTCACCATACAGAAATAGCTATCGTCGTGGTGGTTTTTTCGGGTTCACCACACCATAGACACCCCCTTCCGGCCTGGTCACAGACCGGGCCGCGGGGGCGTCGACCCCCGAAACCCTCTCCAGGGATACTCCAGGTATTATTCGACTGTGGTCAGCATTATACACAGGTTTTGCAAACCAAATGGGAGCCCAAGACTTGTCTTTTTCTCCAGCGTCACTCCAAAATTAGCAAGATAAGCTTCTTTTACAAAATCTGATTTTTTCCCATTTTTTTTTTTTGCAAAGAGTATTCGCCAACAAATGTAGCAAAATGCACTGGGACTGTTTAAGCAGACTTTTCGTGAAGGACTCATGCTTATCTGGAAATATATGACAAAATATTGGTACCAATATTGTCACGTGGTTGTTGATACAACTCCTTTCGTTAAATATTAAATAATTTAAAAATAAAATTATAATCTTTATTAAAACTGTATACGCAAATTGTCACTATATATATATATATATATATATATATATATATATATATATATATATATATATATATATATATATAAACAGGCGTTATGGATTAAGTTCCGTGTTAATTGAGGATGGGTCTGCAATAACTCACAAACTAGACCCAATTTGAAAAGCCTACTGTCAATTCCGAATTCAGCGACACCAAAATACCCTAAATACCTTCAAATGTCTTTGGCAACGTTTTTTTTGTTGTTGTTGTTGACTAGTGAGCATTAATAATAATAATAATAATAATAATAATAATAATAATAATAATAATAATAATAATAATAATATAAAAATATAAATAATGATCCCTGAAAGTCTTCTTTCCAGGATAAGATAAATTAATTTTTAATACATGAATTATTAATGTCAGAAAAATCTCAAAATATAGTGTTGCTTAATTAACAAATAATAAAAATTTCAGTTTCCTTCCCTTCCTTCCTCCTTCCCTCCTTCCTTCCCTCCCTCCTTCCTTCCTCCTTCCCTCCCTCCCTCCTGCCTTCCCTCCCTCCCTCCTTCCTTCCCTCCCTCCCTCCTTCTTTCCTCTCTCTACTTCCCTCCCTCCTTCTTTCCTCTCTCTTTACTTCCCTCCCTCCCGCCTTCCTCTGTTTACTTCCCTCCCTCCCTCCTTCCTTTCCTCTTTACTTCCCTTCCTCTTTACTTCCCTCCTTCCTTCCTTCCCTCCCTTCCTCCTTTCATCCATCCCTTCTTCTTTTTACATTCTCTCCCTTACACAATAGAAATCTTCTAATTCACCTAACTCATCAAATATCTAACAAACATCAAAGTCTCTATTTACCTTTGAGATTCAACATTATGCGTTTACTCTAAAACAAATTCTAATTTTTATCTCTCTATTCCGCTCCAGCGAGAATTAGTTGGAATTAGATATGTAAACAAGGTCTGGAAAATTCTCCTCAGTCAATACTCAGATCACTGATGTTGCTTCTAGTTTGTTGTGAGATGACCGAGTTAACATGGGAGGGGTGGTTAAAATGGGCGGTGTGATTAACATGGGAGTGGTTAACATGAGAGAGGTTAACATGGGAGGGGTGGTATAACATGGGAGGGGTGGTTAACATGGGAGGGGTGGTTAACATTGGAGGGGTGGTTAACATGGGAGGGGTGGTTAACATGGGAGGGGTGGTTAACATGGGAGGAATGGTTAACATGGGAGTGGTGGTTAACATGAACATGAGAGTTGTGGATAACATGGGAGTGGTGGTTAACATGGGAGTGGTGGTTAACATGGGAGTGGTGGTTAACATGAACATGAGAGTGGTGGATAACATGGGAGTGGTGGTTAACATGGTAGTGGTAACATGGGAGTGGTGGTTAAGAATGAGGGGTGGTTAACATGGGAGTGGTGGTTAATAATGGGAGTGGTGGTTAACAATGGATGGGGGGTTTACAATGGAAATGATGATTAACAACAGGTAATGATGGTTAACAACAGGTAATGGTGGTTAACATGGGTAATGGTGGTTAACATGGGTAATATTGGTTAACATGGGTAATGGTGGTTAACATGGGTAATGGTGGTTAACATGGGTTATGGTGGTTAACAACAGGTAATGGTGGTTAACATGGGTAATGGTGGTTAACATGGGTAATGGTGGTTAACATGGGTAATGGTGGTTAACATGGGTAACGGTGGTTAACAACAGGTAATGGTGGTTAACATGGGTAATGGTGGTTAACATGGGTAATGGTTTTAACATGGGTAATGGTGTGTGAATCTGTGCCTGTAGGATGAATGGCAGTAATCAGGTATCCCTGGAGAATCATGTATCCCTGGAGAATCAGGTATCCCTGGAGAATCAGGTATCCCTGGAGAATCAGGTATCCCTGGAGAATCATGTATCACTGGAGAATCAGGTGTCCCTGGAGAATCAGGTATCCCTGGAGGGACACCTTTAAAGAGCTTCTTGATTTTTTTCAATTTTTCTTTAACTTTTTTAAATTTCTTTCGCTATATAATGTAATGGTTGTAATTATAATTTTAAAAGGGGGGGAGGGGTAAGCCAGCGGAAGGCGTCGGTCAGATGACCAAAAGCTCCAGTGGTGGGTCATCATATGACTAAGACCCGCATCAGGAAACAAGTGTCCTGTTTCCTGACAAACCTAACCTAACCTTTCGCTCATACTAGAGAACAGGTCTTCCGATTGGTTAAAAATTGAAGAGTTTAGGTACGGTAACTAGGACCAAATTCTTGGGAAAATTGACATGTGCACTCGTGCCCTATGACCAGAGTTATTGAACCCATTCCCAGCATCCAGGAATGGCTTCATTATCTACAAAACCGTAACCGTGTACCTTCAAAGGTTCAAACAATGTGCTTCCTAATTCAGCGAGAGGAAATTTCAAGTGGGTAGGGTCAGATTTGTTTATTTTACGTCCAAAATAGTGCGAGAATTTATTCCGATTTAAGCTTCAAGCTAAAAATATTTGGACCTACATTTTCTGAAAGCCTCATTGTTTACCGGCTGATGCAAATTACCGCGAGGATAAAACACATTCAGTTTGTGTGTGGGCAAAGATGAAATAATTATTTTTGTAAAACGTGCAGTCGTAATTTTGATCAAATTCGACTTTCTGAAAAAACACAAAATCACTTTTTTGTCTTAGAGAATAACAGAGAATCTTAGAATAGTACTTTATTATTTCTAGATTAAAAGCTGGAAAACAGCACCTAGACACCAGCCTTCTAAATAGGATGCATCAGAGATGATGTTTTGATAGCGACCAAAAGGAACTTTTCTAAGGTTATCTCATGGAAACTTAAGAAATGGTCTAAATATACTTGTCTGTTGTTCCACGAATCTTCACATAGCAATTGCTGACCTGGGTTGAAAATTTGAAGCCAGTCGTATGAGGCGTTCTGAAGCTATATACGATTTTTTTTTTTTTGCCTTTACACATATCAGCTCATTTCAAGACCCGTGCTATCTGAGGTTTACCACCATCCCCAGTGGCTGTTTGTATAAGTTGTATCATGTACTTGTAGAGAATTATTATTATTATTATTATTATTATTATTATTATTATTATTATTATTATTATTAGTAACAACAACAAATTCTGTTTAAAATAAAGTGTCCAGTTGATGTTCGTCTTAATCAACTATAAATTGCTAGTATTGTTACTAGATGTGCAGGTGAAGGTCTCTTGATCTAGCATTGAACCTATGCTTTCCTTCTGTTAGTCGAACCTGACTGCCTTCCATTCCTGCTAGGATGCTGTGTGACCCCTACTGGTTTAGGTCTCCCTTTATGAATGTAATAATGATAATAGTAGATTCGGTTTGTTCCAGTAATGGTATTGTTGTTTGTTGTGATTTGTTCCAGCTACGGTATTAAGGGTTAATAACGAAGTGTTCCAGCTACGGTATTAAGGGTTAATAACGAAGTGTGGCAGCTGTGGTGTTAAGGATTAATAACGAAGTGTTCCAGCTGTGGTATTAAGGGATAATAACGAAGTGTTCCAGCCACGGTATTAAGGGTTAATAACGAAGTGTGCCAGCTGTGGTGTTAAGGGATAATAACGAAGTGTTCCAGCTGTGGTGTTAAGGGTTAATAACGAAGTGTTCCAGCTGTGGTATTAAGGGTTAATAACGAAGTGTTCTAGCTGTGGTGTTAAGGATTAATAACGAAGTGTTCCAGCTACGGTATTAAGGGATAATAACGAAGTGTTCCAGCTGTGGTATTAAGGATTAATAACGAAGTGTTCCAGCTATGGCATTGTGAATTTTTACAGCTTTTGTATTGGAATAATGGTGTTGTGGGGCAAAACTGTATGAAATACAGTGTTTTTCGATCCCTTGCTGACAACGTTTCGCTCACACAGTGGGTTTCATCAAGTTACAAACAAATATAACACCCATTTCAATTAGGTATATAAAATCGCTGGCTGGGACAGTATAGCAAATGAAGGTGGTAGTCTAAAAGCCTCTAGCACCTGGTCGTAACTAAAAGCAAAACAAGGCAATCAGCAGGGCAAAACAAGGGCAAGACAAACACAGTAGAAACATACTTATTTACCCATGTATTCCCTCAACAATATTTACTCTATGTACAATGTTAATAAATAGGGATGTCAGAGTAATAATGGGACAATAATGAGTCACTCAGAGCAAGAGTGGACATGACCAGAGTCCGTGGAAGTCTGCCACCCAGCCAGGTGGGCAGGTGTAATGTCACCTTGGCTGAAGTAGCCGGCTTCTACGTTAATGTCGGTTTAAACTGGACAATTAGCGCAGCAATGGGGTTCCAGCACTGCTACACTCTGAACTGCCAGTTCACTGGTCGAGAGTGCATACTGAATGGTTGTGTGACGACCATTGTATATAATTTAACATACTCGACGCACGCCACAGATAGGTAGGTCGAGGGAGTTGGGCTACTAACCTATTCCAGAGGAGATTGGCGTCAATGGATTACTTTTATAATCAAAACTAAGTACTCAACCCACAAGGGTAATACAGCAGGACGTCAATGGAATACCTGAAAGGTGAGTTGGACACGACTAGAGTCTGTGGTCCAGCAGGCCGGACTTTGTGGCCGGTCTTGGCTTGCTGAGGAAGGTCTGTAGGTGTGTCTTCTCTGGTTCTGAGTATTGAGGATGTGGAGAGTCTGTTTGTGGCTTGATAAAGCCCACTGTGCGGGCGAAACGTTGGCAATAAAGGATCGCATTATACTGCATCTGTGATTTTTTCGATAATGCTGTTGTATTGTAAAACTGTATTGTTATAATGGTGTTGTATTGTTACAATGGTGTTGCATTGTAGTTGTATCGTTATAATGGTGTTATATTGTAATGTTGTATTATAATACTGGTGTTGTAATGCAATAATGGTATTGTATTGTAATATATTGTAATAATGGTAATGTATTCTTATAACGATGTTATAATAATGGTATTGTATTGTAATGGTGATGATAATGTATTGTGGGATAGTTATGAATTGTTCCAGCTACTGTATCGTTGTCTTGTTGTAAAGTGTTCCAACACTGATAGTGTCAGTTAGGTGTGTACTGGGTCAGATGTGGATTAGCACAGCTGTGGGGTTAGTTGTGAGTTGTGTCAGCAACGTTATAGTGAGTTAGTTGTGACTTGTGTCAGCAACGTTATAGTGAGTTAGTTGTGAGTTGTGTCAGCAACGTTATATTGAGTTAGTTGTGAGTTGTGTCAGCAACGTTATAGTGAGTTAGTTGTGAGTAGTGTCAGCAATGTTATAGTGAGTTAGATGTGAGTTGTGTCAGCAACGTTATAATGAGTTAGTTGTGTCAGCAACGTTATAGTGAATTAGTTGTGTCAGCAACGTTATAGTGAGTTAGTTGTGAGTTGTGTCAGCAACGTTATAGTGAGTTAGCTGTGTCAGCAACGTTATAGTGAGTTAGTTGTGTCAGCAACGTTATAGTGAGTTAGTAGTGAGTTGTGTCAGCAACGTTATAGTGAGTTGTGAGTTGTGTCATCAACGTTATAGTGAGTTAGTTGTGAGTTGTGTCAGCAACGTTATAGTGAGTTATTAGCCACAGTATTATGGGTTATTGGGAAATGTTTGCAGCCATGATATTGTTTATTTGTTGTGAATTGTTCCAGCAACAGGAGTAATTGTTCCAGTCGTCGTCGTGTAGTTTACTTGTGAATTGTTCCAGTAAGGACTTAATGGGTTAGTTTTCAAGTCACGACTTAATGGGTTAGTTTTCCAGTCACGACTTAATGGGTTAGTTTTCCAGTCACGACTTGATGGGTTAGTTTTCCAGTCAGGGTAGTGTAACTTACGATTTGATGGGTTAGTTTACGATTTGATGGGTTAGTTTACGATTTGATGGGTTAGTTTACGATTTGATGGGTTAGTTTACGATTTGATGGGTTAGTTTACGATTTGATGGGTTAGTTTACGATTTGATGGGTTAGTTTACGATTTGATGGGTTAGTTTACGATTTGATGGGTTAGTTTACGATTTGATGGGTTAGTTTACGATTTGATGGGTTAGTTTACGATTTGATGGGTTAGTTTACAATTTGATTGATTAGTTTACGATTTGATAGGTTAGTTTAAGATTTGATGGGTTAGTTTACGATTTCTGCAGTAACCTTAATAGTGTCTGTACATTGCTTCATCCATGGCACTGTAGACTAGTTGTGAACAGTTCTGTCAACGATAATGTGAGTTAGTTGTGAATTGTTACAATATGAAGTTCAATGAAGAGAACTTTCAACTACTCAGATATGGAAAACTTGAGGATATTAAAACTGTATCAGGGTATACAACAAATTCTAACCACGCAATAGAGCGAAAAGCTAATGTGAAAGACCTGGGAGTGATAATGTCAGATGATCTCACCTTCAAAGACCATAACAATGTATCTACCTCATCTGTTCGAAAAATTATAAGATGGATAATGAGAACCTTCAAAATTAGAAACGCCAAGCAAATGATGATTATCTTCAGATCGCGTGTTCTCTCTAGGCTGGAATACTGTACATTAACTGCCTCTTTCATGGAAGGCGAAACTGATGACGGAGAATGTACAGAGAACTTTCACGGCACACATAAGTACGCTAAAGCACGTAAATTACTGGGAACGGGTGAAGTCCCTTGATTTGTATTCCATGGAATGCAGGCGAGAAAGATACTTGATTATGTACACTTGGAAAATCCTAGGGGATTAGTATCAAACTTGCACACGAAAATCACTCCCTAAGAAAGCAAAAGACTCGGCAGAAGATGCAACATTCCCCTCGGTCTCAGACCGGGCCGTGGGGACCGGAAAGCCTCTCCAGATATACTCCAGGTATCACTTTAGTGTGGGTTGTGAAGTGTACCAGCTTTGATATCGTAGGTTGAGAACTGTCTTGGGAATAATGGGTTACCTGTGAAGTATTCCATGCAAAGTATTTTTTTGTTGTCAAATCGACGTTATTATGAGTTGTGAATTATTATTATTATTATTATTAATTTCATTATAAGTTATTATTTCACTGTTCTCATTATAAGTCAATTAAGAATTATTTGATCCCTGGGTACCAGAGACCATGGTACCCAGAGACCATGGTACCCAGAGACTATGGTACCCAGAGACCATGGTACCCAGACACCATGGTACCCAGAGACTATGGTACCTAGAGACCATGGTACCCAGACACCATGGTACCCAGAGACCATGGTACCCAGAGACCATGGTACCACACCTCTTTTAGTCTGTATGCCATGCCCCCTTCTGTCTGTATGCCACGCCCCCTTTTGTCTGTATACCACGCCCCCTTTTGTCTGTATGCCTCGCACCGTTCTGACCTGAGTCTCCACCCCTTGTTTACATATGTAATCCTCGCCCCCTCGCTCCAAGAGCAAGGCAAACTGAGTGTTGAAGATTAAACTAGTCTAAGTCTATTTATCCTTCAGTCTGGTCCCTCCCTCCCTCCCTTCCTTCCTTCCTTACTTCCTTCCTCCTTCTCTCTGCTATCCATCTCACATTCCCCTTCACACACTCCCTTCCAACTTCAAAACTCACTGCCCACAACCTCTCTCTCTCTCTCTCACTTGAAAAAATTCCTGCCTCTTCTTCGTCCATTATGCTCAATCTCCTCATCTACCACACACACACACCCACACCTCAGAGAGAGAGAGAGAGAGAGAGAGAGAGAGAGAGAGAGAGAGAGAGAGAGAGAGAGAGAGAGAGAGAGAGAGAGAGAGAGAGAGAAGCACAGTCAGCTAGCCGACACTGCACTTAAACAAGTGCCCGACCAAAGCACGAGCAAAGGGGATGCATCTGGCAGAGCTACACGAGGGCGTGGAAGAGAGAGGTAGCCACTAACACTGTCTCACCTCTCACCAACACAGCCTCGGCAAAACACCCGTCAGGTAGATAATAATCAGCCTCACCAGCAGCAGAACACAGAAAAATCAGCTGCTGAATCAGTAACGAAAGAAAACAGATGCAGGAAATAGGAGCCCCCTCCCAGGCCCCTAGGCAGTGCTTCCGCTGCCACCGAAGGGGACACACCACTGACAACTGTCTGTGAGATATGAGGTGCAATTACTGCCACAATATGGGATATCGAGAAGACCATTTTCGAAACAAAGAGGAACCTGACAGAATCACCAACTCTTTAGAGATTTAATCCCTAAACATTCCAGCAGAATCTGAGAACTGGTGATCACTTATACGTTACCCATCCAGCTACCTCCCAGTGGCTGCCCCAGTGTCTTTTCTCAACCTGGTAGCTTGAATGATTGAAATGGCAGGTCTGCCACTTCAACCATTCAAGCTACCAGGAGTTACGAAAGTGAATCAGTGTGCAAAACAGTGGTATGACTGAAACCCTTAACAGTATGCAGGCTATTCAGTACTTTTATAGAGAACAAGCACCTGTAGACCAAGCACCTGTAGAACAAGCACCTGTAGAAGAAGCACCTGTAGAACAAGCACCTGTAGAACAAACACCTGTAGAACAAGCACCTGTAGAACAAGTTCTTGTAGAACAAACACCTGTAGAACAAGCACCTGTAGAACAAGTTCTTGTAGAACAAGCACCTGTAGAACAAGTTCTTGTAGAACAAGCACCTGGAGAACTTCATAAAAGGTCTTATTTTTCATTTACCTGGAAGGAACATATCTAAAAGCTTATTAATACCAGTTGCCAAAATAAAAAGGCCACAGATAAGTGTTTGGTTTCAAAAATGAAATGTAAACCTGTAGGACCTTGACATTCTAATTCAATATCAAAGTAAGGGTGTCACTGGTGCTCCGCCTTTTAAAAAAAGTTAAATTACCGCGATGACTATGAGGTAGGGAAGTTGCTATATATTGTAATGGCGTTCATCATTTAGCTGCAGCTGAGGCACAATATCACCTTTGCTGTTATGTGGACTTTACATCAGTTACTGTACATGCTGACCACACCTCAACGAAGCTATGAAATTATTTGTCGATGTGATGTACGCAGATCGGAAGATATATACTCGGTCAACCAGTCTATCTCACCCAGTACCAGCTAGAAATGTCTGCACTTCATTCTGAGGTTAAGACTTTGTATCTGGCGCATTTATCTGTCGGCACCACGAGGAATACCTTGGAATGCCGTCTCTAGTGACCAGACTGGTGAGCAGAGTAATCTCAAGATTGGCAACTAAACTCTCGTGGGCATGATTGACTGCTTTGATTATTTCTGTGTGGATTGAAGTTTCGCTCATCACTGTGAACGTGTTAGCCGTCACGAACTATATCTGTGCTGATCCACCAAGTCAGACTGGGCAAAAATTACACAAGGAAGAGTCGAAGCACCGACACATGATCTGGGTCTAATTGCTTCGGAAGTATAAAACTACCTTCACTGGAGGATCATCGACCTCTTCTGTACATTCTCATCACTGTCTAAATTACCTATAATGAAGTGAATATGGTTGATTTCATTGTGCTAGGGAAGGGGAAGGGGCGCCATGCAAGTAGATCTCAAGAAGGTAATAATAATAATAATAATAATAATAATAATAATAATAATAATAATAATATTATTATTATTATTATTATAATTATTAATTATAATCTTTATGTCTACAAGTACATGTACAAGGTATACAGACCATAGCTGACATCAATGGCATACTATATAAAAAGCCTCTTGTTTTGCAAAGCATTTCGGGCAAATTAGGTCAATTTTGTCCCCAGGATGCGACCCATACCAGTCGACTAACACCCAGGTACCTATTTTACTGCCAGGTGATCATGGACAGCAGGTGTCTCACAAAAACACGTCCTAATGTTTCTACCCTTACATAAGATTGACTCCTGGACCTCAGTGTGTGAGGTGGCAAAAGTCTTCTTCATGACTCTGGTCAGACGCCAGGGACATCCATGGAATCTGTCCTCCTCACAAAGAAGAAAGATTCCGAAAGCTTGGACCTGCCTCCAATATCCAACAACCCGATGATTGAAATACTTGGATATCTTAATTGTGGACACATTTTGCCAGACAATGACTTCCTCAGTCCAATGCAAATGATGAGATGAGGAGTTTGAGGTAATCAGTCTCTCAGCCTGGAATCGATGTCTTCAGTTCATCAATCTTGATAAAAGTCTGAAGGACTGATTACCTGAAACTCCTCAACTTTCACCATTCATTGTATTGGACTAAGGAAGCCACTGGCTTGCGAAACTTCTTCACAAGTGTTTCTGCAGATTTCGTGGGTCCATCTGCACGTCATGCTGGGGAAACCAGCAGAGCAACAAGACCTGTTTTTCGAGTGTCTGGTGATAACTCACTTGGTTTGGAAGATCCCAGACCTTGACCACAGCTCCTGTCACTGCTGAGAATAACACAGTTCCACCAGAGCTGACTGACGTGATTCACTGACAGTGTAAGACAGTACCTGTAGCCATCGGGCTCACAGTACCTGTAGCCCAGGAGCCTCACAGTACCTGTAGCCCAGGGGCGTCACAGTACCTGTAGCCCAGGGGCCTCATAGTTCATGTAGCCCTGGGGCATACAAAATCAATCCGGCTCTGACTATGGGAAGGACAAGAAGACGATCAGTGTCAGGTGTTTTCCCTAGAAGTGATGTGAATAAGCTAGGCTTTCCTTTTTGAAGAGTCGTTGAAGTGTAGTGGGACCTTCCCTGCAGTACAAGCTTTTTTCTTTCCCTTCAAGAATTTCTTTATTACAAATTTTGAGGATGCAGAGGAAGACTTACGATAACTTCATTCTTGTTATCGTGGTGAGGCAATTATTGTATCAGACTTTGTTTGCTACAATAATTGTACCTGACTGAGTGTTATTTGCCTTGATAAGGATACCGTAGAAGTGTAACAAGGTATCGTTCTCCTCTAGAATAAACTGAATTGTGGGTACCAACTGAACTGAGTGTATTCTTAAGCTGGTAGGTAGGTAGAACAAGCAAGATATGATCGACGTATAATAATGTGATGATCTTAAAGTTGTCTCTTCAGACATTCGAGTTAAATATTGGCCAAGATGACACTGAAGGGCGAACCCATCTTTCCTTAGTTCTCTTTGTAGAGGTAATCATAAGAGGAGACCCTGGAGAACTGATGAGCTCCATGGAGCTAAGACGTTGTGTAGTTTTAAAAATAGGTTAGATAAATACTTGAGTGGGTGTTGGTGGGTGTGAGTTGGACCTGACCAGCTTGTGAATGGGATCTGACCTGACTACCTTAAGCCATTGGCTTAAGCCGGTGGGTGAATTGGACTTGCCTCGCATGGGCCAGTAGGCCTGCTGCAGTGTTCCTTCTTTCTTATGTTCTTATTTTCAAATCTTCTCCAGACTGAGGGACTGACCTCCTCAAATACTTCTTCTCCAAGGTTGATGGACTGATTACATCATCTGTATTTCATTTCTACTGCTGCCTCTGTATTTGACTGAAGAAGTCTACTGTGTGGGCGAAACGTTTTATCAATTTGTCTATATTTTATACCATTTTTCAACAGTAGGTGTCTTAAGGAAACACCTCCAATATTTTCACCAGTACCGGGATCGAACCACGAACCTCAGTGTGTGAACTGAGTGCGCTTCCAACCCAGCCAGTAGGCCTGCTGCAGTGTTCCTTCTTTCTTATGTTCTTATGAGCAGAGTAAGGTAGTTATTGCCACAGGCTGAGCACTGAACATAAGAAAGGAGGAACACTGCAGAAGGCCTGTTGGCCCATACTAGGCAGGTCCTTCACAAACCCAACCCACTAACAGAATAAACGCTTCACAAGCAATAAGCTTTAATAATTTTATTTATTCATGTGAAAGTCCCACTGCTTTTTTGCTCAACCTATAAATCTACCATAAATATTACTCAAAAATAAGATACAAAAATAACACTACAGTATTTCATAACAGGAGTCGAGAAATTAGTTTCCAATTATGATCCATAATTATTTTAATGAGTGAGTTTAATATTTATGATAAATTTAACATCTTTGGTGACTAGTGGCGCTCACCTGGCACACCAAGAATATACGCCCCTGGTATATATGTGACGTTTAGACTCGCCTATACGAACACGCATATACTTCCAGGATGGACACAATCAACAATATATGCGTCATTCGCCACACTACACTCACATAGATTAAGCATCACCACAACAGTTATATCAGGAGGATCAAACCTGAATGTAACAGAGCAATATACTCACTGGCAGTGCCTATTTTTTTAATAGATTTGCCCCTCGACATACACTTGCACATGGCAGCCACAGAGTCAACAGCTAAATGGCAGCCATAGAATCAACAGCTAAATGGCAGTCATAGAGTCAACAGCTAAATGGCAGCCATAGAGTCAACAACTAAATGGCAGCCACAGAGTCAACAGCTAAATGGCAGCCATAGAGTCAACAGCTAAATGGCAACCATAGAGTCAACAGCTAAATGACAGCCATAGAGTCAACAGCTAAATGGCAGCCACAGAGTCGACAGCTAAATGGCAACCACAGTGTCAACAGCTAAATGGCAGTCATAGAGTCAACAGCTAAATGGCAGCCATAGAGTCAACAGCTAAATGGCAGCCACAGAGTCGACAGCTAAATGGCAACCACAGTGTCAACAGCTAAATGGCAGCCACAGAATCAACAGGTAAATGGCAACCTCAGAATCAACAGGTAAATGGCAACCTCAGAATCAACAGGTAAATGACAACCACAGAATCAACAGGTAAATGGCAGCCTCAGAATCAACAGGTAAATGGCAGTCATAGAGTCAACAGCTAAATGGCAGCCATAGAGTCAACAACTAAATGGCAGCCACAGAGTCAACAGCTAAATGGCAGCCATAGAGTCAACAGCTAAATGGCAACCACAGTGTCAACAGCTAAATGGCAGCCACAGAATCAACAGGTAAATGGCAACCTCAGAATCAACAGGTAAATGGCAACCCTAGAATCAACAGGTAAATGGCAACCACAGAATCAACAGATAAATGGCAGCCTCAGAATCAACAGGTAAATGGCAGCCTCAGAATCAACAGCTAAATAGCAGCCTCAGAATCAACAGCTAAATGGCAGCCTCAGAATCAACAGCTAAATGGCAGCCTCAGAATCAACAGCTAAATGGCAGCCTCAGAATCAACAGGTAAATAGCAACCTCAGAATCAACAGCTAAATAGCAGCCTCAGAATCAACAGCTAAATAGCAACCTCAGAATCAACAGCTAAATGGCAGCCTCAGAATCAACAGCTAAATGGCAGCCTCAGAATCAACAGCTAAATGGCAACCTCAGAATCAACAGGTAAATGGCAACCTCAGAATCAACAGGTAAATGGCAGCCTCAGAATCAACAGCTAAATGGCAACCTCAGAATCAACAGCTAAATGGCAACCTCAGAATCAACAGCTAAATGGCAACCTCAGAATCAACAGCTAAATGGCAACCTCAGAATCAACAGCTAAATGGCAACCTCAGAATCAACAGCTAAATGGCAACCTCAGAATCAACAGCTAAATGGCAACCTCAGAATCAACAGCTAAATGGCAACCTCAGAATCAACAGCTAAATGGCAGCCTCAGAATCAACAGCTAAATGGCAACCTCAGAATCAACAGCTAAATGGCAACCTCAGAATCAACAGGTGAATGTAGCTACAGAGTCAACAACTTAATGGTATGTTAAGTAAAATAACACAAATGCAGCTAATGTGACATTTTATTGTGGCAACGTTTCGCTCTCCAGGAGCTTTGTCAAGCCGTTACAAACAATACATGGACACAGAGGGTATATATATACTCAGAGTGACAGCCACAGAGTCAACAGCTAAATGACATCCACAGAGTTAACAGCTAAATGACATCCACAGAGTCAACAGCTAAATGATATCCACAGAGTCAACAGGTAAATGACAGCCACAGAGTCAACAGCTAAATGATATCCACAGAGTTAACAGCTAAATGACAGCCACAGAGTCAACAGCTAAATGACATATACAGAGTTAACAGCTAAATTATATCCAGAGAGTTAACAGCTAAATTACATCCACAGAGTTAACAGCTAAATGACATCCACAGAGTTAACAGCTAAATGACATCCACAGAGTTAACAGCTAAATGACATCCACAGAGTCAACAGCTAAATGACAGCTACAGAGTCAACAGCTAAATGACAGCCACAGAGTTAACAGCTAAATGACAGCCACAGAGTCAACAGCTAAATGATAGCTACAGAGTCAACAGCTAAATGACAGCCACAGAGTCAACAGCTAAATGATAGCTACAGAGTCAACAGCTAAATGACAGCCACAGAGTTAACAGCTAAATGACAGCCACAGAGTCAACAGCTAAATGATAGCTACAGAGTCAACAGCTAAATGACAGCCACAGAGTTAACAGCTAAATGACAGCCACAGAGTCAACAGCTAAATGATAGCTACAGAGTCAACAGCTAAATGACAGCCACAGAGTCAACAGCTAAATGATAGCTACAGAGTCAACAGCTAAATGACAGCCACAGAGTTAACAGCTAAATGGCAGCCACAGTCAACAGCTAAATGGCAGCCACAGAGTCAACATTATTCCAGCAGTGTGTTGCTTGCTTGGCCCTTGACGACCACTTTACCCCAACAGAGTGGAGAGCGATGCATAACGAGCCAGTTCAAGCAGAGCCAGCACTTAACCTTCCATTTAACTATTATCCCCTTATCAGAGAAGTGTGTTGTCCCCACGTAGGCTGCAGCTCCACCGCCCTCATCAACATTATGCCCAGTGGAAAAGGAAAGCTGTTTGTGGATTACTGTGCACGGTAAACACACAGCCGTTTTTAATTTGGTCTCTACGTGTCATAGGCGTACTGAGGGAGCTAAGTCTACCAACTCGGGTTAAGAGAGTAAAGACAATGATCTAAAGACTGTAGAAATATATACATAAGACAGTGAAAGATGAGGTAATCAGTCCCAAAGCCTAGGAGCAGGTGATGACCACCTTAGTCTTGGATGATCTGAAGTCCAGCCTACCATTGACAATGCCTTCGTCTGCTGCACCTCATCTGGCGCCAGTATATAAACGCCAGTCTACCTGCGTGTGCTTCACATTCTTCAAGACTCATAATCTGCTCCTAGGCTGTCTTCTGTATATTTATACAGTCTTAGGATTATGTTCATATATTGTATTGATAAAGCCACTGCATGGCGAAACATCTACAAAGTTAACATACCCAGATGTTGCACATGTCTTGTCAATATTGCATACCATGGATATACAAATTCTCAGGCACAGCAACATGATGGAATGCACACAATTTGATGGATATACACTGAGAAACATACCTGATTGTTCATACACTAAGAGATACACATCCCTAAGTGTCAATACCCCTAGAAATATGCACCTGTCAGTGTATAGTCGGACAGAGAGCTGTGATTCGACCCCTGCATCCACATATAGATGAGTACACACACAGGTCTGTGACAATGACATGCATAGAGCGTAAGGCTGTGGAGATTATCAGAAAAAAACTGGAGAATCTGGAAAGGAGCTGGTTCATAACAAAAAAACATAGTTTAGATAATGTAAATTCTCTTTCAAAAATCTTCTGGATTATTTTTGTGACAAATTATCGAGAATTAGGCAAGAGTGTAATGAATGGGTGGACTAAATATTTTTGGACTAAAGAAGACGCTTGATACACTACTGCAGAAGAGAGTGCAGCTGGAGCAAGCAAGAATAACAAATAAAGCGCCTCAGATGATCACGGAATACTTAACAGGAAGAAAACAATGAACTATTGTCCAGGAGGTGTCTGAATGGGTGAGTCTGAAGACCAGAGATACAATAGGGTCAATACTGACAAAATAAATCTAATCAGATGGGCGCATCAGCAGGAGCCGACCAGGAAACACAACACACGGATGTAAACAACCTGCTTTACTGAAGACAGGTGACTACTATATCTAGCTCACCTAAGTGCAAACAACAGTCGGATACTGAGTACAGACTCAGGGAACAAAAGTTACAAATATCACCTTGGGGTGAGCATAATTTCGAGCATATAGCCCGAGTGACACAGCAACTAAGCAATCATTGCAGGAAACTTGTGACTGAGAAATTTATGGATAGATTTTGGGAACCTCGACAAGGAGTCATTCACGACACAATAATTTGGCGTCTGAAGTATGAGGCAGCAGTGGTATGACGCTAGGTACGAGGCGAGGCTTCAGAAACTGAGAGTGGCGACGTTAGAGAACAGAGTGAAAGGTGACATGATTACGAAGTAAAAAATACTGAGAGGGATTGACAGGATTGAGAGGGATTGACAGGATGGACAGGAAAAGTGTGATTGAAAAAAAATATTTTACACACGAGGTCACAACTGGAAGCTGAAAGCACAGATGAGTCACAGTGATGTTAGGAAATGCTTCTTTAGCCTTAGAGTGGTCAGGAAGTATAGCAACCTAGAGGGCAATGCGTTAGAAACAGAAATCATACAGAGCTTTAAGAATGGATAGGATGGGGCTCATTCAGCCAGGAGGAAATCCAATAGCAGCTAGCAGAGGCGGGGCCAGGAGCTGAGACTCGAACCCTGCAGTCACAAGTAGGTGAATACACATACAAATACACATTCTTATAGAACTTATTAATATTGTTAATAATAATAATAATAATAATAATAATAATAATAATAATAATAATATTTATTTCTACAAGTACATCTTATACAGACCATAGCTGACATCAGTCACATACTATATACAATGTCCCTGGTTATGTATAGCATTTTGGGTAAATTAGGTTAATTTTGTTAGCAGGATGCGACCCACACCACTAACACCTAGGTACATACTTACTGCTAGGTCAACAGGGACTGTAAGTGTAAGGTGACTAACACCCAGGTACCTACTTACTGCTAGGTGAACAGTGACAGTAAGTGTCCTAAGGAAACACGTCTCAATATTTCCACCAGTAATGGGGATCGATCCCTGGACCTTCAATGTGGAATGCGTTGGTCTACAGATCCTGTTATACGGTCTACCTTTGGTCTACAACAGTCTATTGGACAGTTATATGTCTTCAGTAAAATTTACGTGGTCATGATTGGTCTATTATTGACGAAAATCCAACAGATTTCTTTTTTATAAAGTATATTTCTTGTTTATAAAGTATATTTCTTGTTTATAAAGTATATTTCTTGTTTATAAAGGATATTTCTTGTTTATAAAGTTTATTTCTTGTTTATAAAGTATATTTCTTGTTTATAAAGTTTATTTCTTGTTTATAAAATATATTTCTTGTTTATAAAGTATATTTCTTGTTTATAAAGTATATTTCTTGTTTATAAAGTATATTTCTTGTTTATAAAGGATATTTCTTGTTTATAAAGGATATTTCTTGTTTATAAAGTTTATTTCTTGTTTATAAAGTATATTTCTTGTTTATAAAGTTTATTTCTTGTTTATAAAATATATTTCTTGTTTATAAAGTATATTTCTTGTTTATAAAGTATATTTATTATTTAGAAAGTATATTTCTGGTTTATAAAGTTTATTTCTTGTTTATAAAATATATTTCTTGTTAATAAAGTATATTTCTTGTTTATAAAGTACATTTCTTGTTTATAAAGTATATTTCTTGTTTATAAAGTATATTTCTTGTTTATAAAGTATATTTCTTGTTTATAAAGTTTATTTCTTGTTTATAAAATATATTTCTTGTTTATAAAATATATTTCTTGTTTATAAAGTATTTTTCTTGTTTATAAAGTATTTTTCTTGTTTATAAAGTATTTTTCTTGTTTATAAAGTATTTTTCTTGTTTGTATAGTATATTTCTTGTTTATATAGACTGTGGTTTCCTGTATTTGTTAAGCTGTCTATATGAGTCTGTTGTCCTTGTTATGTGATATACGTCAGCCTATT
Source organism: Cherax destructor (assembly GCA_009830355.1). Classification (NCBI taxonomy): domain Eukaryota; kingdom Metazoa; phylum Arthropoda; class Malacostraca; order Decapoda; family Parastacidae; genus Cherax; species Cherax destructor. Next base: position 133,486 of record WNWK01001367.1, read on the forward strand.
GTATTTCTCGTTAGTTATTGTTCGACTATTGTTCTTGTTAGATGATTATGTTGATCTGTTGTGTTTATTTTGTTAGATAGATTGGTCTATTGTAATTCTTTCATGGTTTATTTTGTTAGATTGGTCTATTGTATTTCATACATGGTTTATTTTGTTAGATTTGTCTATTGTATTTCTTACATGGTTTATTTTGTTAGATTGGTCCATTGTATTTCTATCATGGTTTATTTTGTTAGATTGGTCTATTGTATTTCGTTCATGGTTTATTTTGAAATATTTTTCATTTTTATTGAACTATTTTTCACTCGATAATTGTACATGTTGTGAAGACTTTTATTAATCTGTTGTCTTTGACATGTCTGTTGTTGTTACTGTATGGTCTGTTGTTGTTACTGTATGGTCTGTTGTTGTTACTGTATGGTCTGTTGTTGTTACTGTATGGTCTGTTGTTGTTACTGTATGGTCTGTTGTTGTTACTGTATGGTCTGTTGTTGTTATTGTATGGTCTGTTACTGTATGGTGTGTTTGTTGTTGTTACTGTATGGTCTATTTTGGTTACTGAATGGTCCGGAGTTGTTGCTGTATGGTCTGTTGTTTTTACTGTATGGTCTGCTTTTGTTACTGTATGATCTTTTGTTGTTCTTATATGGTCTATTGTTGTTACTGTATGGTTTGTTGTTCTTATTATATGGTCTGTTGTTATTACTGTATGGTCTGTTGTTACTGTATGGTCTTTTGTTCTTATTATATGGTCTGTTGTTGTTACTGTATGGTTTATTGTTCTTATTATATGGTCTGTTGTTATTACTGTATGGTCTGTTGTTACTGTATGGTCTGTTGTTCTTATTATATGGTCTGTTGTTATTACTGTATGGTCTGTTGTTCTTATTATATGGTCTGTTGTTATTACTGTATGGTCTGTTGTTCTTATTATATGGTCTGTTGTTGTTACTGTATGGTCTGTTGTTCTTATTATATGGTCTGTTATTACTGTATGGTCTGTTGTTACTGTATGGTCTGTTGTTACTGTATGGTCTGTTGTTCTTATTATATGGTCTGTTATTACTGTATGGTCTGTTGTTACTGTATGGTCTGTTGTTACTGTATGGTCTGTTGTTCTTATTATATGGTCTGTTATTACTGTATGGTCTGTTGTTCTTATTATATGGTCTGTTATTACTGTATGGTCTGTTGTTACTGTATGGTCTGTTGTTACTGTATGGTCTGTTGTTACTGTATGGTCTGTTGTTCTTATTATATGGTCTGTTGTTATTACTGTATGGTCTAATAATCTATATAATATTCTATGTTATAATCTTTATAATGATCTATGTTATAATCTATATAATAATCTATATAATATTCTATGTTATAATCTATATAATAATCTATCTAATAATCTATATAATTCATATAAATTAATTAATAACCAACATAAGAACTGAAGAAATATAATATAAATTTTGCATATAAAAATCATGGTGCCATTACCGCCATTATGGGAATGGTAATTCTCCACTAAGGTTCATAATTGCTAGTTTTGGGTTGTAGAGAATTTGTTTGTAACGTTGAATTGATGAAAATGGTTGAAAAGGCTTTCAAAATTTATTTTTTAGGCTTATTAAGTGAATTTGAATAAATACGCCTACATAAACACACACACGCGCGCGCACACACGCGCACACACCGAAGGAAGGGATGGAAATAAATCCTCTGAAGAGGCGCTATCTAGCCACCGGGGGAGGCCCAGGGATTGCCAAGGAATAAAAGGGCATGCCATCAGGAGGCCGAAAGGAAGACAGAAAGCAGAGATTGAAAATATTAAACAAGCAAATATTTCTGCTGGAGGTTGAAATATATTTCAACCTCCAGCAGAAATATTTGTCTAACCTATTGTTATACTACCCAAGTATTTGTTTTATCACCTTTTACTCATGTGCATATTGATTGTTCTACCTTATTGTATTACTTCTACTACTACTACTACTACTTATATCACTACTACTTCTAACACCACTAGTTTTTTCACCTCACCTTGACAGTATATATATACCAACTGTGTCCATATATCGCTTGTAACGGCTTGAGAAAGCTCCTGGAGAGCGAAATGTTGCCACAATAAAATGTCACATTAGTTGCAATTGTGTCCTTTTACTTAACAGCATAGCTCTTATAGAAACAAAGCTTATGGGGATAACAGATGTGATCTTTCCAACTAGAAATCAGATCCTGGGAAAAGATAGAGAGAACAGAGGGGAAGGAGGCGGTGCACTGTACGTAAAAAAAACAGTGAAGATTTGAGGAGTTGAGAGGAATGGATAGAGGGAAAGGGACTTCATAGTAGGAACAGTTCAGACTGGGGGTTCCGAGGTTGTGATTGCAGTGATGTACTACCTGCCACAGAATAGCAGGAGGCTAAGACAATAGTATGATGAGAGCAACAGAGCAATGGTGGACACACTAGCTGAGGAGGCCAGAAGGACCCACGAGGGCAGGGCAAAGTTGCTAGTTATGGGGGACTTCAACTACAAGGAGATTGAGGGGAAAAACCTGGAACCACATGCGGGACCAGAAACGTGGAGGGCTTATATGATGGAGGCAGTACTGGAAAACCTCATGTACCAAAATGTTAGGGACACTGCCATGAGAGAGAGTAGAAGATGAACCAGCAAGGCTGGACCTCGCATTCACCTTGAGTAGTTCCAACACTGGGGATATCATATATGAAAGGCCACTTGGCACTTTACAGTAAATTTGAATTTACTGTAAAGTTAACAGAGTAGACTGAAGCAGCACGAGGACGGGAAAAACCAAGCTTCAAAAGAGGGAACAACACATACGTGAGGTAATTCCTGCATGACGTGCAGTGCTCCTTCCCATATGACTGTCTCTTCTACTACCTTTACTACTACTACTACTTCCACTACTCCATCACCCCACTCTCTTGTGCCCTCCCCTGTCTGCCTGCCTATAAATACCCTTCCTCTGTCTCTGTGTGTTAGTGTGACTTTGTAAATGGTCCAAGTCGGGCCGAAACGTCGTCGTAAGCTCCTCTCTTTTATATGTGCGGGTTGTGTGTGTATGGAATACGTGACCACAAAATGCAGAGAGGCAGAGGATAGGTTCATACCAAAAGGCAACAGAAACAATGGGAATTCCAGAATGAGCCCTCGGTTCACCCGAAAGTGTAGAGATCAAAGTTAAGTGCGCTAGAACATGGAAAAAGTATAGAAAACAAAGGACTCAAGAAAATAAGGAGATGAGTCAAAGAGTCAGAAACGAATATGCTTGGATGAGGAGGAAGGAACAGCAGAAATATGATAATGGCATAGCATCGAATGACAAATCTGAGAGGAAAACAGGAGGAAAACAACAGTCAAGAAACAGGTAAACAGAATGTGGAGGAACAGGTAATCAGGATGTGGAAGGAACAGGTAATCAGGATGTGGAAGAAACAGGTAATCAGGATGTGGAAGAAACAGGTAATCAGGATGTGGAAGGAACAGGTAATCAGGATGTGGAATAAACAGGTAATCAGGATGTGGAAGAAACAGGTAATCAGGATGTGGAAGAAACAGGTAATCAGGATGTGGAATAAACAGGTAATCAGGATGTGGAAGGAACAGGTAATCAGGATGTGGAAGAAACAGGTAATCAGGATGTGGAAGGAACAGGTAATCAGGATGTGGAAGGAACAGGTAATCAGGATGTGGAAGGGAGAACACAAGAAATGACCAGGAAGTATGTGAGAAACTTAACAGAAGATTTAGGAAGGTATTTTAAGTGGAAACAGATATGTTTCCAGCAAACCGGGGTGGTAGGGTACACCAACCAGACCTGCACATTCTACACACAACTGAGAAGGTGAAAAGACTGCTAAGCAAAACAGATACCTCGAAGGCGGTGGGCCAAGACATCTCTCCATGGGAGCCTGAGAGAGGGAGCAGAGGAACTGTGTGGGCCACTAACAACAATCTTCAACACATGTTAACACGGCAACTATCTGAGGTGTAGAATACAGCACTGTAGTAGCATTGTTTTTAAGACTAAGAGCATTAAAGTACAAAGCGTGGCCCGGTGGCCTGGTGGCTAAAGCTCTCGCTTCACACACGGAGGGTCCGGGTTCGATTCCTGGCGGGGTGGAAACATTTCGACGTGTTTCCTTACACCTGTTGTCCTGTTCACCTAGCAGCAAATAAGTACCTGGGTGTTAGTCGACTGGTGTGGGTCGCATCCTGGGGGGGACAAGATTAAGGACCACAATGGAAATAAGACAGACAGTCCTCGATGACGCACTGACTTTCTTGGGTTATCCTGGGTGGCTAACCCTCCGGGGTTAAAAATCCGAAGAAATCTTATCTTTTAACCAGTGTCACTGGCATGTATATTATGTAAAGTCATGGAGAAGATCATTAGGAAAGAGTAGTGGAGAACTTAGAAAAGTATAAGCTTATGTACGATATCCAGCACAGTTTCAGGGAGGTGATGCTGTGTCACAAGCCTACTGGAGGTTTACTATAAGGTATCAGAAGTAAGACAGGAGAGAGAGCTGGGTGGGTAGACTGTATTTCTTGGATGGTAAGAAGATCGATACAGTTCTGCACAAGAGATTATTTGAAAAGTATAGAAGTAGGAATTACAGGAAAGCCACTACAATGAATCATGGAATATCTGACAGGATACGTGATTAGGTGTCATAGTGGGCACATGTGACGAGAAGGGTTCCACAAGGGTCAGTTCTAGGTGAAGATTAAGACACTTATGCAACATATTGGAATCTCTATTAAGGAAACGTTTCGCCACACAGTGGCTTCATCAGTCCAATACAAAGCAGACAGGTGTAAGGAGAGGAGGAGTTTGAGGTAATCAGTCCCTCAGCCTGGACGCTGAGGGACTGATTACACGAGTATGTGTTAGAAATAGTAGCCGAGGGAAATTCATAATACATTAACAATAAACAGATGTGCTAGTAGGGACACACCTCTGACACATATCTTCAAGATTAATTTTTTTTATTGAGAAGTAGATGCCTCCTTGTCTATGGAGGAAGTAGAGAAGATTTCAGCAGATTTCAGCATATATGAAGGACGATGATGTAAGACACTTCATGTTTCATAACTCACCGGTTTGTGTAAACTGGTTAAGCCAAGCCTGTTACTAGGCTTTGATGGTCTGGAAAGGACGATTTTGACCTGGAAAAGGATACTTAAATATGCACGCGCGCAAGCACATCAAAATGTCAAGGCTGTGACCGCAAAATCAGGAAATAAGTTGAATTATCTGGTTATTAAAGTGTAAATAACGTGACAGTTATTGTCTTAGTTCAGTGAAAAGTCTGGAATGGGAGTGATCAAGAAATGTAAATAATGAGTATAGACATCTGCTGTTTTGTTGACATCAGGAAGTCATACCACAAGACATCAAAGTTGGACCTGTACAACGCTGGGAGCAAATTCATCAGCATTTTCGCACTAATCTAGTTCATACCTCTTCTCCCTCTATAGATGCTCCTGGTGTCTACTCTATTTCTTGTTCCTCCTGTCCTCTTCAGTACTTTGGAGAAACTGGCCGATCTCTTTCTGACAGACTTAGGGAGCACAAAAGTAGTGTTAGGCCGACACCAACAATGCTCTTTTCTGTCATGTCAAAGATCACAGTCATCCTATTGAATGGTCTTCTGCTAAAACTGTCTACCCTACGTCTAACTTTCATAGTCGCCGTCTGGTTGAATCTTCCCTTATACACAACTTTCCTTGTATGAATCTGAGTCCTGGTTTTGTCTCTGAAGATGCCTTCCTTTCCATTACATTGTTAAATGCTCCAAACTTCAGAACACCCGTGACTTAACCTGATTCTTTTTTCTCCTTCTCCCTCTTCCCCTTTCCTCTTTCCTCTTTCTTCTTTCTCCTTTGGGTTCTCTTTCTTCTGCCTTGTATTTGTCCTTTTTATTATTCCCCCCCTCTGTGTTCTTGCCCTTACCCTCTGTGGGCCCCTAGCTCTCTTGCAGTGCTCCTCTTTCTTAGTATATGACTGACTCCACTACAACTGCTACTACTATTACTACTCCACAACTTACTCTTTCGTTCCCGTCCCTGTCTGCTTGCCTATATATACTCCCTCCTTCTCTCCTTTTTTGTTAGTGTGACTTTGTAAATGGTCCAAGTCGGACCGAAACGTCGTCGTAAGCTCTTCTCTTCTATATGCGGGTTATTTGTGTATTTTAGTGTCTCGCTTTTAGCTGGATGTGAAAAGATACCCTCTTCATATCTTTGAATACCAGTTAATAAGTAGGAAAGCCTCTGACTCAAAGTCTATTAGTGTCTCAATAAGGCAAATTCTCAACTTCTGAGGCAGGTCGTGTTTCTACAAGTGTTTCAAAAGATTTCTATATACACCAGTACATGATATGTGTTGTTAGTATATAACAGTTAAGAATAGAAGACAGAGACACTCATATGGGAACCCAAAAGACAACTAGAAGAGGAAGGGAAAATGAGGAGAGTTACGGGCACGAGTGGACTGAGGGGTAATTGATAATAGCAGGGCTTCGGTGCAAGATGGAACACGAGTAGATTTTTGTAAAGCGATGGAGGAGACAGAGAAGGTGTCTACAGAAAACAGGGAATGGGAGAGAGGGACTGCAGCAGCTGAGGCAAAGATGCAAAACCTGGAAAAGTATCTAAAGGAGCCGAGGAGGGAACTGGAGAACAAGAAGGGAAGGGGAAAGGAGATGGGAGCAGGAATAGTAACAAGAGATGAGGGGACTGAAGGAAGAGAAGCAAACATGACCTTTGTGGAAATACTCTCAAGAGATGATAAAGGGAACTGCGAAATAATTGCTAAAAATACACACTAAAATATGGGGAGAAAGGAAGTGGGAGAGAGGTAGCTGAGAATTTATTAGCTTCAAGAGGCTAAAGAAAGAACTCTTGATGAAATATAGCAGACGGAGAACAGGATAGTATAACTATCATCAGCCTAACAGGTGGAGAGACTGAAGTGGCCCAGGTGACAAATTTTCAGAGACTTGGAAAATATCTGAGGGGTAAAATACGCCCAGTCAAATTGACCGTCACAACAGTAATAACAAGAGACAGGATTATGCAACAGCTCAGGCAGAGAGAAAAATACCACCCAATGTACCTTCATAATAATAATAATCTATATTTCTACCAGTACATGTACAAGGTATACAGACCATAGCTGACATCAATGACATACTACTATATAGAAAGCCGCTTGTTATGCTGAGCATTTCCCGCAAATTAGGTCAGTTTTGTCCCAGGATGCGACCCACACCAGTCCACTAACACCCAGGTACCCATTTTACTGATGGGTGAACATAGACAACCGGTGTCTTATGGAAACACATCCTAATGTTTTCCAGCCGTACCGGGACATCGATCCCCGGACCTAGCGATCTAGCTACGGGATAACTTGATCGGAACAGAACAAGGAACAGGAACAAAGACGCCAGAGGAGGGAAGGAGAGACAGAACATCAATTGAGGAATGCCAACACAGCAACACAAAGACCCCCACTCAAAACCTAGCCACCACTCTCACCCAAACACAATAACCCACAATGCGAGGAATAGGTTCAAGCGTTGTGTATATATTTCTTTCATATCCTCGGTGAGTATTAAGGAGACGAGTGGTGGCTCGCCACCTCGTTACTTGGGGTTGTGTATGTGCATCAGCGCCGCCTAGCTCCCAGGGCAGGAACTAATGTTGTTGACCTAGTGAGCGGGGTAAGTCAGTTGAGTTACTTTACTCCTGACTCTCCCAAGGGTAAGTAATCCTCTGGGATCAGGTTTATTTTGTCTTTTATGATTACTTTGATTGACTTTAGGTTTTGGCTACTACCTTTCTCTATGTCATAGCCTGTGTCCTCTGGAAACCTTTGTTTCTCTATATCATAGCCTGTGTCCTCTGGAAACCTTTGTTTCTCTTTGTCATAGCCTGTGTCCTCTGGAAACCTTTGTTTCTCTATGTCATAGCGTGTGTCCTCTGGAAACCTTTGTTTCTCTTTGTCATAGCCTGTGTCTTCTGGAAACCTTTGTTTCTCTTTGTCATAGCCTGTGTCTTCTGGAAACCTTTGTTTCTCTATGTCATAGCCTGTGTCCTCTGGAAACCTTTGTTTCTCTATATCATAGCCTGTGTCCTCTGGAAACCTTTGTTTCTCTATGTCATAGCGTGTGTCCTCTGGAAACCTTTGTTTCTCTTTGTCATAGCCTGTGTCCTCTGGAAACCTTTGTTTCTCTATGTCATAGCCTGTGTCCTCTGGAAACCTTTGTTTCTCTTTGTCATAGCCTGTGTCCTCTGGAAACCTTTGACTCTCAGTCCGTAGAACTGGCGTAGGGCCGCACTAGTCTAGTGGGCCAGGTGGAGCCGTCAGTTCAAGGCTGCTCACAGATTCTTGATCAACCAGTCACATGATGGCTTAGCGACTGTAACTGTCGTATAGTCGGTGACATACTGTGACATACTGTGACCCGTCAGGCTCTGACACCAACATTGCCTGGCCGCCGTAACTATTTGTGGTACTCCTGACACTCTTCTCTGGGCGACGACAATCTTGGCCTACGACAACTTTGGGACGGAACACCTTTAATCAACATGACGTACCAAGTCTCTACAGTTATGCATTGCTGATATTACTCCAGACTTCCGACTTCTTTCTAAATTCGTAACCGTTGTTAGCAATAGTCACATTGAATTATTTACTAAGTTTTCCATAATTGCTTCAGAGAGTTAATGTGTCATATTATTCATTTCATCTGTAATAAAGATATGAATTTTAAGATTATTATCCATACCCCAATTTGATTATTTTCCTGTTATTTATTTTTCAATTTTATTTTCATAAACGAAGAAGTTTGGGAACAATTCACTTCCCGATTGTTCCCTCACACAAATAAACCACATCCCATCACCCTCCCCACACCCACAGTCCCCACCCCAGCGAAAGTACCTTCCCCACAACTGTCCCTCACTCCCAGACCCCACCACCACCCTCATGCAGGATCCTGACTTCTTCCAACACTGAACACCCACACTTACCCCAAACCTGTGATGAATGATTTACAAACCCGACGAGTTGAAGAATGAAACATTTGTGCAACATTTGGGAATCTTTAGTGAGGAAACGTTTCGGCAGCCAGTGGCTTTATCAGTCCTATACAAAGAAGTTTGATGGCTGAGGGACTTATTACCTCAAACTCCTCTTAATTTCTACCGTTCTTCTTGGTAATGGACTGATGAAGCCACTGTGTGGCGAAACGTTTCCTCAATAAAGATTCCACATTTTGCACAAGTGTCACAGTCTTCACCTCCAGCCTACACCAACCCCTCCCTTCCCCAGACCCATGGACAAGGACCGAGAATTTATGAACAGTAACGATAAAGAAGCAGATGGGAAAACAAATGAGAATGATGAATGAAATCACAAACGAATGGTATAGACATCCTCAGATATTATAGCACTCACAGAAACGAAGCTCACAGAGATGATAACAGATGCAATATTCTTGGCTGGATATCAGATTATGAGGAAAGACCGAGGGAACAGAGAAAATGGAGTAACACTGTTTATCAGAAACCAGAGGAGGGTTGAAAAGATGAGGGGAAGCAGATGAGTACATAGTAGGCACATTGAAGACTAGGGGTACTAAGGTGGTAATAGCAGTGATATACAACCCTTCACTAAATAGCAAGAGACCAAGACAAAAATATAATGAAAACAACAGAGCAATGGTGGATACATTAGCTGACTTGGCCAGAAGGTCCCACATGAGCAAAGGAAAGCTACAAAGGGAACCAGAAATGTAGAGGGTTAAGATTCTGGAGGTAGTAATGGAGAACCTTACGCCCCAACATGTTAGGGACGCAACCAGAGAGAGAGATGAACCACCAAGGCTGGATCTTGCATTCACCTAGAGTGATTCTGTCATTTGGGATATTACAAATGAAAGGCCCCTCAGTGCTAGTGATCACGTGGTCTGAGTTTTGACTACATTGTAGAAGCAAATGTGGAGAGAGAGGTACAACGGGAAGGATGCGAGAAGCCTAGTCTCAAAAGAGGGGATTACACAGGCGTGAGTCAATTCATGGATGAGCTGCAGTGGGAAAAATAATTAAAGAAGAAGACACTGATGGAGACAGAGCATATGGCAGGAAAGTGCAGGGAGGCGGAAGATAAATTCATACCCTGGTGCAAGAGAAGCAAGGGAAAGACCCGAGTCCATGGTTTACCCAGAGGTGTAGTGAGGCCAAAGGTAAATGTGCTAGATCACGGAGAAAACAGTGTTGTCAAAAAACTTAGGTAAACAAGGAACTGAGCCATAGAGCCAGAAACAAATATGCATGGGTAAGAAGAGAGGCCTAATGGAAATTTAAGAATGACAGTATCAAAGCAAAACTGACCTAAAGTTATGTAGCCACATCAGGATGAAGACAACAGTAAAGGACCAGATAATCGGGCCGAATGAGGGAGGAGAGTAACGACCAGGAAGGCTACCAGTGAACCGAAACAGAAGGGTGCACCAGCAAGCGCTGGGCACAATGCATACAACTGGGAGAAGAGGTGAAGAAGCTATTATATGAACTAGATACTGCCAATGAGGTGGGGCCATATAGTATCTCTCCGTGGGTCCTGAGAGAGGAAGCAGAGGTACTGTTTGTGTGTGTGTGTGTGTGTGTTGTATGTGTCGCTGCAAACACCAATCTTCAACAAGACAAATGACGTAGGGAAATTACTGAAAGTGTAACAAACAGCAAATGTTGTTCAAATTTTTAAGAAAAGAGACAGACAGGTAATGTTAAACTGGAGACAAGTGCAGAGTATGGAAGACTATGAAGAAAATTGTTAGATGAGCGGTGGAGGATGTAGAAAGGAACTGCTTCCTACATGACAACCATTACGGCTTTAGAGATGGTAAATCCTGTCTCACAAATCTACTGGAGTTCTACGAAAAGGTAAAAGAAATAAGGCAGGAAAGAGAGGGAAGGGTAGATTCCATCTTCCTGAGCTTTAGGAAACTTTTGTTGCAGTGTTGCACAAGAGACTGGAGCAAAAGAAGCAGAAGCAGGTAGGAATAACAGAGAAGTAGGTAGGAATAACAGAGAATCAGGTAGGAGTAACAGAGAAGCAGGTAGGAATAACAGAGAAATCACTATATTGGATCAAGATATTCCTAACAGGAAGGAAGCAACGAGTGATTATCCATAAAAAAAGTGTTGGAATGGATGCATGTGACGTGTGGGATACTACAAGGATCTATACTAGGACCTGTACTATTTATATATGTGAATGACATAAAGGAAGGGTTAGATATATCCTTGTTTGCAGATAATGTGAAACTAATGAGGAGAATACAAGCAGGTAAAGCTACAAGTGTATCTAGACAGAGTGTAGATTTAACCCTAGTATGTGCAAAGTTATGAAGTTTGGGAGAATGGAAAAGAAGACCGAAGACAGAGTACAGGCACGAGGGACAAAGGTTGCAAAGTTCATTCAGGGAGAAAGAGTGGGGTGAGTATTGCACCAAGCATATCGCCTAAGGCGCACATCAACCCAATAAGTGTTGCACCAACTTCCTGTCTGGAAAATCTAAGACTAGCTATAAGATATCTAATTAAGGAGTCATTCACGACACTGTGTACGTTAGGCCCATATTGGAGTATGCAGCACCAGTATGAAGCCCACGCCTGGTCAAGTACGTCAAGAGACTGGAGAAAGTGGAAAGGTTTGCAACAAGACTAAGGGTCTTACGAGGAGAGGTTAAGGGAAATCAACCTGACGACAATGGAGAACAGGAGGGATATGGAGGACATGATAACAACATATAAAATACAGAGAGGAAATGACAAGGTGATGCAGCAACAAGGTGTCACAGCTGAAAGATGATAATTCAGATGAGTCACAGGGATGTTAAGTATTTCTTCCATCATAAAGTTGTCAGGAAGTGGAACAATTTGGAGAGTGATGTAGTGGAGGCAGGATCCATACATAGCTTTAAGATGAGGTTCGATAAAGCTCAAGGAGAAGGGAAAGAGTGAACCTAGTAGCGAGGGGGGCCAGGAGCAGCTATGATTCGACCCCTGCAATCACAAATGGGTGACTACTCACTTACACACACCACAAATTGGCAAGTACACACTCACATTAAAGCACATACAATAACACACACACACACACACACACACACACACACACACACACACGGGGCCAGGAGCTGAGTCTCGACCACTGCAACCAAAAAAAGGTGAGTACACACAGAAAGGAACAAGCTTATCAACGACAGCCAGCACGGGTTCAGGGACGGGAAATCCTCTATCACAAACCTACTGGAGTTCTACGACAGGGTGACAGCAGTAAGAAAAGAGAGAGAAGGGTGGGTAGATTGCATTTTCTTGGACTGTAAGAAGGCGTTTGACACAGTTCCACACAAGAGATTAGTGCAAAAGCAGGAGAACCAGCCAGGTATAACAGGGAAGGCACTACAATGGATCAGGGAATACCTGCCAGGAAGATAACAGCGAGTCATGGTACGTGGCGAGGTGTCAGAGTGGGCTCCTGTAACGAGCGGGGTTCCACAGGGGTCGGTCCTAGGACAGGTGCTGTTTCTGATATTTGTGAACGACATGACGGAAGGAATAGACTCCGAAGTGTCCCTGTTTGCAGATGATGTGAAGTTGATGAGAAGAATTCAATCGGACGAGGACCAGGCAGAACTACAAAGGGATCTGGACAGGCTGCAAGCCTGGTCCAGCAATTGGCTCCTGGAGTTCAACCCCACCAAGTGCAAAGTCATGAAGACTGGGGAAGGGTAAACAAGACCGCAGACGGAGTATAGTCTAGGGGGCCAGAGACAACAAACTTCACTCAAGGAAAAGGATCTTGGGGCGAGTATAACACCGGGCACATCTCCTGAGGCGCACATCAACCAAATAACTGCTGCAGCATACGGGCGCTTAGCTAACCTAAGAACAGCATTCCGACATCTTAATAAGGAATCGTTCAGAACCCTGTACACTGTGTACATATTGGAGTATGCAGCACCAGTTTGGAACCCACATCTAGCCAAGCACGTAATGAAACTAGAGGAAGTGCAAAGGTTTGCAACAAGACTAGTCCCGGAGCTAAGGTGTATGTCCTACGAGAAGAGGTTAAGGAAAATCGACCTGACGGCACTGGAGAACAGGAGAGATTGGGGGATATGATAACGACATATAAAATACTGAAAGGAATCGACAAGGTGGACAGAGACAAGATGTTCCAGAGATGGGACACAGCAACAAGGGGTCACAGTTGGAAGTTGAAGACTCAGATGAATCACAGGAATGTTAGGAAATATTTCTTCAGTCACAGAGTTGTCAGGAAGTGGAATAATCTGGGAAGTGATGTAGTGATGGCAGGATCCATACATAGCTCTAAGAAGAGGTATGATAAACCTCATGGAGCAGGAAGAGTGACCTAATAGCGACCAGTGAAGAGGCGGGGCCAGGAGCTGTGAATCGACCCCTGCAACCACAACTAGGTGAGTACAACTAGGTGAGTACACACACACACACACTGGGCGCCTGGCAAACCTGAGAATAGCGTTACGACATCTAAATAAGGAGTCATTCACGACACTGTACACCGTGTACGTCAGGCCCATACTGGAGTATGCAGCACCAGTATGGAACCACACCTGGTAAAACACGTCAAGAAATTAGAGAAAGTGCAAAGGTTTGCAACAAGACTAGTCACGGAACTAAGGGTTTTATCTTACGAGAAGAGGTTGCGAAGATTAGGACATGGCATACAAAGATAATAAACGAAGTAATATCTCAGGGGCCCAAGTTTGCAAAACTTTACTCAAGGAGGATGCAACCTGACAACACTGGAGGACAGGAGGGATAGGGAGGTTATGATAACAACGTATAAAATACTGAGAAGAAATGACAAGGTGGATAGGGACAGAATGTTTCAGAGATAGGATACAGCAACAAGGAGTCACAACTGGAACTTGAAAACTCAGATGAGTGAGAGGGATGTTAGGAATTATTTCTTCAACTTTAGAGTTATCAGGAAGTGGAACAATCTGGAGAGTGAAGTGTTAGAGGCAGAATCCATACACAGCTTTAGGAAGAGCAGAGAGTGAACCTAGTAGAGAGTAGTGAAGAGGCGGTGGCCAGGAGCAGTGTATCAACCCTTGCAAACACAATTAGGTAAGTACACATACTAGGATGGATGGGGAGGAATGAGCGGTAGCTCTGTTCGCAGGTCATGAGAAATTAATGAGGAAACTACTAACATATGTAGACCAGGAAAGAGTCCAAATGGATCTGGACAAGCTGCGGGATTAGTCTGATAACTGGCTACTGGAATTAAACCCCACCAGGTTCAGAGTTGCGAAGATTAGGACACAGCATAAAAAGATAATAAACGAAGTAATATCTCAAGGACCCAGGTTTGCAAAACTTTATATATATATATATATATATATATATATATATATATATATATATATATATATATTATATATATATAATGCTTCTAACCGCTGGGAACAGGTCAGGTGACGTAAGAAGTTACATTAAAATAGTGGATCATTTACACAGAGAATGCTGCTAATGTGAACAACCTTCTAACTAATGAAACAGAGGGAATAAATCCCTCATTTTGTGAACCTGCGTCGCATAACATCCCACAATACTCGGGAAATACTCAGTGTCATTTAATGTGCCTGTGTGAACTCTCCTATTCAGGCTTTTCTTTCTTAAAATAACTAGGCAATTCCTGATATTTTGTACCACTGTACCTAGACGGGTTAGGACCTCAATAGGTCACTCTACATTTCTTTTGGGCTATCCTAGGATGATCGCACATGTGCCCCCATACCTAAATGAACCCCCATGACTACTTCCTTACTACTGATGTATTATCACTCAGGTTGCAGTCTGTATTGCAGCACACCACCTAGACATAGCCCGAGACATATGGACGAGTCTCCTCACACCCACTGTCCCTGTTAACCTTCAGTGAAAAGGTACCTGGGAGTTAGTCGATCGTTGTGGGTCGCATCCTGGGGAATGGTCAACTACTACAAACTACTGCGACCACGGTGTAATAGGACACAAAATGAGTGACAAAAGAATAACAGGAAAAGTTGGTAGATGGATCTATAACTTCCTAACAAATAGAACACAAAAAGTAATAGTAAACAGAAAAAGTCTGAGGCAGCTACAGTGAAAAGCTCTGTTCCACAAGGCACAGTACTCACTCCCATTCTGTTCCTCATCCTCATATCTGACGTAGACAGAGATGTAAGCCATAGCTCTGTGTCTTCCTTTGCGGATGAAACCAGAATTGTCATGACAGTGACCTCCATCTAAGACACTGCAAGACTCCAAGAGTGATTTTCGTGTGTAGGTTTGGTACTAATCTCTAGGATTTTAAAAGTGTATATTATCATGTATCTTTCTCGCCTGCATTCTAAGGAATACAGATCAAGGGACTTCAACCATTCCCAGTATGCTTTATCGTACTTATGTATGCCGTGAAAGTTCTCTGTACATTCTCCAGGTCAGCAATTTCGCCTGCGTTGAAGGGGACAGTGTACAGCAGTATCCCACCAGCCTAGAGAGAACAAGCTATTTAAAGAGAATCATCATGGGCTTGGCTTCCCTAGTTCTCATTATCCATCCTATCATATTTCTAGCAGATGAGGTAGATACATTGTAATGGTCTCTGAAGGTGAGATCCTCTGACATTATCACTCCTAGGTCTTCACATTAGTTTTTCGCTCTATTGTGCGGTTAGAATTTGTTGTATACCCTGATACAGTTTTAATTTACTCAAGTTTTCCATATTTGAGTAGGTGAAATTTCTCTTCATTGAACTTCATATTGTTTTCTGCGGCCCATCAACCAAATCTTTAAATGGGCAGCAGAAAACAATATGAAGTTCATTGAAGAGATATTTTAACTACTCAGATATGGAAAACGATGAAATTAAAACTGTATCAGGGTATACGACAAATTCTAACCACACAATAAAGCAAAAAACTAATGTGAAGGATCTGGGAGTGATAATGTCAGAGGATCTCACCTTCAAACACCAATGTGTCTACCTCATCTGCTAGAAAATGATAGGATGGATAATGAGAACCTTCAAAACTAGGGAAGGAAGCCAAGCCTATGATGATAATATATATATATATATATATATATATATATATATATATATATATATATATATATATATATATATATATATATATATATTTTAGTCGTGCCGATTAGGTAAAACTAGTCAATTATCAAGAACTCATTTAAAATTAAGTCCTTTCTAAAATTTTCTCTTATACGTTTAAAGATATTTTTTTTTTCATTTATGTTAATGTAAAAATTTATAATTTTGTACCAAAAGAAACAGAAAACTTACCTAACCTTATTATAACAAGCGCAATTAAATTTAGCCTAACCCAACTAAATATATTTTAGATACGTTTACAATAATTAAATAATAAACAAACACAATAACAAAGAAATATATCAGAATGATTTTTGCGAAATTATTGCATACACAAATTTTCGCTTGTCTTATATGGCAAGAAGAGCGTTGCTATTTAAGCCATTTAAAATTAAATCCTTTCTAAAATTTTCTCTTATATGTTTAAAGATATATATTTTTTTCATTTATGTGCGTGCGTCCCATGTAAACACAAGTATCCTGCATGTGTATATATATATATGATAGGGTATGTAAAAGAAGGAAATTAAAAGTGAATATAGGAAAGAGTAAGGTGATGAAGTAAACCAAAAAAATTGATAACGGAAGATTGGATATCAGATTGGAGGGAGAGAGTATGGAGGAGGTGAATGTGTTCAGATATTTGGGAGTGGATGTGTCAGCAGATGGGTCTATGAAGGATGAGGTGAATCATAGAATTAACGAAGGGAAAAAGGTGAGTGGTGCACTGAGAAGCTTGTGGAGACAGAGAACTTTATCCATGAAAGCAAAGAGGGGAATGTATGAGAGTATAGTTATACTAACACTCTTGTATGGGTGTGAGACATGGGTTGTGAATGTTGCAACAAGGAGAAAGCTGGAGGCAGTGGAGATGTCATGTCTGAGGGCAATGTGTGGTGTGAATATAATGCAGAGAATCCGTAGTTTTGAGATTAGGAGGAGGTGTGGGATTACCAAAACTATTTTCCAGACAGCTGAGGAGGGGTTGTTGAGATGGTTTGGACATGTAGAGAGGAAGGAACAAAATAGAATGACTTAGAGAGTGCCTAAATCTGTAGTGGAGGAAGGCGGGGGTAGGGGTCGACCTAGGAAAGGTTGGAGGGAGGGGGTAAAGGAGATTTTGTGTGCGAGGGGCTTGGACTTCCAGCAAGCGTGCGTGAGCGTGTTAGATAGGAGCGAATGGAGAAAAATGGTTTTTAGGACTTGACGTGCTGTTGGAGTGTAAGCAAGGTAACATTTATGAAGGGTTTCAGGGAAACCGTCAGGCCGGACTTGAGTCCTGGAGATGGGAAGTACAGTGCCCACACTCTGAAGGAGGGGTGTTAATGTTGCAGTTTTGTAGCTGTAGTGTAAGCACGCCTCTGGGAAGACAGTGATGGAGTGAATGATGAAAGTTTTTCTTTTTCGGGCCACCCTGCCTTGGTGGGAGACGGCCAATGTGTTATAATATATATATATATATATATATATATATATATATATATATATATATATATATATATATATATATATATATATATATATATATATGGCAGCCAAAAGCGTCCAGATGGTATCACCCTTCAAGCCTGGACAGACGGCAAGCAGGTGGTGTGGGACTACACATGTGCATCTACCTTGGCTGATACCTATCTCCAATACACCAGGGAGGAAGGAGGGGCAGCTGCCACCTTCAGGGAGTCCCAGAAGTCGAGAAAATATGGAGAACTTGCCCATCATTATATGTTTGTTCCCATAGGCTCAGAGACCCTTGGCTCATGGGGAAAGAGTGCATCTAAGTTCCTCAAGGAGCTGGGCAAAAGACTCAACAGGGTAACTAGGGATCCCAGGGCAGCTAGTTTTCTGTTCCAGCGACTCAGTGCTGCTGTTCAGAGGGGTAATGCATGCTGTATTCTGGGCACGCGCCCCAGCTCTGAAGAGCTGGATGAGATTTTCGCATTATAATCCGTGACAAACATGTAACAATATGTACTAGACATGTATCTCTCACCTCGTGTACTGTATATGCCATCTTTATATTAACAATGTATCTCTATATATATATATATATATATATATATATATATATATATATATATATATATATATATATATATATATATATATATATATATATATATATTCCTGCTTTGATGAAATTAAACATCTGAGGCTGTCACAGCTAATGAGCCCATCGTGAAATGTTTGACTACGTTTTTTAACAAATAACGGTATGGGTGGGGTTAGAACACATGGCAAGTGAGAAGTAAAACTCCAGTCAAGTGCGTAAGCCACTGGCCCACCACTGTGGTCACAGTGGTGGCCCATGCTAACCTCTCTATGGTGTATAAATATACCTGGCTGGTTTATTTTAGCCAGCTGGCCCACTGGCGTTAAGTTTTAAGATTCACTCGCCATGGGTTCTAACCCCACCCGTACCGTAGTTTGTTTACAATCGTGTTATTATGATTTCTTGAGTCATAATTCTAACTCTGCTAAAACCTTTGAAGCTGTTGTAGTTACTGAACCCACAGTGGAAAGCTTGATGTCGTTAACGTCCAAACAATAGTAACTCAAGCTTATCAAGCTTTACCTATCATGTTGAATGGTGTAAGTAATAATAATAAAATAATAATAATAATAATAATATCTTTATTTCTACCAGTACATGTACAAGGTATACAGACCATAGCTGACATCAATGACATACTACTATATAGAAAGCCACTTGTTATGCTGAGCATTTCCCGCAAATTAGGTCAGTTTTGTCCCAGGATGCGACCCACACCAGTCCACTAACACCCAGGTACCCATTTTACTGATGGGTGAACATGGACAACAGGTGTAAAGCGAGAGCTTTAGCCACCAGGCTAATTCCTCTTGAACAGTGATTTAAAATGCTTCTCTTCACTCGTCTTTCTGTATTTTGTGCCTCTACTACTACTCTACTTATTATTACTACTTCTACCACTACTTCTACTACTACTTCCATTACCAGCATTACGACTACTTCTCCACTTCCTTCTTCCTCTCTTTATCCCGTCCCTGTTCCTCTCTCCGATTCATGATGGTTCCCTCACCTTCGTATGTCAGTGTGACTTATATATGGTCCGGGTTGGACCGAAACGTCGTCATAAACTTCTCTCTTCTAAGTGCCAGTTATTTGTGTACTGAAAATGCCCCATCGATGCCTGATCGTCAATCCGGGTTGTGAAGTGGATTCATCTCTCTAAAAGCGATTCACCTTACAGTGGTGTACATGGCTGTGTTTCTAACCTTCATCGTACGACGGTTCAACGAAGCTTTCTGGTATCTTGGATTTAGAAGACTGTTAATAAATATTGTTTTGAGAGGATAGAAAGATATCACAGGATGTGTGTGTGTGTATGTGTGTGTGTGTGTGTGTGTGTGTGTGTGTGTGTGTGTACTCACCTAATTGTGGTTGCAGGGGTCGAGTCATAGCTCCTGGCCCCGCCTCTTCACTGGTCGATTATAATTCACTCACTCCCTGCTCCATGAGCTTTATCATACCTCTTCTTAAAGCTATGTATGGAACTTGCTTCCACTACTTCACTCTGTAGATTATTCCACTTCTTGACAACTCTATGACTGAAGAAATACTTCCTAATATCTCTGCGACTCATCTGAGTCTTCAACTTCCAATTGTGACGCCTTGTCGTTGTGTCCCATCTCTGGAACATCTTATCTGTGTGTGTGTGTGTGTACTCACCTAATTGTACTCACCTAATTGTGGTTGCAGGGGTCGAGACTCAGCTCCTGGCCCCGCCTCTTCGCTGTCTGCTACTGGGTCTCTGCTCTCCCTGCTCCATGAGCTTTATCATACCTTGTCTTAAAACTATGTATGGTTCCTGTGTGTGTGTGTACTTACTTATATGTACTGACCTACATGTGGTTTTAGGGGTCGAGTCTCAGCTCCTGGCTCTAAATTCGCTGGTCGTTACTAGGTTCACTCTCCTGGCTTCTAGAGCCTTATCGTACCTCTTCTCAAAGCTAAGTATGGATCCTGACTTTATGAATTCATTCACTTGGATGTTCTACTTTCTGACTACTCTAATGCTAAAGAAATACTTCCTAACATCCCTGTGACTCATCTGAGTCTTCAACTTCCAGCTGTGCCCTCGTGTTCCCGTTTCCCATGTCTCCTGGCAATCTGCGGCCACATACTCCACCCTCTCATTAACTGTCCCTCTCCCCTAGTTCCCAGT
Organism: Cherax destructor; assembly: GCA_009830355.1. Lineage (NCBI taxonomy): Eukaryota > Metazoa > Arthropoda > Malacostraca > Decapoda > Parastacidae > Cherax > Cherax destructor. Next base: position 153,933 of record WNWK01001367.1, read on the forward strand.
GCACCTCATTCAGGCAGTCCTACCTGCATAGCTTCCTCTTTTGAAGCTTCTCACATACCTCTCATGCTTCTTCTCTCTCTCCACTGTTACTGCCACAAAGTATTGGAAACTCATAACCAAGTCTTAACCACTCATTTTGAATACCGGGTTGAGCCTTCCTGGTTTATTCTCTTCTCTCTCTCTGGCTGTGTCTTTAACATGTTAGGTAAAAGGACTCAAGTGCAACTAATGTGACATTTTATTGTGGCAACATTTCGTTCTCCAGGAGCTTTATCAAGCCGTTACGGCTTGATAAACCCGTCGGTAATTCTACCAACATGTTGATGCATGGAGGTGCCCATTACCACCTCCAGCACCTGAGCTTCCATGTTTCTGTTCCCAAGAGTGGGTCTTGTTTCTGTCAGTTAATCTTCTTCTTAAAATCACCCAGGACCATTGTTCTGTTGTTTTCATTATATTCTTGTCTTGGTCTCTTGCTGTCAAGTGTTGTACATTAATACTGTCACCACTCTTTGGACTATCGTTCTTCATTGTGCCTATTATAAAGTTATTTGCTTCCCTTCTGTCCATTCTTATCTCATTAAAGATTCACTTATTTCTGATAAACTGTGCAACTTTTCCACCTCCTCTGTTCCCTTAGTCTTTCCTCAAAATCAGATATCCTGCTGGAAAAATCGTATCTATTTTAATCTTCGTAAGCTTTGTCTCAGTGAGTGCTATAATATATGGGTATGTCTCCACTATTCGTTCCTGCCACTCATCACTCTTATTTATTATTCCATTTGCTTCGGTGTATTATTCATTCAGCTTCCTTTCCATTACTGCATTCCGGTTCATGAGTTCCTGAATACCTGGTCCTTGCTCGTGGGTCCAGGTGAGGGAGGGGTTGGTGTTGACTGGGGGTATTTCTTTTACTCTGGAAGGGGTCAGGAACCTGTATGTAGATGGGGAGAATGCGGAGCTTGGGATGAAGGGAGACATGGCATCTGGGAGTTGGAGTGAAGGGAGACATAGGGTGTGTGTGTTGAGGTGAGGCAGGTACTTGTGCTGGAGGGGATGGGAATGTGAGTGTGGGAAGGGTGGAGGGATAATATCTTACTTTGGGTTATTGAGTTTAGCTTATTATGTTTAGGTTATTTGTTATTGTGTGTGAGTGTATGTGTGTGTGTGTGCTTACCTATTTGTACTTACCTATTTAAGGTTGCAGGGGTCGATTTATACCACTTGGCCCCGCCTCTTTGCTGGTCGCTACTAGGTCCACTCTCTCCCTACTTTATCATACCTCTTCGTAAAGCTATGTATGGATTCTGCCTCCACTACATCACTTTCCAGACTCTCCCACTTCCTGACAGCTCTATGACTGAAGAAGTATTACCTAACATCACTGTGACTCATTTGAATTTTCAACTTCCAGTTGTGACTCCTTGTTGCTGTGTCCCATCTCTGGAACATTCTATCCCTATCCACTTTCTCAATTCCTCTCAGTATTTATATGTCCTTATCATGTCTCCCCCCTCCCTATCCCTCCTGTATTCCAGTGTTGTCAGGTTGATTTCCCTTAACCTCTCCTCGTGGGACATACCACTCGGCTCCGGGACTAGTCTCGTTGCAAAACCTTTGTACTTTTTCTAATTTCTTTAAGTGTTTGATAAGGTGTGGGTTCCATACTGGTGCTGCATATTCCAATACAGGCCTGACGTACATGGCGTAGAGTGTCTTGAATGAATCTTTACTTAGAAGTCGAAACACTATTCTTAGGGTTGCTAGGCGCCCATATGCTGCAGCAATTATTTGGTTAATGTGCTCTGTAGGTGATGTGCTCGGTATGATGCTCACCCCAAGATCCTTTTTTTTAAATGAGTTTTGCAGCCTTTGATCTCTTAGACTATAATTCGTCTGCTATTTTCCTTGTACTTCCCCAAGCTTCATAACTCTTAACTTTGTGAGATTAAACTCCAGGAGTCACTTATGAGACCTCTCTTGCAGCCTGTCCATATCCCCTGGTAGTCTTACCTGAACCTCATCCAATTGTATTCTCCTTATTAGCTTCATATCGTCTGCGAAGAGGAACACATCTAAATCTATCCTTTCCGTCATGTCATTCACGTATACGAGAAACACCACCGTACCTAAGACTGACCCTTGTGGAACCCTACTTAACACATGCACCCACTCTGACACTTCGTCTCGTACCAACACACGTTGTTTCCTTCCTATCAGGTATTCCATGATCCATTGTAGTGCTTTCCCTCCTATGCCTGCCTGCTCCTCTTGCTTTTTAACCTCATGTAAGAATAGCCTCATAACTGTGTAGTACCGTTTTTGGAAGTTTGGCTTCTCCCGTCCTTCTCATATTGCTTCATTCTCTATTGTCAACTCTACTACATATTCGAAACTCAAGGCCACGTTATCGCTTGCGCCTAGGGGTGCCTTTCGTGTGTGATATCCCCTATGTCTGAACTGTTCATGGTGAATATGAGGTCCAGCATTGCTGGTTCATCAACTTCTTTCTTTCTTTCTCAGGTTGTGCCTAACATATTGGTACATGAATTTTTCCTGTACCGCTTCCAGCAGTTTGGCTCTCCACGTCTCTGGTCCACCATATAATTTCAGATTTTAACAGTCAATCTCCTTATTGTTGAAATCCCCCATGATGAGTAACTTTGTCCTTCTGGCAACCTCGGCTAGTGTATCCACCAGTGGCTTTCATCGTATTCCTGTCTTAGTATCCTGCTGTTTGGTAGCGGGTTGTACATCACTATTATTACTTTTGGGCCCCCGGTTTGTCATACACTACTCCTCTGAATAGTTCTCAAATCTCCTCAAAACTCCATTGGTTTTTGATGAGCAGTGCAACTCCTCTTCCCCCTCTGCTACCTCTGTCTTTCTTCAGGATCTGATATCCAGATGAGAAGCTCGTGTCTGTTATCACCCCCATGAGCTTCGTCTCTGTGAGTGCAATGATGTCCAGTGATGCCTCGGTGATTCTTTCCTGCCACTCTTCACTCTTATTTGTAATTCTATCTGAGTTGTTGTACCATACGTGTGTGTGTGTGTGTGTGTGTGTGTGTGTGTGTGTGTGTGTGTGTGAGTGTGTGTGTGTGTGTGTGTGTGTGTGTATGAGTGTGTGTATGAGTGTGTGTATGAGTGTGTGTATGAGTGTGTTTGTGTGTGTGTGTGTTAATGTGTGTGTTAGTTACCATTTTTGTCCTAGGCACATGTCGAGTAGACACTAGGCCTGTTGTATGTATGTGTGTGTGTGTGTGTGTGTAAGGAAACACTTCGAAATGTTTCGGCCCCGCCGGGAATTGAACCCGGACCCTCCGTGCGTGAAGCAAGAGCGCTAGCCACCATGCCATCGGGGCGTGTGTGTGTGTGTGTGAATGTGTGTGTGTGTGAATGTGCGTGTGTGAATGTGTGTATGTGTGTGAGTGTGTGTATGTATGTGCGTGTGTGTTTACATACAGTGACCTCATGGCCTCTCATGGCATCTCCTCTCACAGGATACTTGTGTGGGTCGGCTGCTGGATAATAGTTTATTTATTTTTGATGAAATAAGATATCTACTGCCTTGATATATCTGTATATTCTCCCACTCTCTCTCTCTCTTTTCTCTATTCTCTCTCTCTTCTCTCTCTCTCTTCTCTCTTTCTCTTCTCTCTCTCTTCTCTCTCTCTCTCTCTCTCTCTCTCTCTCTCTCTCTCTCTCTCTCTTCCTCTCTCTCTCTCTCTCTCTTCTCTCTCTCTCTCTCTCTCTCTCTCTCTCTCTCTCTCTCTCTCTCTCTCTCTCTCTCTCTCTCTCTCTCTCTCTCTCTCTCTCTCTCTCTCTCTCTCTCTCTCTCTCTCCTCTCTCTCCCTCTCTCTCCTCTCTCTCTCTCCTCTCTCTCTCTCTCTCTCTCTCTCTCTCCTCTCTCTCCTCTCTCTCCTCTCTCTCTCCTCTCTCTCTCTCTCTCTCTCTCTCTCTCTCTCTCTCTCTCTCTCTCTCTCTCTCTCTCTCTCTCTCTCTCTCTCTCTCTCTCTCTCTCTCTCTCTCTCTCTCTCCTCTCTCTCTCCTCCTCTCTCTCTCTCTCTCTCCTCCTCTCTCTCTCGCTTTTCTACAGGAACTAGATTCTCTACAGGAAACTAATTTTCTCGAAAACTAGATTTTCTCAGAGAACTAATTCTCTACAGGAAAACTAGGATTTTCTCTCTCTCTCTCTCTCTCTCTCTACGACCCGTATAGGATGGATCAGTAGGAATTGCGTAGTATGAACCAGTAGAACCACTGGAATACTCTACTAGGACCTGCCTCGCATGAACCAATGGGACCTGCCAACATGAACCAATGGACTGCAAACGAACCAGTAAGACGTGCATGAACCAGTAAAACCTGCCAAACATGAACCAGTAAGACCTGCTCAAGCTGAACCGTAAGACCTGCCAACATGAACCAGTAAGACCTGCCAAGCATGAACCAGTAAGACTGCAACATGAACCAGTAAGACCTGCCAAGCATGAACCAGTAAGACCTGCCAAACATGAACCAGTAAGACCTGCCAAACATGAACCAGTAAGACCTGCCAAGCATGAACTAATAAGACCTGCCAAGCATAAACCAGTAAGACCTGCTAAGCATGAACCAGTAAGACCTGCCAAGCATGAACCAGTAAGACCTGCCAAACATGAACCAGTAAGACCTGCCAAGCATGAACCAGTAAGACCTGCAAAGCATGAACCAGTAAGACCTGCCAAGCATGAACCAGTAAGACCTGCCAAGCATGAACCAGTAAGACCTGCCAAGTATGAACCAGTAAGACCTGCCAAGCATGAACCAATAAGACCTGCCAAGCTTGAACCAGTAAGACCTGCCAACATGAACCAGTAACCCTGCCAAGCATGAACAAGTAAGACCTGCCAAGCATGAACCAGTAAGACCTGCCAAGCATGAACCAGTAAGACCTGCCAAGCATGAACCAGTAAGACCTCCCAAGCATGAACCAGTAAGACCTGCCTAGCATGAACCAGTAAGACCTGTCTAGCATGAACCAGTAAGACCTGCCAAGCATGAACCAGTAAGACCTGCCAAGCATGAACCAGTAAGACCTGCCAAGCATGAACCAGTAATCCCTGCCAAGCATGAACCAGTAAGACATGCCTAGCATGGGCTAGTAGGACCTGCCTAGCATGGGCTAGTAGGATCTGCCTAGCATGGGCTAGTAGGTCCTGCCTAGCATGGGCTAGTAGGTCCTGCCTAGCATGGGCTAGTAGATCCTGCCTAGCAAGGGCTAGTAGGTCCTGTCTAGCTTGGGCTAGTAGGTCCTGCCTAGCATGGGCTAGTAGGTCCTGCCTACCATGGACTAGTAGGTCCTGCCTTGCATGGGCTAGTAGATACTACCTAGCATGGGCTAGTAGGTCCTGCCTAGCATGGGCTAGTAGGACCTGCCTAGCATGGGCTAGTATGTCCTGGATAGCAAGGACTAGAAGGTCCTGCCTTGCATGGGCTTGTTGATCCTGGATAGCATAGGCTAGTAGGTCCTGCCTAGCATGGGCTAGTAGGTCCTGCATAGCATGGGCTAGTAGGTTCTGTCTAGCATGGGCTAGTAGGTTCTGCATATCATGGGCTAGTAGGTTCTGTCTAGCATGGGCTAGTAGGTCCTGCCTAACATGGGCTAGTAGGTCCTGCCTAGAATGGGCTTGTTGGTCCAGCCTAGCATTTGCTAGGTCCTGCCTAGCATGGGCTAGTAGGTCCTGCATAGCATATGCTAGTACAACCTGCCTAGCATGGGCTAGTAGGACCTGCCTAGCATGGGCTAGTAGGACCTGCCTAGCTGTTCAGCATAATGACATCGATGAAATAAAGTTTGCTGTCCAAGCTGGCTCACAGATGGCTCCAACTTTATCTTATCCCCTACTTGTATGACCAGTATCAGTAAAAACAAGTCTTTCCAATAAGCTGAGGTAACTAACAGCCGTTATCTTGTAAATGATGGTAGGAACTCTCAACCTAATCAAGTAAAACTATTTTGCAAATGTAGAGAGAGAAAGAGAGAGAGTGAGAGAGATAATACGGTATTGAGGAGAATGTGGAAGAGTATGAGGGAGAGGGGAAATAACTGTCTCGCCACTCAGGAGATAAGCTGGTCGACTGAACCAGAGCAAACAACTAATCAGGATTCTTGCAATGCTGGAAGGTGTGTGTGGGAATCTGGAAGGGTTTCATCGATGCTGGGAAGATTTAAAGAATGCTGGACTGGTCTTTATGATCTCGGAGTTTCAGATTTGTTGGTTAGGATTCCATGAATGCTAAAAGAAGCTTCAACTGCTATATACAAGCTTCCAGAATTAATAACTGGGACGTCTGGAATGCTGAAAGGGGATTGAAGAATGTTGGAATGATTCCACAAAAAATGGAAGGAATCAAATAATACTTAAAAGATTGTAGTAATGCTCGACGTGACATTGATAACCCTTTATAGCCTTCCAGACTTGTTGGAGAAGAGTCTTTAAATGCTACATTAGGCTTCAAGAATGCTGGAAATATTTCAACATTGCTTGGAAGATTCCTGGAATTCTGAAAGGGCTTCAGGAATGCTGAAAGGATTTAATAATTGCTGAAAAGATTACTTGAACGCAGGAAGGATTTTCAAGGTCTCTTTAAGGAGTTCCAGGTTTGGGAAAGTTGGAACGGTGAAGCAAGAAGGTTAAGATTCCATAAAATATGAAAGAATTACAGCAGGCATCCAAGAAACACTGGAAATATTTCAGAAGTGCTGGAATCACTTCAGGATAGTTGTTATGGTTCCAAGCATGATGAAAGGATTCCAAGAATGCTCAGGCATAAATAAGCAAATTTCATTGCACCCACTGCCCCTTTTCTAACAGAATTGGAGTCAACGGTTAGAGTCGACAGTTACCAGTCATCTCACTGCGCCTCCGTGGGCCGTCTTCCGTTTGGCCCAAAGTAGATCCAGTCACTTTTAAATGTTGACACTGCTATATCCCACACCCGGCTAAAGGTACTCATCATTCTGTCTTTAATAAAAGCTTACATACACACATTTCTTTCGAAACATCCTCTAAGCACAAGCCAAAAAAATCCAATGTTTGGTGACCACCTTTTTGAGGAAGGTGTAATTAGGTATTTTATTCAGAGAACTGTTTTGTGTCTACCGCTTTTATTTGGGGCGCTCCAACAACTATAGCTGATAAGGCCCTTTTTGCCATAATTGTAACATTGTCTTGGCGCTTTTAGTGCTATACGCGCTTTGGGCTGAGCTGTGCTTGAAAGGGCTGGATGAATTTCTGTTCCCACCCGAATTTGAAGCAACATTTGTGACATAAACAACGGTGTTTTGTGGTTCAGGGGAAGCGTACCCGAGGGACACACGCCCCCCGTAGCAGGAAAAAATTAATTCGGGTCAGAAAACTGTTGTACTCTGAGAACCGTCAAAGACTCCATATCAGCAGGATGCTGATTGGCTGTGAACGTGGCACTGTGGAAAGCTGTACTAATTTTTGGATGGCATCAGATTCACCAATTTTGCCATAATATAGTAGTTCATTTTGATGAAAAAGGCTCAATACCATGACAAATAATACACAAATAACCGCACATGGGAGAAACTTACGACGACTTTTCGATCCAACCGAAACGTTGTCATAAGTTTCTCCTATGAGCGGGCTATCTGTGTAGCACATATTATTTACGAGGCTCAAGGATGAGGCTAGGAGACTGGACTGCAACATTAAATGCATCAAGTAATTTGTTCATTCGGTGCTCAGAAATTCCGAGGAATTCCCCAGGGAGCTGTCTAGCATTAACAAGCTCTTCAGTAACAAATTTAGAGCGTGCCACTATAAAATAGGAACCAAAGAAACCTCCAAAGTGAGACCAATGATTCCGTCGTGTCACAACAAACAACCCAATGGAAATAAGTCACTCTGTCTGACTTTTTTGGGTTATCCTAGGTTTTCTACACATATGCTACGATAATCTATGTATTTGTATGATAATCTATGTATCTGTATTTGTGTATACCTGAATAAACTTATTTACCTTGACCATTCACTAGTTTAATGTTAATTTTGCACACTTGCCTGACACGTCGAACCTCCTGCCTCATCGGTGCAGTTGTAGTCGATCCTTTTAGTGAAGATGAAGTGAAAATGACCTGTACGGGTGGAAAAATCTGTTAATTCTTGGCTGTCCTCGTGGAGAGGGTCTTGTAAAAGGCCTTCTAGCTAAACAAAACTGTGACGTTCCTACTATGGAACTTATATTTGTGGCTGATTATTCTACTCTACGTTAATTTATGCATGATTTTTATTAAGGTTTTGTGTTTTTATTTCATCTTTTCATAGATTAATGGTAGTAAACCTCGGTACAGGTGGGATTAGAACTCATGGCATGTGGGTCGTAAAACTCCAGGCCCATATTGGTAACATTTTGAAATGACTGTCTAAATAGACTCTCTTTACTGTTGCTATCACCGACACAGGTTCCTATCAGGTTGAAATATAGACTCCTGGGCTGACAGGATGCTGTTTGCAGGTCGCAATATTTAACTTCCACTTAGTCATTTTCCCCCAAAAAAAGTGAACCTGAACAATAAAATGTTCAAGAAGGTGGAATTACTGTTTACACTTTGTACACTATGGCCGGAATAAATATATTATTGAAATCAGTTACATATGATCCAAACATGAACGATACCCTAAATAACATATCCTTGACTGCTGCAATGTTGGGAAATAGTAGGCATCACCTGGGTACGCGAGAGTAAATAACAGAACAACAGGAAGGACCATGAAACATTGAACAACAGGAAGGACCATGAAACATGGAACAACAGGAGCGACCATCAAACATGGAACAACAGGAACGACCATGAAATATGGAACAACAGGAGCGACCATCAAACATGGAACAACAGGAGCGACCATCAAACATGGAACAACAGGAGCGACCATCAAACATGGAACAACAGGAGCGACCATCAAACATGGAACAACAGGAGCGACCATGAAACATGGAACAACAGGAGCGACCATCAAACATGGAACAACAGGAGGACATACAAAGGAGCCAATACCACAACAAAGTCCCATTTACGCTGACTGAGACACAATACAGGTAGCCAACAACGTTGACTAAGACTGTGCAACAAAGGAATCAAGAAAGAAAGATCTTGCCATATCAAGAGACAGCTACGTACATCCTAAATATGAGCCTATGCTTGCCTGGCCTATAGACATGACCTACTTCCACCTGTAGATTTGCCCGAGGTGATTCCGCCTATGATTGCTTCACCTCACCTGTCTGCAATAAGCTCCTCTGTACATATGCAGGGACTGATTACCTCAAACTCCTGATCTTCAACCATTGTTCTCTGCATTGGACTAAGGAAGCCAATGGTTGGCGAAACGTTTCCACAGTAAATATACCCAAGTGTTGCAGCAGTGTCTAAGAAATTAATATGTGTCTAAATCATTAGCAACTGTCTAAGTCATTAACAGGTTATCTACTGATAATCCAATAATCCTAGCAGTCAGACTGACTCACCACAAGTATGCAAAGACATAAAACAATGAATAAATACTCTGAATTGAAGAGAAGAAATGAATCAGATGAGACAACAACACTTCTGACCAGCACTGTACTGCCTCTCAGACAGTTACATAAGCCACCCTCACTCCCAAAGGACGTATAGTGGCTTATAAGACGCTGGTGTGGGTATACAAGACACAATTGAAATGTCTCTCATCCACACACACAAAATGTATTGAAAGAGCTTGGAATAAACAGATAATAGACTGCTATAGGGAAGGAGGCCACTTCCCCTTTCACAGCCTCAGCCGATAAACACCAGCTAGCTACAGCTTCTTCAATCCCTCGTTTCCGCCCACGAAACTTGTATCCTCTCACACACCGTCCTTACATAATCCCGCCACACAAATACGTATCCAAATATCACAAAATTACTATTGTCTTTCCACCTCAGGAGAACAATATTATAACATTTATAACATTAGGTAGTCATGGGCGAAGTATGTAAAGAGATTTAATATTTCCATCACTTTCTTCAACCAATTTTTGCAACATAAAAGATGGAGGGTCTACATGTCTCATGCTCCCAGAATGAAGCGACAGTGACTTCTCGACTGTGTCAAGGTACAATGTTTGTCAGGAAACAGGACAAGTGTTTCCTGACGCCTGTGTCAAGGATATACTGTATCTCCCATTATTGTACTGGGATGAATTAAGTACCTCTTATGTGATAAATGGTTTTGAAAACCGACGAGTTGAAGATTGAGACACTTATGCCCTATGCTGTACTTTCTACAAGATTGATGGACTGAACACATCGACTCCAGGCCGAGGGACTGATTACCTCAAACTCCTCCTTTTATTACTACTTTCTTCTTTGTATTGGACTGATGAAGCCACTGTGTGGCGAAACGTTTCCTCAATAAAGATACCCAAGTGTTGCATATGTGTCAAATTTAACAACTTGTCGGTTCTCTGAACCATTCATCTACTTTGTATTGGACTGATGAAGCCACTGTGTGGCGAAACGTTTCCTTAATAAGATTCCCATATGTTGCATAAGTGTCTCAATCTTCAAATACCTCTTATCCATACATTCTAGTCAAACGTGAGCCTTATAGACGGTCCACATAAGTTCCATAGTAGCAGAGCAATCCATGAGCAGAAGTGAAGACTAATGAACAAATACCAGAATTTGGAGTGTAAATGAAGTAGTTACTGTACACACAGACACCTAACTACTACTATACCTAGTTGCTGCACACACTGACACCTAACTACTACTATACCTAGTTGCTGTACACACCGACACCTAACTACTACTATCCTTAGTTGCTGTACACACAGAAACCTGACTACTACTATCCCTAGTTAATGTGCACACAGACACCTAACTACTACTATACCTAGTTGCTCTACACACAGACACCTAACTACTACTATCCCTAGTTGCTGTACACACCGACACCTAACTACTACTGTCCCTAGTTGCTGTACACACCGACATCTAACTACTACTATCCCTAGTTCCTGTGCACACCGACACCTAACTACTACTATCCCTAGTTACTGTGCACACCGACACCTAACTACTACAATCCCTAGTTGCTGTACACACCAACACCTAACTACTACTATCCCTAGTTGCTGTACACACCGACACCTAACTACTACTATCCCTAGTTGCTGTACACGCCGACACCTAACTACTACTATCCCTAGTTACTGTACACACCGACACCTAACTACTACTATCCCTAGTTGCTGTACACACCGACACCTAACTACTACTATCCCAAGTTACTGTACACACCGACACCTAACTACTACTATCCCTACTTACTGTACACACCGACACCTAACTACTACTATCCCTAGTTACTGTGCACACCGACACCTAACTACTACTATCCCTAGTTACTGTACACACCGACACCTAACTACTACTATTCCTAGTTATTATACACACCGACACCTAACTACTACTATTCCTAGTTACTATACACACCGACACCTAACTACTACTATTCCTAGGCACACTGGATAAACTGGCATTTTGAACACACACACACACACACACACACACACACACACACACACACACACATAACTGGAGAGTGATGTAGTGGAGGAAGAAGAGGTATGATAAAGCTCATGGAGCAGGGAGAGAGTGGATCTAGTAGCAACCAGTGAAGAGGCTGGGGCCAAGAGCTATAAATCAACCCTTGCAACCACTATCAGGTGAGTCAGGAACCATACATAGTTTTAAGACAAGGTATGATAAAGCTCATGGAGCAGGGAGAGCAGAGACCCAGTAGCAGACAGCGAAGAGGCGGGGCCAGGAGCTGAGTCTCGACCCCTGCAACCACAATTAGGTGAGTACAATTAGGTGAGTACAACTGTTGAAGAAGCAAAGAAATTATTAATTTGTATATACGTATATATATATATATATATATATATATATATATATATATATATATATATATATATATATATATATATATATATATATATATATATGTCTCTGATGTATCTGAACCAGATACATCTGAGCCAGACACTTCTGAGCCAGACACTTCTGAGCCAGACACTTCTGAGCCAGACACATCTGCGCCAGACACATCTGAGCCAGACACATCTGAGCCAAACACAACTGAGCCAGACACAACTGAGCCAGACACAACTGAGCCAGACACATCTGAGCCAGGCACAACTGAGCCAGACACAACTGAGCAAGACACAACTGAGCAAGACACAACTGAGCCAGACACAACTGAGCTAGACACAACTGAGCCAGACACATCTGAGCCAAACATAACTGAGCCCAACACATCTGAGTCAGACACATCTGAGCCAAACACAACTGAGCCAAACACAACTGAGCCAGACACATCTGAGCCAGACAACTGAGCCAGACACAACTGAGCCAGACACAACTGAGCCAGACTCATCTGAGCCAGACACAACTGAGCCAGACACATCTGAGCCAGACACATCTGAGCCAGACACAACTGAGCCAGACACATCTGAGCCAGACACATCTGAGCCAGACTCATCTGAGCCAGACATATCTGAGCCAGACACATCTGAGCCAGACACATCTGAGCCAGACACATCTGAGCCAGACACATCTGAGCCAGACACATCTGAGCCAGACTCATCTGAGCCAGACACATCTGAGCCAGACACATCTGAGCCAGACACATCTGAGCCAGACACACCTGAGCCAGACACATCTGAGCCAGACACATCTGAGCCAGACACATCTGAGCCAGACACAACTGAGCCAGACTCATCTGAGCCAGACACACCTGAGCCAGACACATCTGAGCCAGACACATCTGAGCCAGACACATCTGAGCCAGACACATCTGAGCCAGACACATCTGAGCCAGACACATCTGAGCCAGACACATCTGAGCCAGACACATCTGAGCCAGACACATCTGAGCCAGACACATCTGAGCCAGACACATCTGAGCTATCATTCCAGCATCGACAATGTGACTATTACACACACACACACATACATATATATATATGTACAAATTAATAATTTCTTTGCCTCTTCAACTGTTGTACTCACCTAATAGTAGTTGCAAGATTTGGTTCATAGCTCCTGGCCCCGGCCTCTTCACTGGTTGCCACTGGATCCTCTCCCTCCCTGCTCCATGAGCTTTATCATACCTCTTCTTAAAGCTATGTATAGATCCTGCCTCCACTACATCACTCTCCAGTTATGTGTGTGTGTGTGTGTGTGTGTGTGTGCAAAATGCCAGTTTATCCAGTGTGTCTAGGATTAGTAGTAGTTAGTTGTCGGTGTGTACAGTAACTAAGAACAGTAGTAGTTAGGTGTCGGTGTGTACAGTAACTAGGGATAATAGTAGTTAGGTGTCAGTGTGTACAGTAACTAGGAATAGTAGTAGTTAGGTGTCGGTGTGTACAGTAACTAGGGATAGTAGTAGTTAGGTGTCGGTGTGTACAGCAACTAGGGATAGTAGTAGTTAGGTGTCGGTGTGTACAGTAACTAGGGATAGTAGTAGTTAGGTGTCGGTGTGTACAGTAACTAGGGATAGTAGTAGTTAGGTGTCGGTGTGTACAGCAACTAGGGATAGTAGTAGTTAGGTGTCGGTGTGTACAGCAACTAGGGATAGTAGTAGTTAGGTGTCGGTGTGTACAGCAACTAGGGATAGTAGTAGTTAGGAGAGGAAAAGGGTTCAGTAGTTTCTATATATATCAGGATACTCTTCAGATTATATCCAAGATTTCAGCACCTCACACTGAGCTAAATAAGTCTAAGATCAAGTTTATGTAGCCAGACACATCTGAGCCAGACACATCTGAGCCAGACACATCTGAGCCAGACACATCTGAGCCAGACACATCTGAGCCAGACACATCTGCGCCAGATACATCTGCGCCAGAAACATCTGCGCCAGACACTTCTGAGCCAGACATAACTGAGCCAGACATAACTGAGCCAAACACATTAGGTAGTCAGGGGCGAAGTATGTAAAGAGCTATAATATTTTCAACACTTTCTTAAACAAATTTTTTGCAACATAAAAGATGAAGGGTGTACATGTCTCATGCTCCCAGAATGAAGCGACAGTGACTTCTCGACTGTGTCAAGGTTCAATGTTTGTGAGGAAACTGGACAAGTGTTTGCTGACGCCTGTGTCAAGGATAGACACACACACACACACACATATATATATATATATATATATATATATATATATATATATATATATATATATATATATATATTCTCGCCGAACACAGGTGTATTTGTGGCAGTGAAGCAGCAGACCAATTCGGGTACCATGGTCTTGTGTGTCGTAAATCCGAGGGAAAGATTGCAAGACATGAAGAGGTTAATAACATTATCAAGAGGATCCTCACAACAGCTGGATGCCCAGCAATAAGGGAGCCACCCCAACTATGCAGATCTGATGGCAGCCAAAAGCGTCCAGATGGTATCACCCTTCAAGCCTGGACAGACGGCAAGCATGTAGTGTGGGACTACACATGTGCATTTACCTTGGCTGATACCTTTCTCCAATACACGAAGGAGGAAGGAGGGGCAGCTGCCACCTTCAGGGAGTCCCAGAAGTCGAGAAAATATGGAGAACTTGCCCATCATTATATGTTTGTTCCCATAGGCTTAAAGACCCTTGGCTCATGGGAAAGGAGTGCATCTAAGTTCCTCAAGGAGCTGGGCAAAAGACTCAACAGGGTAACTAGGGATCCCAGGGCAGCTAGTTTTCTGTTCCAGCGACTCAGCGCTGCTGTTCAGAGGGGTAATGCATGCTGTATTCTGGGCACGCGCCCCAGCTCTGAGGAGCTGGATGAGATTTTCGCATTATAACCAGTGACAAACATGTAACAATATGTACTAGACATGTATCTCTCACACCTCGTGTACTATATATATATATATATATATATATATATATATATATATATATATGTGTGTGTGTGTGTGTGTGTGTGTGTGTGTAATAATCACATTGACGATGCTGGAATGCTAGCTCAGATGTGTCTGGCTCAGATGTGTCTGGCTCAGATGTGTCTGGCTCAGATGTGTCTGGGTCAGAAATGCCTGGCTCAGATATGTCTGGCTCAGATGTGTCTGGCTCAGATGTGTCTGGCTCAGTTGTGTCTGGCTCAGTTGTGTCTGGCTCAGATGTGTCTGGCTCAGTTGTGTTTGGCTCAGATGTGTCTGGCTCAGTTGTGTCTGGCTCAGATGTGTCTGGCTCAGTTGTGTCTGGCTCAGATGTGTCTGGCTCAGTTGTGTCTGGCTCAGATGTGTTTGGCTCAGATGTGTCTGGCTCAGATGGGTTTGGCTCAGTTATGTCTGGCTCAGAAGTGTCTAGCTCAGATGTGTCTGGCTCAGATGTGTCTGGCTCAGATGTGTCTGGCTCAGATGTGTCTGGCTCAGATGTGTCTGGCTCAGATGTGTCTGGCTCAGATGTGTCTGGCTCAGATGTGTCTGGCTCAGATGTGTCTGGCTCAGATGTGTCTGGCTCAGTTGTGTCTGGCTCAGATGTGTCTGGCTCAGTTGTGTCTGGCTACATAAACTTGATTTTAGACTTATTTAGCTCAGTGTGAGGTGCTGTATTATTATTATTATAATCAAAAGAAGCGCTAAACCACAAGGGTTATACAGCGTGAGGTACTGTAATCTTAGAAAAATTTGGATATAATCTGAAGAGTATCCTGATATATCTAGAAACTAGTGAACCCTTTTCCTCTCCCTAGACAATGGAGACTTAGAAAAGTCTCCTCTCTTAATTTATACCTCTGCTGTCTTACCCTGTCTCATGAAATCTTAAAAAAACGCGACTGTAAACAAGTCATGGAACGGGTGGGGCTTGAACTCATGGCTAGTGAATCCTAAAACTCACAGGCCATACATTTCCTCCACTAAAGTTATATGCATGCATTTACAGTGTGTGGAAAAAGACACTTATGTACACTTCACGACATTTATGAAAAAAAAAAACGTTCCGCCACGAATACCTTCATCAATCCTAAAGAAGCCACTAGCGGAGAAACGTTTCCTCTAATAAATGTCTTGTGGGTATCACCATACCATTTCTCCTCTACAGTGTGTTGAACAGACTCAGCAAATACCATAATAATGAGAGAGCAAGAATGAGTACACTCACTAGCAGTAGTTGATGTATACACACACGGCCTGCACCTAGGGAGAATTATCTCCACACCTGAGTGTAGGTATAATGTCAAATAGTCTGGTGTTGAGACCCTCACTGGTAGTTCATCTTCGGTATGTGTGTGGGGTACCGATACCTAAAACCGGGCTTTTAGCTGATTTATAAAGGGAACTCAGAATGTTTGGGTGTGTGATGAGCACCGAAGAAGAAGAAGAAGAAGAAGAAGAAGAAGAAGAAGAAGAAGAAGAAGAAGAAGAAGAAGAAGAAGAAGAAGAAGAAGAAGAAGAAGAAGAAGAAGAAGAAGAAGAAGAAGAAGAAGAAGAAGAAGAAGAAGAAGAAGAAGAAGATCTTTATTTCTACCAGTACATGTACAAGGTATACAGACCATAGCTGACATCAATGACATACTACTACTAGCGGTCAAAGACTCTCTGACCGCGTGTTCTATCCCCACCCGTGGTGTGGTTTAAATGTGTTCTTACTCTGAATGGAGTTCAGTTGATCCAGCGAATTATGACTGTTGTTCATCTGAACCACATTATTATTATTATTATTATTATTATTATTATTATTATTATTATTATTATTATTAGGGGGAGGGGATGGAGAGCATTCAGGCTTAATTCGGGAAATTGGAGCACAGATCCAATTCCCTAGATCAAGGACCCCCCTCACTAGTATCAAGGAACCTCCTTTGAGGGTATCTGAACCACATACAGAGTGTAAAACACATATGTAAAAGTTTCCAACGTTAGGACTTCCTCTTCAGTGGTTGAGAAAGCCCATTGATGTTGTCACAGGATGGAGAACTCTCTCCCCAGTTACTCGATGTTGTCACAGGATGGAGAGCTCTCTCCCCAGTTACTCGATGTTGTCACAGGATGGAGAACTCTCTCCCCAGTTACTCGATGTTGTCACAGGATGGAGAACTCTCTCCCCAGTTACTCGATGTTGTCACAGGATGGAGAACTCTCTCCCCAGTTACTCGATGTTGTCACAGGATGGAGAACTCTCTCCCCAGTTACTCGATGTTGTCACAGGATGGAGAGCTCTCTCCCCAGTTACTCGATGTTATCACAGGATGGAGAGCTCTCTCCCCAGTTACTCGATGTTGTCACAGGATGGAGAACTCTCTCCCCAGTTACTCGATGTTGTCACAGGATGGAGAGCTCTCTCCCCAGTTACTCGATGTTATCACAGGATGGAGAGCTCTCTCCCCAGTTACTCGATGTTGTCACAGGATGGAGAACTCTCTCCCCAGTTACTCGATGTTGTCACAGGATGGAGAACTCTCTCCCCAGTTACTCGATGTTGTCACAGGATGGAGAGCTCTCTCCCCAGTTACTCGATGTTATCACAGGATGGAGAGCTCTCTCCCCAGTTACTCGATGTTGTCACAGGATGGAGAACTCTCTCCCCAGTTACTCGATGCAGAGCTTCACCATCTACCGTATCACAGGACTTGAATAACCTGGTGATAACAACAAAGGAGATCTACACATCAGCTTTGTTTACATTATGAAAGAAGACGCATCACAGCGAACTGACCAACGAAATGCAGGTGGCCATAATATCAAAAAAGTTACTACAGAAGTTACTACAGAAGTTACTACAGAAACCTGCCATCCCAAGGAATCGTTGGACGGATTTCCTATCACGGAGAACCTTGTAATTCTAGAAGGGTATAATGTGGACACTTTAGGTGCCATTTTTCCTTGTCCTGCTACGTGACCCAATAAAAAAGTTACCGAGGACTCTGGAAAAATAAACACAAATGCACTTTAATGCTCTTCTTTATTGAGTTTGTCTCGCCCACACAGTGGGTTTTATCAAGTCACAAACAGATCTTGAGATCTGTTTGTGACTCGATAAAGCTAACTGTGTGGGCGAAACGTAGTCATTAAAAAATCGCATTTGTGTTATGTCAACAGAGGGCCTACCGAAGGTTGACTATCTGAACTTTACCTATAATTTCTTCCGAAATCTCTCAAATAATTCCCGATGCTGGGAACATATTCGTCCCAGGTGTCGTAAACAACGACTAAGTCGTCCACATGTGCCTCTATGCCGAGTAACTTTTCAAGAAAACAGAAAAAAAATGCACAGGAAAAGAGGAAAGCAATGTAACAGAAAAAAATTTATGAAGAAAGGAAGAAAAACACATAACAGCAAAAACGAAAAAAACAAGTAAATGCAGATAAAAAAAAAATTGGAAAAGAAGAAAAATCCACAAGAAAACAGAAAACTAAAGACTAAAATTAAAAAAACCCACGAAAATAGAGATACTTACAAGAGAGAGAGAGAGAGAGAGAGAGAGAGAGAGAGAGAGACAGAAGAGAAAGGGGTCTCTGGAGAGCCACATAACAGTCCATAACCAGTATATATAATTTCTCAACTTACTTCAGCCACCCCTGAGGGATCGTAGCTCGTCCTCACCTCACCTTTGTGTCCCTTACGGTTTACTTCTCAATATATATATATATATATATATATATATATATATATATATATATATATATATATATATATATATATATATATATATATGCTAGGAATTCGCAAGAACAGGCGAAATATTCACAAACACTAATCACTGGACGACGGAGACTCGAACCTACGAACCTCATGACAAGGTACGCAGTGCTTTACCGACCGTACCACACTGGTCCAATACCTTGGCATCCAGCTTTCGCTAGACGTTATTCCAAGGCAGCCAGCTTTCAGGCAGGAAGGCTTACAGCTTTTCATCTCATCCCCTGCATGCATCGACACAACTAGAGATTTTTACAATGCTAGGATTTCGCAAGAGCAGGCGAAATATTTCGCCTACTACCTATAATATATATATATATATTATAGGTAGTAGGTTGGTAGACAGCAACCACCCAGGGAGGTACTACCGTCCTGCCAGGTGACTGTGAAACAGAAACCTGAAACTGTTTTACATGATGGTAGGATTGCTGGTGTCTTTTTTCTGTCTCATAAACACGCTGGATAACAGGTATATCTAGCTACTTCTACTTACACTTTAGGTCACACTACACTGGCATACACATGCATATATATACATACACACATCTAGGTTTTTCTTCTTTTTCTTAATAGCTCTTGTTCCTTTTATTTTCTCTATTGTCCATGGGGAAGTGGAAAAGAATCTTTCCTCCGTAAGCCATGCGTGTCGTATGAGGCGACTAAGATGCCGGGAGCAATGGGCTAGTAACCCCTTCTCCTGTACAAATCTACTAAAAACGAGAAGAAGAAAAACTTTATAAAATTGGGTTGTCTGAATGTGCGTGGATGTAGTGCGGATGATAAGAAAGAGATGATTGCCGATGTTATGAATGAAAAGAAGTTGGATGTCCTGGCCCTAAGCGAAACAAAGCTGAAGGGGTAGGCGAGTTTCAGTGGGGAGAAATAAATGGGATTAAGTCAGGAGTATCTGAGAGAGTTAGAGCTAAGGAAGGGGTAGCAATAATGTTGAAGGATCAGTTATGGAAGGAAAAGAGGGAATATAAATGTGTAAATTCAAGGATTATGTGGATTAAAATAAGGGTCGGATGCGAAAAGTGGGTCATAATAAGCGTGTATGCACCTGGAGAAGAGAGGAGTGTAGAGGAGAGAGAGAGATTTTGGGAGATGTTAAGCGAATGTATAGGAACTTTTGAACCAAATGAGAGAGTAATTGTGGTAGGGGACCTAAATGCTAAAGTGGGAGAAACATGCAGAGAGGGTGTAGTAGGTAAGTTTGGGGTGCCAGGTGTAAATGATAATGGGAGCCCTTTGATTGAACTTTGTATAGAAAGGGTTTAGTTATAGGTAATACATATTTTAAGAAAAAGAGGATAAATAAGTATACAAGATAGGATGTAGGGCGTAATGACAGTAGTTTGTTGGACTATGTATTGATAGATAAAAGACTGTTGAGTAGACTTCAGGATGTACATGTTTATAGAGGGGCTACAGATATATCAGATCACTTTTAGTTATAGCTAGAGTGGGAGTAAAAGGTAGATGGGATACAAGGAAAATAGAATCAGTAAGTAAAAGAGAGGTGAAGGTTTATAAACTAAAAGGAGGCAGTTAGGGTAAGATATAAACAACTATTGGAGGATAGATGGGCTAGTGAGAGTGTAGGCAATGGGGTCGAAAATGTATGGGGTAGATTTAAAAATGTAGTGTTAGAGTGTTCAGCAGAAGTTTGTGGTTACAGGCGAGTGGGTGCGGAGGGAAGAGGAGCGATTGGTGGAATGATGATGTAAAGAGAGTAGTAAGGGAGAAAAAGTTAGCATATGAGAGGTTTTTACAAAGTAGAAGTGATGCAAGGAGGGAAGAGTATATGGAGAGAAAAAGAGAGGTTAAAGAGTGGTGAAGCAATGTAAAAGAGAGCAGATGAGAGAGTGGGTGAGATGTTATCAGCAAATTTTGTTGAAAATAAGAAAAAGTTTTGGAATGAGATTAATAAGTTGAGGAAGCCTAGAGAACAAATGGATTTGACAGTTAAAAATAGGAGAGGAGAGTTATTAAATGGAGAGTTAGAGGTATCGGGAAGATGGAGAGAATATTTTGAGGATTTGTTAAATGTTGATGAAGACAGGGAAGCTGTGATTTCGTGTGTAGGGCAGGAGGAATAACATCTTGTAGGAGTGTGGAAGAGCCAGTTGTGGGTGTAGGGGAAGTTCGTGAGGCAGTGGGTAGAATGAAAGGGGTAAGGCAGCTGGGATTGATGGGATAAAGATAGAAATGTTAAAAGCAGGTGGGGATATAATTTTGGAGTGGTTGGTGCTATTATTTAATAAATGTATGGAAGAGGGTAAGGTACCTAGGGATTGGCAGAGAGCGTGTATTGTTCCTTTGTATAAAGGCAAAGGGGACAAAAGAGAGTGCAAAAATTATAGGGGAATAAGTCTGTTGAGTGTACCTGGTAAAGTGTATGGTAGAGTTATTATTGAAAGAATTAAGAGTAAAACAGAAAGCAGGATAGCAGATGAACAAGGGGGCTTTAGGAAAGGTAGGGGTGTGTAGACCAAGTGTTTACAGTGAAACATATAGGTGAACAGTATTTGGATAAGGGTAAAGATGTTTTTGTGGCATTTATGGATTTGGAAAAGGCGTATGATAGGGTGGATAGGGGGGCAATGTGGCAGATGTTGCAGGTGTATGGAATAGGAGGAAGGTTACTGAAGGCAGTGAAGAGTTTTATGAGGATAGTGAGGCTCAGGTTAGAGTGTGTAGGAGGGAAGGGACTATTTCCCAGTAAAAGTGGGCCTTAGACAAGGATGTGTGATGTCACCGTGGTTGTTCAATATATTTATAGATGGGGTTGTAAGAGAAGTGAATGCGAGGGTCTTGGCAAGAGGTGTTGGGCTAAAAGATAAAGAAGCAAATACAAAGTGGGAGTTGTCACAGTTGCTTTTGCTGATGACACTGTGCTTTGGGAGATTCTGAAGAGAAGCTGCAGAGGTTGGTGGATGAATTTGGTAGGGTGTGTAAAAGAAGAAAATTGAAAGTGAATATAGGAAAGAGTAAGGTGATGAGGATAACAAAAATAATAGGTGACGAAAGATTGGATATCAGATTGGAGGGAGAGAGTATGGAGGAGGTGAATGTATTCAGATATTTGGGAGTGGACATGTCGGCGGATGGGTCTATGAAGGATGAGGTGAATCATAGAATTGATGAGGGAAAAGGGTGAGTGGAGCACTTCGGAGTCTGTGGAGACAAAGAACCTTGTCCATGGAAGTAAAGAGGGAATGTATGAGAGTATAGTTATACCAACGCTCTTATATGGGTGTGAAGCATGGGTGATGAATGTTGCAACGAGGAGAAGGCTGGAGGCAGTGGAGATGTCATGTCTGAGGTCAATGTGTGGTGTGAATATAATGCAGAGAATTCGGAGTTTGGAAATTAGGAGGAGGTGCGGGATTACCAAAACGATTGTCCAGAGAGCTGAGGAGGGGTTGTTGAGGTGGTTTGGACATGTAGAGAGAATGGAACGAGACAGAGTGACTTCGAGAGTGTATAAATCTGTAGTGGAGGGAAGGCGGGGTAGGGGTCGGCCTAGGAAAGGTTGGAGGGAGGGGTAAAGGAAGTTTTGTGTGCGAGGGGCTTGGATTTCCAGCAAGCATGTGTGAGCGTATTTGATAGGAGTGAATGGAGGCATATGGTTTTTAATACTTGACGTGCTGTTGGAGTGTGAGCAAAGTAACATTTATGAAGGGGTTCAGGAAACCGGCAGGCCGGACTTGAGTTCTGGAGATGGGAAGTACAGTGCCGGCACTCTGAAGGAGGGTGTAAATGTTGCAGTTTTATAACTGTAGTGTAAAGCACCCTTCTGGCAAGACAGTGATAGAGTGAATGATGATGAAAGTTTTTCTTTTCGGGCCACCCTGCCTTGGTGGGAATCGGCCGATGTGTTAATAAAAAAAAAAAAAAAAATATATATATATATATATATATATATATATATATATATATATATATATATATATATATATATATATATATATATATATATATATTATAATTATATTTATCATTTTGTCTTTAAAATATCCTTTTCAGTTAACTAATAAATATTTTCTTTCAACAGATCAGTCTGCATCAACAAGTCAACAACTACCAGAACAATCAACATTACAGCCAGTCTTAACTACCACCACAACCAGCATTACAGCCAACCTACATTAGAACCAATCTTAACTACCACCGCAACCAACATTAGAGCCAACCTTACCTACCAGAACAACCAACATTACAGCCAGTCTTAACTACCACCACAACCAACATTGCAGCCAACCTTACCTACCACAACATTCCTGAGGCCTCCACTCAACATGGCCTCACTCACTAACACCAGCCTTCTGGACACTATAAGCAGGGGATCTACAGTGAACCCCGCCTATATAGACAATGAAACACACCTTCAGAGTGAAGTGGATATTTGTTGGGACACTTACAATAACAGCAGGTCCACTTTATCTTCACCCAAACTGCCCACATTCATTTGTAGCCTAATTCTAACGGCAGTAGGCCTATTAGGCCTAGCAGGAAATCTTATTTCTATCAATATACTCTCCAGGTAAGTTTTGTAATTCACTAGATTCAATTTATATATATACATATATATATATATATATATTTGTGTGTGTGTGTGTGTGTGTGTGTGTGTGTGTGTGTGTGTGTGTGTGTGTGTGTGTGTGTGTGTGTGTGTGTGGAGTGTGTGTGCCATGTCGAATAGGTAAAGTTGGTCAATTATCAAGAACTCATTTAAAATTAAGTCCTTTCTTAAAATTTCTCTTATACGTTTAATTTTGTACCAAAAGAACCTTAGAAAACTTACCTAACCTAATTATAACAAGCGCAATTTACTTTAGCCTAATCTAACTAAATATGTTTTAGATAAGTTTACAATAATTTAATAATAAACAAACACAAGGAAATATATTTTTTTCCGTTAGGTTCAGAATGATTTTTGCGAAATTATTGCATACACAAATTTTCGCTTGTCATATATGGCTAGAAGAGCGTTGCTATTTAAGCCAAAATCGCAAGTTTTACCTAATCGGCACGATATATATATATATATATATATATATATATATATATATATATATATATATATATATATATATATATATATATATATATATATACTACTACTACTGTATGTAGTTCTTATGAAGATAAGAAGACCTGTACGCTTACCTTTCGTTAGAATCAATAGTAATATCTCTTAGCAAAATAGTTTGTAGAATTTTGGTAAATGCAGTGTATTAAATATTTTAGGAAAGTTAATCCTACAGCATCTAAGATAATGATAATGACCTGAGACGATGAGAATGACCTGAGACAATGATAATGACCTGATACAATTATAATGACCTGATAAGATGATGATACAATGTTCTGGATATTATATTTTTATCATGATTCACAAAACCGTAATAACACAACTGTAACCCAATCACATTACTGAGTTTGAGGACTCGTTTGCCATTGATTCAAGTCTAACTCTTTTCGTTTTTTATTTTGTTATGATGTTCACAGACAAGGACTTCACTGACAACTGTTTCAAGACTGGATTACATACGATTATACGGTGACTGAGAAGTCTGTGAAGCGTAGACAAAGTTCAGCATGGTCTGACGTCACTAGGGGGATTGTTCGAGGCAAGAGGAGAAGATTTGTGAAAAAGGGGAGAATTCTTAGGCTAGAGGGTGAGATCTTTGGTCAGAGGGGTGAATTCTTAGGCTAGAGGGTGAGATCTTTGGTCAGACTGGTGAATTCTTAGGCTAGAGGGCAAGATCTTTGGTCAGAGGGGTTGAGGTCTTAGGCTAGAGGGCGAGACCTGTTGGTCAGAGGGGTGATTTATCAAGGAATAGCAGTTACAGTTTTAGGAGGTATCAGATCTTCCAAAACGTCGGAGATGGTGAATGACCTGGAGTTTTATGAAATTATGTTTAAATTTGGGATAAATGCTGATTCTAAACAGTTTGCTATGTCAGTAGGCATCTATAAGGTATCCCATAGCTCGATCGCTAGCGCACTCAGTTCACACACTGAGGTCCGGGGATCGATCCCCCAGTACGGGTGGAAACATTAAAATGCGTTTCTATAAGACACCTGCTGTCCATGTTCACCCATCAGTAAAATAGGTACCTGGGTGTTAGTGGACTGGTGTGAGTCGCATCCTGGGACAAAATTGACCTAATTTGCGGGAAATGCTCAGCATAACAAGGGGGCTTTCTGTATAGTAGTATGTCATTGATGTCAGCTATGGTCTGTATACCTTGTACTTGTAGACATATATTATTATTATTATTATTTAGAGTACTATATTCGGTAATTACAGGCGTTACCAAGTACAGTCTACAGGTTGCTTGTGTCAGTCCTCTGGCAAGCACTTCTGTACTTCTTGACTCTAGTGTTTAAGTCCCTGAAAGTTTGCCCCACGTAACCAAAACCAACATCAGAGTAGCAAACATAGCCTCTGGTAGCATCACTGACTTAGTCAAGAAGACATCAAAAGTATCAAATGCATATATTATGGGAAGCTGTCAGTGTATAATGAGCAGTGCAGCCTATATAGTCTGACTAATATTACATAATGAGTGCTTTTCACATTGCATAAGTAGGGCTCGATACGGCGTATGCTGTCAGTGGCCCTATAAACCCCAACAACACATTGCAGACTCGGTAATGTTTCTTTCGGTAATAGAGATTTTGGGGACAATGACCTGGACCTCGGACCATTTTGCAGGATTGTTGCAAGCTTAGTGAAGCTATATATACTGAGTGATTTCTTCACCGTCCGCATTGACAACTGTTGTTGTGATAGTTTAACTTCAAGACTTTTCCTAATAGTTTCACGAAGAAGCCATCGCAGCAGTACACAGCACTCTGTACACACCTCCCATAATCATACACTGAGTTTGGACCATTTTAATTTATACCGAAGGAATATAAAACGTTGTATTTAGGAACTTTAAGAGAACTTCAATATTAAAAAACTTAAACGTAATCTCAGTGACAAATATTCTGTAATTAACTTGTATACCCAGAAAAAAAATCATAATTTCTCATCTTTGTAATTTATTTTTCTGTTAATATTTAATGCTGTTGCTTGTTTTTTTCAGAGTAACTATCGAATTCAAGCATATGGATGCTTGGCTTTTACTTATCTTATATTAAATTCTTCAAATTTATTCTTCACATAAATTTGCCTTCAGCAGGTGACACCTCAAACTGTTGACATAAACAAAATAATCCCGATCAGTGAAAGAAATTACAATTCTCACTTTCCAGATCAGTGATGTCATTGGTACATCACTCAGTGACTCAGGTTTTAGCTATCCTCACAGCAACCACTAGTATATGTTATATATAGGCTCTCACCTGTCACATTGTCTCAGTCTCTCAGGAAATGACATCCATGTGGTCGAGGATGTTATGACAGTGTTCAACTTACTACACATCACTTTGATTATCTTGCAGTGCTAAGCACTTCACCATACATCTAATGTTAATTACTTTCCATATTCTTATTGGTTTATCACTTCCTCCTGACTTTAGCTAAACCAATCACTACATCTCATTCTTTCTAAAGACCCAAAGTTATTTTTCCTCCCTCGAGTCTGGTCTTGCATCTCACCTCTAGCTCAGCTAAGTGAGACTTCCTCATCATGCCTCGGCATTAGACTAATGGACTCAACATCTTCAGTCAAGACTTAGGGACTTAAAATATTCTATGAAGACTGAGGAGCTGAACACTTCCAATTAAAGCTAAGGGACTGAACACGTTCCATCATAGCTATGTGACTGAATACCCTAAAATTTGTTCTCCGATTCCTTCACTGTCTCCACCATTAACGAGGTCTCTGTATTCAACAGAAGAATCAGCCTGCTGCGCAGGCGAAACCTTTCAACAACAAAGATATCACTTGTGTCTGATGTATTACCCAGCTCTCTCCCTCTTTCTAGATGAAAGGCTCATGGCACTACAGATCTGAAGTTCTCTCTACAGATCCAAGACTGATCCTAACACCCTGTTTTCTCTGCACATCCAAGGCTGTTCTTAACCCCCTGTTCTTTCTACAGATCCTAGGTGTTTTCTTCACATATGGAAAACATTTCTCTCTCTACAGGGGATTACCAATAGACCCCTGGCTGTCTTCAAGAAACGCGCTGGACAGGCACCTAAAGTCAGTACCTGACCAGCCGGGCTGTGGTTTGTACGTCGGGTTGCGTGCGGCCAACAGTAACAGCCTGGTTAATCAGGCCCTGATCCACCATGATGCCTGGTCACAGACCGGGCCGCGGGGGAGTTGACCCCAAGTATACAGGTCCAAGGTTGCTCGCTGGAAAGACTCGAGGCTGTTCCTTACACCCTGTTCTTTCTACCATCTCGAATGTTATATTTAACCCACTTTAACACAATCTTCTCTCCACAGACCGAAGATGCGGTCCTCCATCAACTGCTGTTTGATCGGTCTCACCACCTTCGACATGATCGTCACCACCACCTCGATACTCATGTTTGGACTCACTGAGATCGGAGAGTACACCAGGACGATGGCTTGGTACACAGAGGGCGTCTTCCAGCGAGTTACTCCGTTTGTCTTTCCCCTCGCTCTTATAGCCCAGACCGGGTCGGTCTACCTGACAGTTACCGTGACAGTAGAGCGCTACATCGCTGTCTGCCGGCCGCTACGAGCTCGCTCCCTGTGCACCTACGGGCGTGCGAAAATCTACGTCTTAAGTGTAGCTTTCTTCTCCATTATTTACAACATTCCCAGGTTTTGGGAAGTTTCTTATGAGGTAAGACAGACACCTATGGTTGCCAGAGCTTAGTCACCCATACAGATCTACTGAATTTTGTGAAAATAAAAATAATAAAAATATTAAGAAACATCATTATGATTATAATAATAATAATGATAATAATAATAATAATAATAATAATAATAATAATAATAATAATAATAATAATAATAATAATAATAATAATAAATTTTATTTATTATCATGTTATTAATTTCATTATTATTAACATAATGATAATAATAAATAGACATATGGTTTTTCTCTTTTACTTTTTATTATTCCTCTTCTTCCTCCTCTTCCACTTATTATTATTATTATAAGTATTATTATAATTATTACGTCTATCTTTCTTGTCTACAGGAATGCTACGTGATGGACGAATGGTTCGTTATCGTAGTAGCCTCAGAGTTACGTCTAAATAAATACTACGTTCAGATCTACATCATGTGGATGTATCTGATTGTGATGTACCTGGTGCCCTTTCTTAGTCTGATGGTCTTCAATTTCTTCATCTATAGAGAGGTGGGTGTGTATGTGTGTGTATAATCACCTGTATATATTACATATCTATATATAGTTGCAGTCCAAATTCCTCTCAACTTGATTTTATTCCTTCCCAACCTTGTGGCCACTATCGTACCTATTTTTACAACTGTGTATACAGTCTGCCTCAAAGATGTCTTCGTCACAGCTGGCCTAGTGATTAACGCAATGGCTTGGAGGTTTAGGACTCTCTTGTCTTCGTCTATGTCATTCCAAACCATCCCATGGGTGGGGATTGAACTCGTGGCGGGTGAGTCGTAAAACTCCAGGCCACGAGTTCATTCCCCACCCGTGATAGGGTTTGCAATCGTGTCATTACGATTTCGTAAAAGTGCTCCTCTTTCATGGCTTTTGCCTGACTCCACTACTACTTCCTTCTATGCAACCTTTGGCTTCTACTTTCGCTTTTGCCTCCTTTTTCTCTCCCCCTTTCTATTTCTTGTCCCTAAAACCACTCTCCCTACTTCACACTACCACTTCTGCTACTTCCACTACCAGCCTCACCTCTATCACTACTACTACTTCCACTACCAGCCTTACCTCTACCACTACTACTTCCACTACCTGCCTTACCTCTACCACTACTACTCCTCCCACCTCTCTTATCCCGTCCCTGGCAGCTTCTCTATATATACTGCCCTTCTCTCCTCTCTGTTAGTGTGTCTTTGTAAATGGTCCAAGTCGGACTGAAACGTCGATGTAAGCTTCTCTCCCCAATGTGCAGGTTATTTGTGTATTGTTTTGTAAACATCTGAGTCTTGCACAAACAGTGGTTCCACAGTTGGGACACGGGTGTTAGAACCGCTGGTGCCCCTGGTTTCCTCGAGAGTGACTTTAATGAAAGTATCAACATGGACTTCAAAATTTACTCCCGTACCCACGACACCAATCAAACACAGCCCCTTAAACTCCCATACTCTCCCAATCTCTTTTTAAATCTACCCAGGGTTATAGCCACCATTAATCTAGTCGGAAGACTTTTCCAAAATTCTCAGTTCAAACAACGTGCCACAAAATAGTGAAATTTAAATTTCAGGACCAGACTTGATGATTTTGTACAAAATATTGTGTAACTTATATTCCCGTTTAACCACGATAAATTAATTTAAACTTTCCACTTCTTAACGCCGTTGTTCTGGCTAGGATAGTACCCAGGATAGTACCCATGAAAGTACCCAGGATAGTAGCTACCTCTGGAAGGTAGCCAAGACAGTAGCCAGGATAGTAACTAGGGTAGTACCCAGGGTAGTACAAGGATGGTACCGAGGGTAGTACCCAGGGTAGTACCAAGGATGATACCCAGGATGGTACCCAGGATAGTACCCAGGATGGTACCCAGGATGGTACCCAGGATAGTACACATCGTATATGATGTCCTCGATGTCTGAACTACTCAAGGTAAATACTAGGTCCAGTCTTGCTGGTTCATCCCCACCTCTCTCTCTGGTAATGTCCCTAACATGTTGATGCATGAGGATTTCCAGTACCACATCCATCATTTTGGGTTTCCATGTTTCAGGACCCCCATGTGGCTCCAGGTTTTCCGTCAATCTCCTTGTGATTGAAATCATCCATAACTAGTAACTTCGCTTTACCCATGTGAGCTCTTCTGGCCACCTCAGCTAGTGTGTCCGCCATTGCTCTGTGCCTCTCTTCATATTCTTCGTTATCCTCCTGCAGTTCTGTGGCGGGTTGTACATCACTGCTGCTACCACCTTAGGGCCCACAGACTGAATAATTCCTACTATGTAGTCCCTTTCTCCCATTCTGTCCATTTTTTCAAATCCCCTCCAGTTTTTAATGAGCAGTGTAACTCCTCGTCCCCCTCTGCTCCCTCTATCTTTCTTCAGGATCTGATATCCAGTTGGAAAGATTGCATCTGTTATCATCCTGGTCAGTTTCGTTTCTGTGAGTGCTATGATGTCTGGGGACATTTTGATTCTTTCATGCCACTCCTCACATTTATTTGTTATTCCATCCACATTCGTATATCAAACCTTCAACTTCTTTTCTAAAACTGTGGTCTTGTGGTATGTTGGGGTTGGGGAAGCAGGAGCCCTGGTGAGGAACTATGGTGGGTTGCTCTGAAGGTGGAGTTTGTGTTGAGGGGGGTCCGGGCAGTGGGTACAGTGTGTGGGTTTTGGGTTAGATTGTTTGGGTGCATTGGGGTTGTTGGGGTTGATGGCTTTCTCTAGGTGGTTCTGAGGGAGGTTGTATTTGTTCCTCCTCCTGACTCTGGGTTCTCCTGTCCATCTCCGTATTTGCCTCTCTTTCCTTGCGTCTTTGTACCCTCTCTTTCAGTTTCTATCTTTCTTCTCATGTTCTGTCACAGTCGAGGTACACCCTCTGGTATGCTGATATGTCCCATAGTCTTCCTTTCTCCTGCAGGATCCTGTTTCATTCTGGATTGAAAATCACTTTGATCAGCCGGTTTCTTCCTCTTGCAAACCCCCTATTCTCAGAAAATTGTCACCTGCGTCAAGTCGTCCTCTCCTATTGTTTTCATTATACTTTCAATCGTTTTTTTCTCTCTCTGTCTTCTTGCTTCATAAATTTACCCTTCAGCTTCCTGGAGCCCATAAACAAAGACTGACCTAGCCCTTTCATTCTCCCACTGCATTCACCTTTGTATCCCCTGATTCGATTTAGTTGCCTCTATTACAGCTTTCTTCAATCTCTTCTCTATATGTTGTCCCTGTGCCCAGTGGTCTGTCATTTTCCCTTCTCAACTTTTCCTGGACACTGCCGTGGTCTGTTACGGCCTGTGTGTGTGTGTGTGTACTCTAATAGTACTCACCTAATTGTGGTTGCAGGATCGAATCATAGCTGCTGGCCCCGCATCTTCACTGGTCGCCACTAGGTTCACTCTATCCCTGCTCCATGAGCTTTATCATACCTCTTCAAGCTATGTATGGTTCCTGCCTCCACTACCTCTCCAGACTATTTAGCTTTCTGACAACTCTATGACTGAATAAATACTTCCTAACATCCCTGTGGTTCATCTGAGTCTTCAACTTCCCATTGTGACCCCTTGTTGCTGTGTCCCATGTCTGGAACATCCTGTCTCTGTCGATTCTTCTCAGTATTTGATGTCCCTCCTGTTCTCCAGTGTCGTGAGGTCGAGATACCTTTACCTCTCCTAGTAGGACATGCCTCTTAGCTCCGGGACTAGTCTCGTTGCAAACCTTTGCACTTTTTCTAGTTTCCTGACGTGCTTGTCCAGGTGTGGGTTCCAAACTGGTGTTGCATACTCCACGGTGTACATGGTCCGGAACGACTCCTTACTGAGATGTCGGAACGCTATTCCTATGTTTGCTAGGCGCCCATATGCTGCAGCAGTTATTTGGTTGATGTGCGCCTCAGGAGATGTGCTCGGTATTATATACTGCTAGAAGTCTGCCTATGGCTCCGTTGCTTCCTACATATCTAGCGTGTATGTATGCGTGGGCGTTGCGCTAGCTCACCCTATGTGCGTGTATTACTACCATTATAAGATTTTGTAATGTGGGAATTTTGGTAGCGTTGAGGTAGGCAAAAAATCTGCTAGTGACTATACTCGCCTACCACCACATAGAGTTGGAGTTTGTCCTTTCGTTGATCCATGGAAGTCTTCATTCATCATTTATATAGACTTCACTATACAGGAGTTCGACAGCTGGTATCGAACTCCTGGAATTAATTACACTGTGCCTGGCGCCTCCCCTGTGTCACATTAGGCTATCTTTCATTTCTTATTCCTCACCTCCTGATCACTGGTTGGCAACCACGAACAGTAAATCCACTCTGCACATTCACTCACATTTAACATCTGATTACCTTTCTATTTTTTTCCTTTTAACCCGCTTTACTTTTCACGAAACTTTCACTAACTCTATGATATTTATATAGTAATGTGATGGTGACTTCAGCCTGTTTGACACGACCTCTGCTGAGTCCTCAGCTTCTACTCTTCCAGCTTTCCTCGTCTCGCCAAAAGCTTTTTAACCAAGTCTTATTTCACTGCAACGAAACTAATATAAGCAGTTTCTTTAACTGCTTTCGCTTCTAGAGCACTTTATCAATTACACTTCACAAAAAATCACACTTCAGAGGCGATAAAAAAAAAAAAGCGGACGAATGAAGATGTGTCTGGCGAGGCGTGTGTCTGAAGAGTGCACGCGTGCACCTTATCCACATATTTTCAGCTACTACTTATTATATATCAAGTCCTTAGCTTCGAACTATAGAACAACAACCCTTACCTAAATAGTGGGAAAATTTATGGAATCAATAATTGCCGAGGCAATTCGTAGCCATCTTGAAAGGCATAAATTGATTAATGAATCTCAACACGGTTTTACAAAGAGGCGTTCCTGTCTTATGAATTTACTAACTTTTTTCACTAAGGTGATTGAGGAGGTAGATCATGGTAATGAATATGATATTGTGTATATGGACTTCAGTAAGGCTTTCGACAGAGTTCCACATCAGAGGCTACTGAGGAAACTTAAGACACACGGAATAGGAGGAGAAATTTTTTCCTGAGTAGAGGCATGGTTGACAAATAGGGAAGAAATCAGAATGGGGGCACGTCACGAGCGGTGTTCCACAGGGGTCAGTGTTGGGCCCCTTGTTGTTCACAATTTACATAAACGACATAAATGAGGGAATAAATAGCGACATAAACAAATTTGCTGATGACACCAAAATTCATTCTAATGAGGACATTAGAGCACTCCAGAATGATTTGAATAGACTGATGCAGTGGTCGGAGAAGTGGCAGATGCAGTTTAATATAGATAAATGCAAAGTTCCAAATGTTGGGCAGGACAATAACCATGCCACATATAAACTGAATAATGTAGATATTAATACTTGTGATTACGAGAAGGATTTAGGAGTTCTGGTTAGCAGTAATCTGAAACCAAGACAACAGTGCATAAGTGTTCGCAATAAAACTAACAGAATCCTTGGCTTTATATCAAGAAGTATAAATAATAGAAGTCCTCAGGTTGTTCTTCAACTCTATATTCTTGGTTAGGCCTCATTTAGATTATGCTGCACAGTTCTGGTCACCGTATTACAGAATGGATATAAATGCACTGGAAAACGTACAAAGGAGGATGACAAAGTTGATCCCATGTATCAGAATTCTTCCCTAAGAAGACTGAGGGCCCTGAATCTGCACTCTCTAGAAAGGCATAGAATTAGGGGGGATATGATTGAGGAGTATAAATGGAAAACAGGAATAAATAAAGGGGATGTAAACAGCGTGCTAAAAATATCTAGCCAAGACAGGACTCGCAGCAGTGGCTTTAAGTTGGAAAAATTCAGATCCAGGAAAGATATAGGAAAGCACTGGTTTGGTAATAGAGTTGTGGATGAGTGGAATACACTCCCGAGTACCGTCATAGAAGCTAAAACCTTGAGTAGTTTTAAAAATAGGTTAGATAAATACATGAGTGTGTGTGAGTTAGACCTGACTAGCTTGTGCTACGAGGTCAGATGCCGTGCTCCTTCCTTAAGGGGTTGTGACCTGACCTGACTAGGTTAGGACATTGACTAAAGCCGGTAGTGAATTGGACCTGCCTTGCATGGGCCAGTAGGCCTGCTGCAGTGTTCCTTCTTTCTTATTTCTTATGTTCTTAGTTAACTGGATAAAATGGGTGACATTTGTCTCCAACTGAACACAAGCTGGGATTTAATTGGTTAAGTGAATAGAAGATTGCTTTTTATGGTCAAACTTAATTTAAATTCTTTATGGGTGAACTGAGTAGATAAATGGGCTTTGTTTGACAATGAATAGACTTTCATGGGTGGCTAAATCTTTTTCTTTAACCTCACAGGTTCGTGCAGCCAACCATGAGCGTCGACAGCTGAGTCGCCTTCAGCAGAAAGAGATTGGCTTGGCAGTGATGCTGTTGGTGGTCGTCACGGTGTTCTTCGTCTGCAATGTTCTTGCATTCATCATCAATATCCTGGAGCTGCTGAACATTACCATCGACTTACTGACCATGTCGAGTAACCTTCTAGTCACTATCAACTCCTCTGTCAACTTCATCATCTACTGCATCTTCAGCCAGAAGTTCCGAAAGCTTTTCTTAAAGATGTTCTGTTCTGGAGTCTGGTCCCGGGTCATGGGAAGAGATGTGGCTATGGACTCGGTAGACTTCAGGAATAACAGCGTCTATGGGGACTCCAGAATGCTATCCAATGGCAAAACGACTCAAACTTTCCGAATGTCGTCGTGGAACAGGACACAATCGTCTGGTCATGTTTTGCACCATCACAACGTCCACCATCACCAAGGACATTCTTGCAGAGGGATATTTTGGAGAACACCTCGGTATTCCAGCGTTCCTTTTGGTGATTCTTCCACTCCCAGGACCACCTCCTTATCCTTCACTCCATCCAGGAGTCCATCTTTAGCACCCCAACGGGGTCCTTCGGACAATGTCCATGTTCTCTGAAGAAACCCTTGTTTCTTCTTGAAAAAATATTAGATTCTTAACAGCCCGGCGAAGCCTTTCTCTTTTTACATATCACAGGATAACATCAGAAACAATCCACTTTTCAAAGTTGTTCTAGTTTTGTCTATTTCTAGGAAACGTCATTTCTAGAGTTAGATATAGGAAAGTTTCACTTGTAGTAAGTTTTGAGGACTAAACAAATATATTGCCCCATAAGATTCACAGAGATGCAGTTAGTCTTCCTGGAGTGACCCTTTGTGCAAGAATATATTTATCGTATTGTGCCTTTTGTTATTTTTGCATCATCGCATCCTGGTAATTCCTTTAATTTTCCATAGTTTCTAAGGTAACTTTCTTTTATAATATATGTAACCTTATACAGAATCAAGACACACTAGGAGAAAACAAGTGAGTTTTATGACTTAAGGATAAGGAGTTAGTGAACCGACCCGACGGAATCAGAATCTATGTGAATTCATGAACAGAGAAATTCATCGATTTAGATCTTATAATAAGCAAGACAGGGAGAGGAAAATTAGAAAAAAAATATCGAAAATCCCAACAAGGGTATATGGACCGTCAACATATACATTTGCATTTCTTTGACTGTCTCCCGAGGTGATGTAAACCTTGGTAACTCATACCCACAAAGTGGTTTCAAAAGAAACCTTAACACTAGGACATATTAAAAAACGCTTCGGTTCTGGAACCTTGATCAAGGTCACAGAACCGAAATGTTTTTTAAATGAACATGTCGTACTGCTTGTTGACGTGTCTTTTATATCCTGAGGTGAAAGCTTAGACCAGTGGTTCATAACCGTGTTGGAGGTACTGAACCCCGCAAATTTCATCCGGGCATCCACCGAAACCTTCGTAATTGGAAAAATGAAATATGATTTCTTCAAAATTTGATTTCAATCAAAACTACAAATCAATATGACTTTTGCTGTTACCTTTCAGAGACAAGTTCAGAAACGCGAGGCTTCACCTTGGCAAGTGCCACTCTCACCTTGACAAGTGCCACTCTCACCTTGGCAAGTGCCACTCTTCGTTTTGATGTCTACCATCCTGGAAAAGAATTGCACGCAAATATACGTTGCAACAAACGGCGTGAGTATCTCAAGGGCTTTCTTAGCAATAAGAGGCTACGCTACGATTTGGTGACACCAAAAACGTTGAGAGCGTTGTTGTTCTGAAGAGTTGCTGTTGAACCTGGCACTGCTGAAGTTCAGTGATTTCGTCGAGGTATTATCATTGACATCTGGTGTCGCAATACTGAACGTGAACGGCTGTCTCACCCATGCTGGATATGACTGGTGAGGAAGTATCAGTCGAGAGACTTTGCGAGCATGACAGTTGCTTGCTTCAGTTCTCCGGGTACAGAAATGTCTCCGATTCCAGACACGTCTTCGATATTAGTTACACAGTCGTCCAGCAGGGGAAAGTTTGCGAAGTTATCATTCTCTGTTCGTCGTTTCCATAACGGTAGCATTTTAGAAAAGCCTTCAGGTTTTCTTCCGCTTCGATGATGACTCCACCGCCCAGCATCTGTCGATTGAGATGATTTAGAGCATCGAAAATGTGTGTCGTGTGTGCGTGTGTGACCTCCGCCGAACCCAGGTGTGTGTGTGTGACCTCCGATCGAACCCAGGTGTGTGTGTGTGTGACCTCCGATCGAACCCAGGTTCGATCAAACCTAGGTTAAGAACCACTGGCTTAGACTATTTCCTGAGATACGAACTAACAGCTTTATGAACACGAGGTATGAACCCTAAGGTCATGAGCACATGGTATAAACCCTAAGGCCATGAGCACATGGTATGAACCATAAGGCCATGAGCACATGGTATGAACCTTAAGACCATGAGCACATGGTATGAACCCTATTACGGGCAAGAAATGAAGAAAAGTGCATGTTAAAAAAAAGTGTACTGAAAAAGTATATTTTGCAAATATATATTGACAAATACATTTTGAGAATATATAGTGATCAACTTAGAGTATTTATGTAAAATATGTTAAGTAAAAGGACACAAATGCAACTAATGTGACATTTTATTGTGGCAACGTTTCGCTCTCCAGGAGCTTTGTCAAGCCGTTACAAACAATACATGGACACACAGGGTATATATATGCTCAGAGTGAGGCGCAAGGCATAATATAATCGTTGTAGAAAGTAGTAGCAGTAATAGTAGTTGTAGTAGTACTTGTAGTAGTAGTAGTAATACTAGTAGTAGTAGTAATAGTAGTTGTAGTAGTACTTGTAGTAGTAGTAGTAGTAGTAGTAGTAGTAGTAATAGTAGTTGTAGTAGTACTTGTAGTAGTAGTAGTAGTAATACTACTAGTAGTAGTAGTAATACTACTAGTAGTAGTAGTAATACTACTACTAGTAGTAGTAATACTAGTAGTAGTAGTAGTAGTAGTAGTAATACTACTACTAGTAGTAGTAGTAGTAGCAATACTACTAGTAGTAGTAGTAGTAGTAGTAGTAGTAATACTACTACTATATAGTAGTAATACTACTACTAGTAGTATGTAATACTCTAGTAGTAGTAGTAGTAGAGTACATACTACTAGTAGTAGTAAGTAGTAATACTACTACTAGTAGTAGTAGTAATACTACTACTAGTAGTAGTAGTAATACTACTACTAGTAGTAGTAGTAATACTACTACTAGTAGTATAGTAATACTACTACTAGTAGTAGTTAGTAATACTAGAGTAGTAGCATTTAGATACAGTAGTAGTAATAATACTAGTAGTAGTAGTAGTAGTACTACTACTAGTAGTAATAATACTAGTAGTAGTAGTAGTAGTACTACTACTAGTAGTAGTAGTAATACTACTACTAGTAGTAGTAATACTAGTAATAGTTGTAGTAGTAATACTAGTAGTAGTAGTAATACTAGTAGTAGTAGTAGTAATACTAGTAGTAGTAGTAATAGTAGTAGTAGTAGTTGTAGTACTTGTGGTAGTAGTAGTAGTCCCAGCAGCTATGTGGGTTTGTTTTGATGAGTCGGTAATTCCGTCAACATTATTACAACTCAGTCCAACATGTCAGCCATGGATAACTTTTGATATTCTAAGCGCATTTTCTAACATCTTGACTTCACCTTTGACATCTAAGAAATTTTCTAAAATTTTAAATTATTGTTTAACAACTCGATCCTATTTTATATCTTCTTCAGAATATTTTCTAACTTTAATACATTTTCTAACTTCTTTAACCCATTTTCGAACATCTTTAGCCATTTTTAGTCTCTTTAGCCAATTTTCTAGCTTCTTTACCACATTTCTAAGATCTTTAGCCCATTTTCTAGCCTCTTCAGCCCATTTTCTAACATCTTTAGGCCATTTTCTTTCTTCTTCAGCCTTTTTTCTAACTTCAGAATATTTTCTAACCGCTTTAACCATTTTCAAACTTCTTAAGCTTATTTTCTAATGTCTCTAGCATATTTTGTAACGTCTTCAATCTATTTTCTAACTTCTTAAACCCAATTACTACCCAATGTAGACTTTTTTCCAATTTTTTTACAATATTTTCTAATTTTCTTACATTTTTAACCTATTTTCAAACTTTAGCCTATTTTCTAACTTCTTTAGCCTATTTTCTAAATTCTGTATCGTATTTTCAAGCTTGTTTAGCATATTTTCTAATTTGTTTAGCATATTTTCTAGCGTTAATAGATAATTTGACATGATAAAAAAATTTTGTTATATTTTCTAAGCAAAGGTGAATCTAAATGAAAAATACAAAAATTGCTACATTGAAGTGACACTAAGAACAAATTTCTACATTGAAGTGACAAGAGCAAATTTCTACATTGAAGTGACACTAAGAGCAAATTTCTACATTGAAGTGACAAGAGCAAATTTCTACATTGAAGTGACACTATGAGCAAATTTCTACATTGAAGTGACATTAAGACAAATTTCTACATTGAAGTGACATTAAGACAAATTTCTACAGTGAACTGACAATAAGACAAATTTCTACAATGAACTGACAATAAGACAAATTTCTACAATGAACTGACAATAAGAGCAAATTTCTGCATTGAAGTGACATTAAGAGTATTATGAACACAGGTAATAAATGGCGTTTGATCTGGTCGTAATGGGGTTTGGAACAAAACAAACTCAGCAGATAGTCTATAATGTATATTAGACCTTCAACCCCCTATAAACAAATATGTACACTATGTACAGATTGAATAATAATAAGTGTACACGATGGTGACAGATGGCAAAGCAAAAGCTAGAGAGAGTGCACCGTACTCAACCAGCAGGTAGGCAAGTCTGCCAGATGCTGACCGCGAGTGAACCACATCGCCTCAGCTTTTGTGGGCTTGCCTGTGATTGGTCAATGAACCAAGGTACTGATTTAACGACGGGTACCCTAGTGATTGTTAAACCCTTAGCAACTGGTTGGCTGCTTGGGAGGCAGCCTATATGGGAGTGTGACATACGCTGAATAAATTGTAAATACTCTTTGCATGCCACAAAGAGCAAGTCTGGGACAATTTCCATGGCAAATGTGAAAAAAATACTTCCATATGAGTCATTCCAAGTCAGTCTTAGGATATCAAAGTCAAAAGGTACACGGTAATTTCCTCTTAATGGACATCATAAAGGAGATGGAATATAAACTAATGAGACTTTTACGAAATAAAACAAATAGCAACTCTCTTCTTGCCGAATAAATCAAACGAAAATTTGTTTATGCAATAATTTCCCAAAAAATCATTCTGAATCTAACGAAAAAAGTATATTTCATTGTGTTTTATTACTAAATTATTGTAAACTTATCTAAAATATATTTAGTTGGATTAGGCTAAATTAAATTTCGTTTGTTATAATAAGGTTAGATAAGTTTTCTAAGGTTTTTTTGGTACAAAATTATTAATTTTTATATTAGCATAAATTAAAAAATATATCTTTAAACGAATAAGAGAAAATTTTAGAAAGGACTTAATTTTAAACGAGTTCTTGCTAATTGACCAGTTTTACCTATTCGGCACGACATATATATATATAAATATATATTTTCATAGTGTGTAAATTAATTTGGACCGTGTAAATTTTGTGATTGTCTCATAATATGTCTTAGTCTCCGGCTTAATTAATGTAGTTTGGGTTCTTTTCTTTTCAGAAGAGTTTGCTACTGACTTCTGGCAACCATCCAGCTGTGGTGTTAGGCTGTGACTCGTCAGTGCTACAACAGCTGTTGCTCTGTAAGGTCATTCTTGTAAGCGTGCTCCATGAGTGAATGTGATTTTGCCAAATTCTCCCCAATAAATTCATGATTACTGCTGAAATTCATAATGGATGTCTCGCATAAGGAACGTGAAAGTATTGTAGCTCTTAGAACTCATTCTGATTTGAGTATCATACAGATCGCCGAAAATTTGAGCCTAGCAATGTCGATTGTTGGTCGGATTCTGAAGAAAGCTGACAACAACAATAATAATAATAATACCTATTTACTACAAGTACATGTACAAGGTATACAGACCATAGCTGACATCAATGACATACTACTATATAGAAAGTCGCTTGTTATGCAGAACATTTCCGGAGAATTATGTCAATTTTTTCCCAGGATGCGACCCACACCAGTGGACTAACACCCAGGTACTCATTTTTACTGATGGGTGAACATGGACAACCGGTGTAAGGAAACACGTCCAATGTTTCCACCCTTGCCGGGAAATGAACCCGCACACTCAGCATGTGAAGTGAGAGCTTTTGCCACCAGGTCACTGGCACCGTTAATGGTGATTGTGGAGTCCAACGTCGAGGAAGATGTGGAAGAAAACGAAAGACAGTGAGAAGGATCCTAAGAAAGCCAGCAAAGATCTAGACAAAGATTTGGCTTCACTTAGTTTAAATACCGATTCTTCAGCTGCTCGACGAGGCTCTTTGAAGTTGTCAGATCTGCCAGAAAGCTGGTAAAGAAACATTGACTGCTGCTATGAGAAAAAAGGCTGGGGTGGGCAATCCATCATAAGGGATCGACGACAGATGAATGCAGAAAAGTTATATTTTTAGACGAGGCGCATTCTGAGTGAGTATAGATCAGTGGTAGTGAGATGGAGCAAAGGTGAACCTCTTTGGAATGAACACATTCAACAAGCGCCAAAATACACAACTAAGAGTTTAGGGGTAGTTTTACTATTAAAGGCCTTGTATGTCGTGTTATTGTTGAGGGAACGACGAACAGTAACAAATACAACGCAATCCTGACAACTCATTTACTTTCCATTGTGGATAGAGACTTTCCTGATGGAGAAGACATTTTCCAGCAGGATCTTGTGCCATGCCACACTTCCAGAAAATGCTGACATTCTTCCAGGAGCTTGGGCTAAGTGTTCAAAATTGACCTGGAAAATCTGCTGACCTCAACTCAATTGAGAATCCATGGGAAATAACCAAACACAGGATTGTGAAACAGGACTGTTCAACTGTGAAGCTAATTGCTGCTGTCATTAGGACCTGGTACCACAACGAAGAACTTGCAAAAATGTGTTCAACATTGGTCGATTCTATGTTGAAGTGTGTAGCAATGTTTATATATAAGCAAAGGGTAGTCATATATCTTATTAAATCAGTTATCTGTCATATCATTACCTTGTATTTTTTCAAATAAACATTAATTTCCAAATAAATATCTTATTTCATCACTGTCCCAATTAATATGCACACTTATATATATATATATATATATATATATATATATATATATATATATATATATATATATATATATATATATATATGTACTGTTCATAATAAAATAAAACCAAGTATAAAATCAGATCTAGACATGTGATAAACATGAAAAATACAAGTAATAGAAAAGAGAAAAGAAGAAAGAATACACAAAAGAAACCGCACATAGGACACTCAAACTTATGACGACGTTTCTGTCCGACTTAGACCATTTACAAGTGCCACATGGAAGGGATTCAGAATATATACGAGAGGGAGGACGTAGAACCAGACCAGGGAATAATATCATAGTAGTAGTAGTTGTAGTAGTTGAAAAGTGATGGCAGTGGCAACAAGACATCATGACTCACGAAATCGTAATAACACTATTGCAAACTAACCATTGTACGGGCGGGGATGGAACTCGCGGCTAGTGAGTCATAAAACTCCAGACAGACGCGTTAGCCACTGGGCCACCTGGCTACATTAAGACTGATCCAACTGGCATATTCATAGAGAATAGGAAGGTTAGCATAGACACCACTGTGACCACGAATGGTAACGTGCTGGTCTGGAGTTTTTCGACTCACTAGCCGCGAGTTCAATCCCCACCCATATCATGGTTTGCAATAAGACAGGTAGGAGTGGAGTGTTAACGAAGAAATAGTAGTATAAGTAATAATAGGGGTAGTCTAAAGGAAGATGAGAATAGAAGAGCACTGCAGGGGAGATACTGGCCCAAGGGGGTAGGACAAATTCCCAGTGGGACAAAACTCCCATTGGACAGAACCCATCTAGGCAGAAGACAGGAAAGGCAAAGAAAACATAGTAAAGATGAAAAGGCAGGGAGAGGAAGACGATGAAGATCAGATCAAGTCAGGAGTGTTGTGAAGTTTGGAACATTTGACATTGTTATGAGAAAGGAAGTCATCTAAAAAGTATAGACTAAGATTTATATTAGGAATGTCGTGTATAATTGATGCAACCTTATTTGCATTCCCAGATTTTGTTTGATAACCAGAGAAAGCCTCTTCTGATCGGCTTCAAAGTATCAACACTCGTGTAACCTACTTAGATGTTTTGTATTATTAATGGAGTGTGTAGATGTCATTTTGCCACTTTTAATCTCGAAATGGAACGTTATTATTTTACATTTTTGCATTATTTTTCCTTTACGTTGATGAGAATGAATCACATTCCACCGATGTTGTACGGCCCCTACTGG
Organism: Cherax destructor; assembly: GCA_009830355.1. Taxonomy (NCBI): domain Eukaryota; kingdom Metazoa; phylum Arthropoda; class Malacostraca; order Decapoda; family Parastacidae; genus Cherax; species Cherax destructor. Next base: position 196,390 of record WNWK01001367.1, read on the forward strand.
TCTAGCGGTTTCCCTGAATAAGATACAACAATTGTAAATAGCATCATTGTTTAAATTCTTATTCATTTCATGAAATTCATTGAATTTTTAAGGCATTAGGCTGTGTAGCTTCAAATTTTGTTGAATTTTGTGAATTGGTGCTGATCTTTTAGGCTGGTACAGCTTTAATAGGGCACATGTGCATTTAATTCGGCATTTTTATTGTGGCAACGTTTCGCTCTCCAGGAGCTTTGCCAAGCCGTTACAAACAATACATGGACACAGTGGGCATATATAGGTATTATCGGCTTAACAAAGCCCCTGGAGAGCGAAACGTTGCCACAATAAAAATCCCATATTAAATGCACTGGTGTCCTTTTACCTAACACATTGTCGGTAATTCTACCAACATTATTACAGTTTTAATCTACCAATTTTGTTAATCAAATTAATTTCTGTGAAAAAATTCGAGAATGTCTATTTCAACAGCAATAAATCAGTGTTTGACTTTATTGAATTATCCTCCTTTAAATCTACATAATGTTAATTTATGTCTACATAACATCTGTGTCCTCAGTATTGTGTAAACATTATGTTAGATACCTGAAGAGTTAATAAAATTTGTTTAATTGTTTGCATATTTACTTCAACCTCGAATGCTAGCAAACTGTTTATATAAGAATTTTTTTACTTATTTTGGCCTATGATGGTCGTCTTCGAGTTTTGAATAAACCGGGGAAAATTAAAATACAGATTTTTATGCAATAGTTTTTCATTGCCTATTCGAATTGCCTTCAACCTTCAACACTGATAACTTTATAGTACAGATTCCGAGCGGCTTTAAACTTGATGTGCCTGTGTCATTTAGGATGTTGATGTCTCTGAGATAATAAACTTAGCTTTCGGTTTAGCTTCAAAACTGGTGTTTCGTTGTGGAAGATTTGAATTAATTTGGGGTTGTGTATGTCCTAATTTAGGGTTGTGTATGTTCTAATTTAGGGTTATGTCCTAATTTAGGGTTGTGTATGTCCTAATTTAGGGTTGTGTATGTCCTAATTTAGGGTTGTGTATGTCCTAATTTAGGGTTGTGTATGTCCTAATTTAGGGTTGTGTATGTCCTAAGTTAGGGTTGTGTATGTCCTAATTTAGGGATGCGTATGTCCTAATTTTTGGTTGTGAATGTCCTAATTTAGGGTTGTGCATGTCCTAATTTAGGGTTGTGTATGTCCTAATTTAGGGCAGTGTATGTCTTAATTTAAAGCTGTGTATGTCTTAATTTAAAGCTGTGTATGTCTTAATTTAAAGCTGTGTATGTCTTAATTTAAAGCTGTGTATGTCTTAATTTAAAGCTGTGTATGTCTTAATTTAAAGCTGTGTATGTCTTAATTTAAAGCTGTGTATGTATTATTGCTGGCTATGTTCTAATTTAGGGCAGTGTATGCCCTAATTTAGGGCTGAATATGTCTAAATTTAGGGCTGTGTATATAGAAATTTAAAGTTGTGTGCTACGGGGATTAAGGTACCTACCTGGAGGGTGCTCCGGGGATCAACGTACCTACATTGAGGGCTGGTACATGACCAGGCCTTACGGTGGATCAGGGCCTGATCGACTAGCCTTTTACTGCCGGCCGCATGCAGGAGCATACATAAGAAAGATTACCAATAAACTCCAGACTGTCTTCAACAGGAAACTGAACAGATACTTAAAGTCAATATTTGACCAGCCGAGCAGCTCAACACTTATTTAGTTATGTTTTAGTGTATTCATTGAAGTCCTTTTCACTGAGGGGGTATTGCACGGCCTGCCGAGTCTTTAGCTTTCATTGGAGTGATTTCTGTGTGCAGATTTGTGACCAATCCCTCTAGGATTTTCCAAGTGTAAATTATGATATATCTTTCTCGCCTGCCTACAAAGTGACTTTAGACGGTCCTGGTAATTTAGGTGCTTGACTGTACTTAAAGATAATCATCATTGGCTTGGCATTCCCCTTTTTGAAGGTTCTCATTATCCATCCTATAATTTTCTTAGCAGATGTGATAATGACATTGTTGTGATCTCTGAAAGTGAAATCCTCTGACATTATCTCTCCAAAATCCTTCACATTAGTTTGCCGCTTTATTGTGCGGTTAGAGTCTATTTTGTACTCCGAATTAGCTTTTATTTCCTTTAGTTTTCCATAGTGGAGTGTTTGAAATTTGTCCTCATTGAATTTCACTTTGTTTTCTGTGGCCCATTTGAAGACATAATGTATATCCGATTGGACATTCGCAGTATCCTCAAATAGATGACACTCATGCAAATTACAGTATCGTCAGCTAAGGTAGACACTGATCTATGGTTGTCTTCTTTGCCTATGTCAGATATGAGGATGAAGAACAGGATGGGAACGAGTACTGTACCTTGTGGAACAAAGTTTTTCACTGTAATCTCTAACTTAACTCTGTTTACTATTTCCTTTATATTATATTAAAAAGTTATAGATCCATCTACCTATTCTTCCCGTTATTGCCGCAGTTGCACCATGATCGCACTTCTCGAAGGCTTTTCCAAAGTCTGTGTATAGTACATCTGCATTCTGTTTGTCCTCCAGTGCATCCAGGACCTTGTCCTAGTGGTCCAGTAGTTGTGAGAGGCAGGAGCAACCTACTCTAAACCCCTGCTGCCCTGGGTTGTTCAACTGCTGGGTATCTAAGTGGTTGGCGATCTTGCTTCTTAGAACTCTTTTAAATACTTATATAATGTGGGAACGTTAGTGGTATTAGTCTATAATTCTTTGCAATTACTTTACTACCATCTTTGTGGAGTGGTTCCATATTCGTCATTTTAGTAAATGTGGGATGACCCCCATGTCTAGGCTCCCTCTTCATAGCATACATAAGGCAAGCAAAAGTTCTATTTTGCAGTTCTTGATGAACAACGGAGTTCCACGAGTCTGGGCCTGGAGCTGAGTGCACGGGTATATCATTCTTTATTTTTTTTAATTCAGGAAATATTAACTAAATTTTGAGTCTCTGTCATGAAAAATTAATTCATATTGTTGACCTTTAGTCTGATTAATGACTCACTAAACACAGAGTCATATTGAGATCTCAGTATTTCTCCCATTTTATTGCTGTCCCAACCCCTTAAGCAAGGTCCCAATACTGGATGTGGTTTTTGCAATAGATTTGGCATATAAAAAAAATATTTTGGATTTCTTTCAATTTCATTTATTGCTCAAAGTCCTTTCTGTGTTTCCTGGAACCTGTGTGATTCCTTTAAGTTCGATATTTTTTATTTCTCTCCTTCCGTATTTCAGATGGACTGACCCTTTCAGCTCTGTGATTCTTGCAGTAATATTCGTTAGTTTCAATTCTCCTTATTATAACTTCTGTTTGTATAGTGTTTAAAAAGCTCTTAAAACCCGAGATGTTATGTTTATATTTACGTATCTAAAAATCTAACAAATCTGTTATATGGCAGACTCAAGTTAGTTGGTAGGGATGAAAAGTGGGTTGACTTCATGGTTATCTCTGATTACCTGGAGTATACCTGGAGAGGGTTTCGGGGATCAATGCCCCCGCGGCCCGGTCTGTGACCAGTACAGTAATATATTTAATATCATCTTGTAAAACATACACACACACACACACACACACACAAGTAGGATGGGAAAAGCCAAACTACAAAAGGGGGACTACACATGCATAAGGAACTTCCTGCAGGAGGTTCAGTGGGAAAGAGAATTGGTAGGAAAATCAGTAAATGAAATGATGGACTATTTGACATCAAAATGCAAGGAGGCAGAGGAGAGGTTTGTTCCCAAGGACAACAGAAATAATGGGAAGACCAGAACGAGCCCTTGCTTCACCCAGAGTTGTAGGGAGGCAAAAACTAAGTGCGCTAGAGAATGGAAAAGTACAGAAGACAAAGGACCCAGGAAAATAAAGAGATTAGTCGAAGAGTCAGAAACGAATATGCACAGATAAGGAGAGAGGCCCAGCGAGAACGATATAGCATCGAAAATCAAGTCTGACCCCAAGCTGTTGTATAGCCACATCAGAAGGAAGACAACAGTCAAGGACCAGGTAATCAGGCTGAGGAAGGAAAGTGGGGAACTCGTAAGAAACGACCAAGCAGTATATGAGGAGCTCAACATGAGATTTAAAGAAGTATTCACAGTGGAGACAGTAAGGACTCAAGAAATTCAGAATAGGAAGGTACACCAACAAGGGCTGGATGAAATACACACAACCGAGGAGGAGGTGAAGACGGTGCTAAGTGAACTTGATACCTCAAAGGCGGTGGGACCTGACATTTCTCCGTGGGTCCTTAGAGAGGGAGCGGAGACGCTGTGTGTGCCACTAACAACAATCTTCCACACATCCATTGAAACTGAGCAACTACCTGAGTTTTGGAAGACGGCAAATGTAGTCCCAATTTTTAAGAAACGAGACAGACACGAGGCATTAAAATACAGACCTGTGTCACTGACGTGCACTGTATGCAAAATCATGGAGAGGATTATCAGGATGAGAGTGGTGGAGCACCTAGAAAGGAACAAGCTTATAAACGACAACCAGCACGGTTTCAGGGAAGGAAAATCTTGTGTCACAAATCTACTAAAGTTTTATGACAAGGTAATGAAAGATACGAGAGAGAGGGGTGGGTAGACTGCATTTTCTTGGACTTCAAGAAGGCCTTCGACACAGTTCGTCACAAGAGATTAGTGCAGAAGCTAGAGGATCAAGCACGCATAACAGGAAAGGCACTGCAATGGATCAGAGAATGCCTGACAGGGAGGCAACGAGTCATGGTACGTGATGAAGTGTCAGAGTAGGTGCCTGTGACGAGCGGGGTTCTGCAAGGGTCAGTCCTAGGACCAGTGCTGTTTTTGGTATATGTGAATGACATGACAGAAGGGATAGACTCAGAAGTGTCCCTGTTTGCAGATGATGTGATGTTAATGAGGATGATTAAATCGGATGAGGATCAGGCAGGACTACAAAGAGACCTGGACAGGCTGCAAGCCTGGTCCAGCAACTGGCTCCTGGAATTTAACCCCACCAAATGCAAAGTCATGAAGATCGGGGAAGGGAAAAGAAGACCGCAGACAGAGTATAGACTAGGTGGCCAAAGACTACAAACTTCACTCAAGGAAAAGGATCTTGGGGTGAGTATAATACCGAGTATAATACTGTCTGACTTTTTTGGGTTATCCTGGGTTCTCTACACATATGCTGCTATGTATGATAATCTATGTAACTGTATTTGTGTATACCTGAATAAACTTACTTACTTAGCACGTCCCTTGAGGCGCACATCAACCAGATAACTGCTGCAGCATATGGGCGCCTGGCAAACCTAAGAATAGCACTCCGATACCTCAGTAAGGAATCGTTTAAGACTCTGTACACCGTGTACGTCAGTCTCATACTGGAGTATGCAGCACCAGGTTGGAACCCACACCTTGGCAAGCACGTCAAGAAATTAGAGAAAATGCAAAGGTTTGCAAGAAGACTAGTCCCAGAGCTAAGGGGTATGTCCTACGAAGAAAGATTAAGGGAAATCGGCCTCACGACACTGGAGGACAGCAGGGTTAGGGGAGACATGATAACGACATATAAAGTACTGTGAGAAATTGACAAGGTGGACACAGAGAGGATGTTCCAAAAATGGGACACAGAAACAAGGGGTCACAGTTGGAGGTTGAAGACTCAGATGAGTCAAAGGGATGTTAGGAAGTATTTCTTCAGAGTTGTCAGAAGTGGAATAGTCTGGAAAGTGAGGTAGTGGAGGCAGGAACCATACCTAATTATAAGATGATGTTTGATAAAGGTCATGGAGCAGGGAGAGAGTGACCTACTAGCGATCCGTGAAGAGGCGAGGCTAGGAGCTATGACTCGACCCCTGCAACCACAAATAAGTACTCACCTAGTCGTGGTTACAGGGGTCAAGACTCAGCTCCTGGCCCAGCCTCTTCGCTGTCCGCTACTGGGTCTCTGCTCTCCCTGCGTACAAATAGGTGAGTACACAAACACACACACACACACACACACACACACACACACACACACGCGCACAACAAAACTGTCTTTTCATATTCCAGAAGAGGAACTGAAGATACGTTCACCAGTACATGTTGGGGAAGTTATTGTAGCCATCTAGACAAAACCTGAGAAGAGAAAAAAATAGAACCAAAAAAAAAAAAAGAAGAATCTCTGAGGTTCAAGAATCAGGAAATGATCGAACACAGTAGGAACTGATGTTAACAAATTTTAAATGCAAAATGGAGGAAGAGTAGGGTAAAAGTAGGTAACTATAGACATCTTGGAACGGGAAATAATGACTACAGCTGCTAAGGCAAAGATAAAAAGCCTGGAAAAGACTAAAGATAAAGAAGAAACTGGAGAAAATGAAGGGAAGAAGAAATGACGTGGAGGAGGAGGTTGGACAGTAGGAAGAAATGTGGGGAGGACACGAAACCTTTGTTATGTGCTCTCAGGTAACTGGGAGATGCTGTGTGCTGGGAGATACTGGGTGCTGGGAGATACTGGGTGCTGGGAGATGCTGGGTGCTGGGAGATGCTGGGTACTGGGAGATACTGGGTGCTGGAAGATACTGGGTGCTGGGAGATGCTGGGTGCTGGGAGATGCTGGGTGCTTGGAGATGCTGGGTGACAATAAGAGAAACAAAGTAACTGTTCATGTACATTCATATCAAATAGATCTCATATGAGAAATGATACAAGATTATGAAATGGGAACCACAACTGAGGCAGTTAGAAAGATATTAACAAGTGCACCTTCATTCAGAGTAAATATAAGAAAGGAAACAACTATAGGAGACATTACAAAGATGCCAGAGACAGGTAGAAGAACCAGTGAATACATCGACAGGTGTTGAAGCTCAGCCTCCAGAGGAACCTCATGCACACTTTTACATGCACCCTCGTCATGCACAAAGACCCCTTTCCACTCAAATTTAATAACTCAAAACATGCCAATTCCTACCCCCCATCCAACACCCCTCCCATTGAGAAAATAATCCTCGCAATGTTCCCCTCACCACTAACCCCACTCTCCTCTTCTCCACTGAGTCCAATCTTATTTACAACCATGATCGTGACCCCTTCCAGCACAAGACACCAGATTACCCCCTCATCCTTACCACAACCCACACCACTTCCTCTCACCCTCCTGATTAATAAGCAAGGACCAAAAAATCAGGAATCCAGAACCTGGACCACAGTAATTGAAAAGAAACTCAGAATATGATATACAAATGCAATTTAGATTAACAAATATGAGTGAAGATTGAAACAATATGGTAGGCATCCCCACACATCATAGCTCTCACAGAGACAAAGCTCAAAGATATAAAATATGTGATCTTTCAATCTGGATATCACTTTTTTTGAGGAAGGTCAGAGGGAACAGAGGACGTGAAGTAGCTTTGTTGATCAGGAACCAAAGGAGTTTTGAGAACATGAGAGGAAGAATTAACAGAAAAAGAGGCAAATGACTACATAGTAAGCACATCTAAGACGGAGTCAGAAGGTGGAGACAGCAGTACTATTCAACCCTTCACGAAAAAGCAGGAAATAAAGATAAAAATATGTTGACAACAGCTGGGTTTGATTGGTGTCGTGGGTACGGGAGTAAATTTTTGGGTAGCTTTGGGTAGGGGTCATTTTGATAAGGACCTGCCTTGTATTGGCCAGTAGGCCTTCTGCAGTGTTCCTCCATTCGTATATTCTTATGTAACAATGATGGGTAAAATAGCAGAGATAACCAGAAGAGCTCGCACGAGCAATGCAAATCTACTATCAAGGGAGACTTTTATCACAAGAAAATAGACTAGGAGAATCTCAAACCACACTGGAGACCAAAACGAAGGTAGGCTAAGATGCTATAAGTGGTAATGGAGAAGTTCGTGCACCGTCATGGCAGGGAAACAACCCGAGAGAGAGAGAGAGAGAGAGAGAGAGAGAGAGAGAGAGAGAGAGAGAGAGAGAGAGAGAGAGAGAGAGAGAGAGAAAGGTATGAATCTGCAAGGCTGGACCTTGTATTCACTCAGAGCTTCCCAGTGCTTGCAATAACACAGTTCTGAGTTTTGAATATCATATAAAAGTAAACATGGAGAAAGAGAGATGACAATGGAAGGACGAGAGAATCCTTACTAAAAAAAACAGGAGACTACACAAGCATGAGGAAAGTTTTGAATAAGGTACAGTGAGAAAGGGAACTAAAAGGGACTATAACAAATGGGAATATGTAAATGGAAAGCGACGGGAGGCAGAAGAAAAATTCATACCCACTATCGTTCTGTTTTTCTGGTTTTCATTCCTGACTCTACTTTTTCTTATTCTTTCCCTCAGTTGTTCCCTCTCCTGTGGTTCCTCTCTGAAGATCCATTCTCATGTCATTTTTAATGCAAAGATCAGTTCGACCAGTCATACTTTGTCCCTTGCATACTTCACGAGTCAAAACATTTGCAACCTCGGGCACCTCAGCCTTTCATCCTGTCTGTTCAATAATATTACAAGCCTCCCTTTCATCTGCCATCTCTCTCGCGAAGGACGGGTAATTAGCGACCTCCTCCTTTCCTCCTCCCATTTCATTACCCTCCTGAGTTCTTTGTCTTTTGTTATCAGTCCCTTCACTTCTTCCTCACCTCCTGGTTACCAGACAGCATTTGCACGAAGGTCATTTTCCCCACTCTGACCTTATTCCTGCCTCCCCACATGTTGTATTTAATACTGTCTGTGTAACTTTTCCGCAGAAGCAATAGCCCATCACTCCCGTACATTACCAATAAAACTTACTTCATCTTCCGCTCCATCCCTATTGAAGCTTCCTAGTTGTCGAATCTTCTGTCCCTGAACTAGTCTGTCTACTCACAATGTGGTTACAGAGGTCGATTCACAACTCCTGGTCCGCCCTCTTTGTTGTGGGTAGGACTGAGGGTTGGAATAATACTGACACTTTCTCTGGTAGAGTATAATGTGGATACAGACAATGATCTGCCTAGCCGAGGTGTTACCTTTCCTAGATCCTGCTTGACACTTCCCAGTCACACGTGCGGGTGTGAATCTAAGGGGAGGGTCATAGGTAACACACCCCACCAACTATCGTATTGACTGTTACATTGGTATAAATGTTATAAGCACATTGACTATGGATACTACTGACAATGTATTAACAGTATTTACATCATCGCTGGTCACTACTAGGCCCACTCACTCCCTGCTCCAAGAGCCTTAAGGTATGTGTTCATTTACACTAGTGATTCTCAAAGTGGGCGGTACCGCCCTCCTGGGGGCGGTGGAATGATCCAAGGGGGCGTTGAGGAAAAAGGGGTCTGTAGGGGGCGGTAGGGTGGCATCAGAACCAACGGAGCGTTTGTTTTACAAAATCTATGACACTTAAGTAACACAAATGCTTTACAAAGAATAAAATTAACGTAGAGTTACACATGAAAGCATCGTTTTATTTTATTTTGTGGTCCGAAGTCAGAGTTAAAAGTCTGAACGTTTGTTCCCAACATCATATTTAGTAGAGCGAGGTTTCAGTGCAGTGCCAAGTGTCTTTCCCAGCAAAGACACTGAAAATTACTGAACGCGGGGATCTAGGACTTCTTAGTGCCTTCAAGACTGATGTTGAGAAGTTGATGTTCCTGCACCAAGAACTTCCATCTCATTAAAACTGTGAAGACAACGTAGTTACAAATGAGATGTAAAAACTGTTAAATAAATACTGTTAAATAAATTGGTTTACTATGCTAATTTTAATTTTGAAATAGATACGCTTGTTTTATAGTGTTAGATTAGTAATTGTTTTGCATTTGCAGTAGATCTAATACCAAGAAAGAGGTGTGTTCGTATGAGTTTGGGGGGTCGATGGGAGCCAGCCTGAAAAGTTTGTCAACCACTGATTTACAATAATCGAATTTTACTCATCGATTTGTGCTTACTAGGTTACAGTCGTTATCTGCGGAGCTCAGCCTCAGTACCCAGTCATACCTACTCTTCTGCGCATATATATATATATATATATATATATATATATATATATATATATATATATATTTATATATATATATATATATATATATATATATATATATGTCGTGCCGATTAGGTAAAACTGGTGAATTAGCAAGAACTCATTTAAAATTAAGTCCTTTCAAAAATTTTCTTTTATACGTTTAAAGATATATTTTTTTTCATTTATGTTAATGTAAAAATTTATAATTTTGTACCAAGAGAAACTTTGAAAACCTACCTAACCTTATTACAACAAACGCAATTTAATTTAGAATAACCCAACTAAATATATTTTAGATACGTTAACATTAATTTAATAATAAACAAACACAATGAAATATATTTTTTTCGTTAGGTTCAGAATAATTTTTGCGAAATTATTGCATACACAAATTTTCGCTTGTCTTATATGGCAAGAAGAGCGTTGCTTTTTAAGCCAAAATCGCAAGTTTTACCTAATCGGCACGACATATATATATATATATATATATATATATATATATATATATATATATATATATATATATATATATGTCGTGCCGATTAGGTAAAACTGGTCAATTAGCAAGAACTCATTTAAAATTAAGTCATTTCTAAATATTTCTCTTATACGTTTAAAGATATATTTTTTCATATATGTTAATGAAAAAATTTATAATTTTGTACCAAGAGAAACTTTGAAAACCTACCTAACCTTATTACAACAAGCGCAATTTAATTTAGCCTAACCCAACTAAATATATTTTAGATACGTTAACACTAATTTAATAATAAACAAACACAATGAAATATATTTTTTTCGTAATGTTCAGAATGATTTTGGCGAAATTATTGCATAAACAAATTTTCACTTGTCTTATATGGCAAGGTGAGCGTTGCTATTTAAGCCAAAATCGCAAGTTCTGCCTATTCGGCACGACATATATATATATATATATATATATATATATATATATATATATATATATATATATATATATATATATATATATATATTATTAATACATAGGCCGTTTCCCACCATGGCAGCGTGGCCCGACAAAGAAAATCTTTCATCATCATTCACTCCATCACTGTCTTCCCAGAGGCGTGCTTACACTACAGCTACAACACTGCAACATTAACACCCCTCCTTCAGAGTGCCAGCATTGTACTTCCCATCTCCAGGAATCAAGTTCGGCCTGCCGGTTTCCCTGAATCCCTTCATAAATGTTACCTTTCCTACACTCCAACAGCACGTCAAGTCCTAAAAACCATTTGTCTCCATTCTCTCCAATCTAACACGCTCACGCACGCTTGCTGGAAGTCCAAGCCCCTCGCACACAAAACCTCCTTTACCCCCTCCCTCCAACCTTTTCTAGGCCGACCCCTACCCCGCCTTCCCTCCACTACAGATTTATACATTCTTGAAGTCATTCTATTTTGTTCCATCCTCTCTATATGTCCAAACCATCTCAATAATCCCTCCTCAGCTCTCTGGATAATAGTTTTGGCAATCCCACACCTCCTAATCTCCAAACTATGGATTCTCTGCATTATATTCACACCACACATTGCTCTCAGACATGACATCTCCACTGCCTCCAGCCTTCTCCTTGTTGCAATATTCACAACTCATGTCTCACACCCATACAAGAGTGTTGGTATAACTATACTCTCATACATTCCCCTCTTTGCTTTCATGGATAAAGTTCTCTGTCTCCACAAGTTCTTCAGTGAACCACTCACCTTTTTTCCCTCGTTAATACTATGATTCACCTCATCCTTCATAGACCCATCTGCTGACACATCCACTCCCAAATATCTGAACACATTCACCTCCTCTATACTCTCTCCCTCCAATCTGATATCCAATCTTCCGTTATCTATTTTTTTTTGTTATCCTCATCACCTTACTCTTTCCTATATTCACTTTTAATTTCCTTCTTTTACATACCCTACCAAATTCATCCACGACCTCTGCAACTTCTCTTCAGAATCTCCCAAAAGCACAGTGTCATCAGCAAAGAGCAACTGTGACAACTCCCACTTTGTGTTAGATTCTTTATCTTTTAAACCCACACCTCTTGCTAACACTCGAGCATTCACTTCTCTTACAACTCCAGATATAAACATATTGAACAACCACGGTGACATCACACATCCTTGTCTAAGGCCTACTTTTACTGGGAAATAATCTCCCTCTCGCCTACAAACTCTAACCTGAGCCTCACTATCCTCTTAAAAACTTTTCACCGCTTTCAATAACCTACCTCCTATTCCATACATTTGCAACATCTGCCACATTGCCCACCTATCCACTCTATAATATGCCTTTTCCAAATCCATAAATGCCACAAACACCTCTTTACCCTTATCTAAATATTGTTCACCTACATGTTTTACTGCAAACACTTGGTGTACACACCCCCTACCCTTCCTAAAGCCTCCTTGTTCATCTGCTATCCTGCTCTCCGTCTTACTCCTAATTCTCTCAATAATAACTCTACCATACACTTTACCAAGGTATATATATATATATATATATATATATATATATATATATATATATATATATATAATATATATATATATATATATATAGTATTGTACTGTGAATCAGTTCCAGTATTTTAAAATGTAGGTAATTAATACAGCATATTACTGAACTATTTTGAGTTGTAAATTATATTTTTAATTGCTATACAAAATAAGTAGGAGATTGTTTCCCCAACATCTCTCAAACAAAACAATCATTACTCACTCCACATATCTTAAACATTATCAACATCCCAACCTCCTTTACCAAATATAGTTAAAAAAAAAATCTATTACAGAAAGGGACAAATTACACAAACATCACTGAAAATCATTTTGCACCACATACCAGGAAAGGTCTCATCGTGGTTACAAACACTGGGGTTAGAGAAAACTATTACATATTTGAAATGGCTTCCAGAATCTTTCCTACCATAGGCAAGATAGTAACCTACACTTTTCCCCAAGACAAATTAATTATTTTTTCATTTATTATGATAGCATAACATTTGGCAGCATAAACTTCCAGGCAGTCTTAATAAAGCATATGGGCTGGTCTTTTATAATAAAAATTACCTACATCACGGCTAGCCTATTAGAGATGGAAAAAGTGAATACCATATTTCACACTATTACACTTTATTAATACTTATTGCAACAATATACTTGGTCAAAGAGAAAGGATCTGATACTAAGATAACTGGGAATGATATAGGATAGTTGAGGATATTGGAATACAATATACTGAACCTAACTGAGTATTCACTTAGTCCTTAGTTGATATCTCTAGAAGGCCAATCAGGCTCCTAGCCCCCAGGTTCCAAGACCTCACACTGTCTCAGCTATTTTGTCAGCTGCCACCCTGTGGTTTAGCGCTTCTTTTTTATTATAATAATAATAATTGTCCTAGGTAGTAGGTTGGTAGACAGCAGCCGCCCAGGGAGGTACTGCCGTCTTGCCAAGTGAGTGTAAAACGAAAGCCTGTATTTGTTTTACATGATGGTAGGATTGCTGGTGTCTTTTTTCTGTCTCATAAACATGCATGATTTCAGGTATGTCTTGTTACTTCTACTTACACTTAGGTCACACTACACATTCATGTACAAGCATATATATATACACACCCCTCTGGGTTTTCTTCTATTTTCTTACTAGTTCTTGTTCTTATTTCCTCTTATCTCCATGGGGAAGTGGAACAGAATTCTTCCTCCGTAAGCCATGCGTGTCGTAAGAGGCGATTAAAATGCCGGGAGCAAGGGGCTAGTAACCCCTTCTTCTGTGTATATTACTAATTGTAAAAGGAGAAACTTTCGTTTTCCTTTTGGGCCACCCGCCTTGGTGGGAAACGGCCGACGTGTTGAAAGAAGAATATATATATATATATATATATATATATATATATATATATATATATATATATATATATATATATATATATATAATATAGAAAACATGTGAATATTCCAAGTGCTTTCGTGATTTCTCACATCACATTATTCCTTGATAATGTGATAAGTCACGAAAGCGCTTGCAATTTCACTATTTTTCCACAGTGGTTGTTGTGCATATTGTGATATCACCTGTTTATTGTGATCTTATTGCTAATATATATATATATATATATATATATATATATATATATATATATATATATTATTGTACCACTTATTCGTGTTTACAATAATATAAAATACTGCTCGTGGAGGCTAGTACACCAAACGGGAAGTAGAATGAAATTAGCTCAGAGGCACCCACACCACCGTATGTCCTGGGATCACGGTAAAACACCTAGTTCTTCTGGGTGCGTGATTCTTGTAGGATTGTGTGGTCCTGTGGGTTACAGCGTCATGTATGATTTTCGCTCACCATGGAGGGGGCGCAAAACGACATGCGTTCGAATCCTCGGCTAGTTGCAGTGATATATATATATATATATATATATATATATATATATATATATATATATATATATGTCGTGCCGATCAGGTAAAACTTGCGATTTTGTCTTAAATAGCAACGCTCTTCTTGCCATATAAGACAAGCGAAAATTTGTATATGCAATAATTTCGCAAAAATCATTCTGAACCTAACGAAAAAAATATATTTCATTGTGTTTGTTTATTATTAAATTAATGTTAACGTATCTAAAATATATTTAGTTGGGTTAGGCTAAATTAAATTGCGCTTGTTGTAATAAGGTTAGGTAGGTTTTCAAAGTTTCTCTTGGTACAAAATTAAAATTTTTACATTAACATAAATTAAAAAATATATATTTAAACGTATAAGAGAAAATTTTAGAAAGGACTTAATTTTAAATGAGTTCTTGCTAATTGACCAGTTTTACCTAATCGGCACGAATATATATATATATATATATATATATATATATATATATATATATATATATATATATATATATATATATATATATATATATATATATATATATAGTCAGTTTCACGTTCATTTTTTCTAAAAAATCAACAAAACTCATAATAATGTATGTAAATTCTCTTTTTCCCATTAAAGATAATATTTCAATCATTTTATCCACGAAATAAATCCGACCGTAATCGTTACATCAGTCATTCGTATTTTAAATGGAAGTTGAATCCCGCAGTTTATATTTTTTTCATAATTTTGGGACAATTGCATTATACAGGAAAGGCTACCACATTCAGAATGTTTTAATGATTTATTTTTTACTGTGTTACTCTGGTGAACACTGTGTGTCTGAGTTCCAGCATACACAGAAATACTGAGCAAGAGTGTGTCATAATCAGTGAGTATCAAGGTATCTTGCTAATGATGTATCAAGGTATATTGCTAATGATGTATCAAGGTAACTTGCTAATGATGTATCAAGGTATCTTGCTAATGATGTATCAAGGTATCTTGATAATGATGTATCAAGGTATCTTGCTAATGATGTATCAAGGTATCTTGCTAATGATGTATCAAGGTATCTTACTAATGATGTATCAAGGTATCTTGCTAATGATGTATCAAGGTATCTTGCTAATGATGTATCAAGGTATCTTGATAATGATGTATCAAGGTATCTTGCTAATGATGTATCAAGGTATCTTGCTAATGATGTATCAAGGTATCTTACTAATGATGTATCAAGGTATCTTGCTAATGATGTATCAAGGTATCTTGCTAATGATGTATCAAGGTATCTTACTAATGATGTATCAAAGTATCTTGCTAATGATGTATCAAGGTATCTTGCTAATGATGTATCAAAGTATCTTGCTAATGATGTATCAAGGTATCTTGCTAATGATGTGTCAAGGTATCTTGCTAATGATGTGTCAAGGTATATTGCTAATGATGTATCAAGGTATCATGATAATGATGTATCAAGGTATCTTACTAATGATGTATCAAGGTATCTTGCTAATGATGTATCAAGGTATCTTACTAATGATGTATCAAGGTATCTTGCTAATGATGTATCAAGGTATCTTGCTAATGATGTATCAAGGTATCTTGCTAATGATGTATCAAGGTATCTTGCTAATGATGTATCAAGGTATCTTGCTAATGATGTATCAAGGTATCTTGCTAATGATGTATCAAGGTATCTTGCTAATGATGTATCAAGGTATCTTGCTAATGATGTATCAAGGTATCTTACTAATGATGTATCAAGGTATCTTGCTAATTATGTATCAAGGTATCTTACTAATGATGTATCAAGGTATCTTGCTAATGATGTATCAAGGTATCTTGCTAACGATGTATCAAGGTATCTTGCTAATGATGTATCAAGGTATCTTGCTAATGATATATCAAGGTATCTTGCTAATGATGTATCAAGGTATCTTGCTAATGATGTATCAAGGTATCTTGCTAATGATGTATCAAGGTATCTTGCTAATGATGTATCAAGGTATCTTGCTAATGATGTATCAAGGTATCTTACTAATGATGTATCAAGGTATCTTGCTAATGATTATCAAGGTATCTTGCTAAGATGTATCAAGGTATCTTGCTAATGATGTATCAAGGTATCTTGCTAATGATGTATCAAGGTATCTTGCTAATGATGTATCAAGGTATCTTGCTAATGATTTATCAAGGTATCTTGCTAATGATGTATCAAGGTATCTTGCTAATGATGTATCAAGGTATCTTGCTAATGATGTATCAAGGTATCTTGCTAATGATTCTGTAACATGATACCAGTACATTGAGCAAATACCCGAAATTTGCTCACAACATGTAAGACAAAAATAATATGTATCCTGATGTCCTCCTGATAACGTCTAAAGGCCTAGTTCTTAGGCTTTTTTGTTTAATCATATGTTTTGAGCTTCCATCCATAAGATGAACATGTCATCTAATATATATATATTTATATATATCTATATTATCATATTATACTCCTCCATATACTTATATTAATATATATATATATATATATATATATATATATATATATATATATATATTGTGTTGTGTGTGTGTGTGTGTGTGTGTGTGTGTGTGTGTGTGTGTGTGTATATTTTAACTCATCGGCTGTCTCCCACCAAGGCAGGGTGGCCAGAAAAAGAAAAACTTTCATCATCATTCACCCCATCACTGTCTTGCCAGAGGCGTGCTTACACTACAGCTACAAAACTGCAACATTAACACCCCTCCTTCAGAGTGCCGGCACTGTACTTCCCATCTCCAGGACTCGAGTCCGGCCTGCCAGTTTCCCTGTATCCCTTCATAAATGTTACCTTGCTCACACTCCAACAGCACGTCAAGTCCTAAAAAACATTGGTCTCCTTTCGCTCCTATCTAACACGCTCACACACGCTTGCTGGAAGTCCAAGCCCCTCGCACACAAAACTTCCTTTACCCCCTCCCTCCAACCTTTCCTAGGCCGACCCGTACCCCGCCTTCCCTCCACTACAGATTTATACACTCTTGAAGACATTCTGTTTCGTTCCATCCTCTCTATATGTCCAAACCATCTCAATAACCCCTCATCATCCCTCTGGATAATAGTTTTGTTAATCCCGCACCTCCTCCTAATCTCCAAACTACGGATTCTCTGCATTATATTCACACCACACATTGCCCTCAGACATGACATCTCCACTGCCTCCAGCCTTCTCCTTGTTGCAACATTCACAACCCATGTCTCACACCCATACAAGAGTGTTAGTATAACTATACTCTCATATATTCCCCTCTTTGCTTGCATGGATAAAGTTCTCTGTCTCCACAGACTCCTCAGTGCACCACTCACCTTTTCCCCCTCGTTAATACTATGATTCAAATCATCCTTCATAGACCCATCTGCTGACACATCCACTCCCAATTATGTGAACACACATACACACACACAAAAAAAAAGAAGGGTCAGAGGAGACATGATAACGACATACAAAATACTGCGGGGAATCGACAAGGTAGACAGTGACAGGATGTTCCAGAGAGGGAACACAGAAACAAGGGGACACAACTGGAAGCTGAAGACTCAGATGAGTCAAAGGGATGTTAGGAAGCATTTCTTCAGCCACAGAGCAGGGAGAGCAGAGACCCAGTAGCGGACAGAGAAGAGGCGGGGCCAAGAGCTGAGTCTCGACCCCTGCAACCACAATTAGGTGAGTACAATTAGGTGAGTACACATATATATATATATATATATATGTAAATCTTTAGCTCAAGTACTTTCACACTTCTCAGTTCATCATCAGGAGTCGTGGACGGTGACATCCGCACTACGCTACTCTGAGAACTCTCCCTGCTTTAGTTTCTCTCTTGCAACATTGCAAAGCTCCCCCCCCACCCCCGTGGCTTATCTTGCATAGTTAAGATCGCCCGTCTGCGATTGTTTGCATATATATATATATATATATATATATATATATATATATATATATATATATATATATATATATATATATATATATATATAGGAGGGAAGGGACTATTTCCCAGTAAAAGTGGGCCTTAGACAAGGATGTGTGATGTCACCGTGGTTGTTCAATATATTTATAGATGGAGTTGTAAGAGAAGTGAATGCGAGGGTCTTGGCAAGATGTGTGGGGTTAAAAGATAAAGAATCAAATACAAAGTGGGAGTTGTCACAATTGCTTTTTGCTGATGACACTGTGCTTTTGGGAGATTCTGAAGAGAAGTTGCAGAGGTTGGTGGATGAATTTGGTAGGGTGTGTAAAAGAAGAAAATTGAAAGTGAATATAGGAAAGAGTAAGGTGATGAGGATAACAAAAAGATTAGGTGACGAAAGATTGGATATCAGATTGGAGGGAGAGAGTATGGAGGAGGTGAATGTATTCAGATATTTGGGAGTGGACATGTCAGCAGATGGGTCTATGAAGGATGAGGTGAATCAAAGAATTGATGAGGGAAAAAGGGTGAGTGGAGCACTTCGGAGTCTGTAGAGACAAAGAACTTTGTCCATGGAAGTAAAGAAGGGAATGTATGAGAGTATAGTTATACCAACACTCTTATATGGGTGTGAAGCATGGATGATGAATGTTGCAACGAGGAGAAGGCTGGAGGCAGTGGAGATGTCATGTCTGAGGTCAATGTGTTGTGTGAATATAATGCAGAGAATTCGGAGTTTGGAAATTAGGAGGAGGTGCGGGATTACCAAAACTATTATCCAGAGAGCTGAGGAGGGGTTGTTGAGGTGATTCGGACATGTAGAGAGAATGGAACGAGACAGAATAACTTCGAGAGTGTATAAATCTGTAGTGGAGGGAAGGCGGGGTAGGGGTCGGCCTAGGAAAGGTTGGAGGGAGGAGGTAAAGGAAGTTTTGTGTGCGAGGGGCTTGGACTTCCAGCAAGCATGTGTGAGCGTATTTGATAGGAGTGAATGGAGACAAATGGTTTTTAATACTTGACGTGCTGTTGGAGTGTGAGCAAAGTAACATTTATGAAGGGATTCAGGAAACCGGCAGGCCGGACTTGAGTCCTGAAATGGGAAGTACAGTGTCTGCACTCTGAAGGAGGGGTGTTAATGTTGCAGTTTTATAACTGTAGTGTAAAGCACCCCTCTGGCAAGACAGTGATGGAGTGAATGATGATGAAAGTTTTTCTTTTTCGGGCCACCCTGCCTTGGTGGGAATCGGCCGATGTGTTAAAAAAAAAATATATATATATATATATATATATATATATATATAATATATAATGTATATATATATATATATATATATATATATATATAATATATATATATATACGTCGTGCCGAATAGGTAAAACTGGTCAATTAGCAAGAACTCATTTAAAATTAAGTCCTTTCTAAAATTTTCTTTTATACGTTTAAAGATATATTTTTTTTCATTTATGTTAATGTAAAAATTAATAATTTTGTACCAAAAGAGCCTTAGAAAACTTACCTAAACTTATTAAAACAAACGCAATTTAATTTAGTCTAATCCAACTAAATATATTTTAGATAAGTTTACAACAATTTAATAATAAACACAATGATTTTTTTTTCGTTAGATTAAGAATTATTTTTGCGAAATTATTGCATACACAAATTTTCGTCTGCCTTATTCGGCAAGAAGAACGTTGCTGTTTAAGCCAAAATTGCTAGCTTTACCTATTCGACACGACAATTATATATATATATATATATATATATATATATATATATATATATATATATATATATATATATATATATATATATATATATATGTGAGGGAAAAGTAGTTGTAAATAAGGTAACGGTTGTTCAGTCAGCCGGGAGCATTATTAACGAGTTAGAGCCAGCAATTCCATCTAGCGGGCTGGAGCTAAACTCTTGTTCCCGGTTGTCTGAGGGTTTTTACTTTCTACTCCTGGTAGTATGACTCTTACCTGGTGTCGGTTGGGGAGTGGAAAGTCACTTCACCTTCACTCTTCTCCGAATCAGGTAAGGCAATCTACCAGGAGTAGTTCTTTTGTTTGATTATTATGTTTTCTTTGGTTACCAGTAGTGACTTGGTCATCTTGAAACACCTTTTTCTATCTTAAATGTTTTAAGACTTATGGTAACCAGAATATTTTCTTTATTATCAGCTCTGCCGCTGGACTGGTTCTCCAGGACAGACGCATGACTTACGAGCAAGATTTTCCCTGGACTTAACGGGAATTCCTCAACAACTCCTCTCTAGTTTCTAACTTGTGTGCGTTAGAGGGTGTTGCAGAAGATCTCATCTACCTTTGGATACCTACAGTGTGGTATTTCAACCTCGTGGTCCCAGGAGATTCACCATCTACTACGGAGACATACCACCTACAGAGAGACAACCATCATCTATTCTCCCCCTCTCCGGTTATTACCTCCTGTCTCACCAACAGACCTGAACCACAACGGATATATTTCTTTTTTATTTCTATTTAATTTTATATTAAAATCCAGAAAAAACCATCTTATTATAAATATCCTTCGGTTTACTATTATTTATTAATTTTTCCATCAATATTTTGTTCAGGGGAAGGCGTTTCCCTGACTATATATATATATATATATATATATATATATATATATATGCGACTAGCCAAGGATTCGAACCCATGTTTTGGCCCGCCTCATGGTGAACGAAAATCACACAAGACGCTCTAACCCACAGGACCACGCAATCCTACAAAAACCAAGCACCCAGCCAAGCTAGATGTGTTACGCTTGGTCCGAGGACATACAATGGTGTTGGTGCCTCTGAGCTAATTTCATTCTCCTCTCTGTTTGGTGTACTAGCAGTGTTGTCATTGATCAATACCACTTGTTCGTGGTCACAATAATATAAAATACTGCTCGTTGAGGCTAGTACACCAAACGGGGAGGAGAATGAAATTAGCTCAGAGGCACCCACACAACCGTATGTCCTCGGACCAAGGGTAACACACCTAGCTTGGCTGGGTGCTCGGTTCTTGTAAGATTGCGTGGTCCTGAGGGTTAGAGAGTCATGTGTGATTTTCGCTCACCATGAGGCGGGTATCTCTTAAATCTTCTGTACTATATTATGTAATAAAATTATATATATATATATATATATATATATATATATATATACATATTAACATAAATGAGAAACGTATAAGAGAAAATTTTAGAAAGGACATAATTCCAAATGAGTTCTCGCTAATTGACCAGTTTTTCCTATTCGGCAAGACACGTGTGTGTATATATATATATATATATATATATATATATATAATATATGTCGTGCCGATTAGGTAAAACTTGCGATTTTGGCTTAAATTGCAACGCTCTTCTTGCCATATAAGACAAGCGAAAATTTGTGTATGCAATAATTTTGCAAAAATCATTCTGAACCTAACGAAAAATATATTTCATTGTGTTTGTTTATTATTAAATTAATGTTAACGTATCTAAAATATATTTAGTTGGGTTAGGCTAAATTTAATTGCGCTTGTTGTAATAAGGTTAGGTAGGTTTTCAAAGTTTCTCTTGGTACAAAATTATAAATTTTTACATTAACATAAATGAAAATAATATATCTTTAAACGTATAAGAGAAAATTTTAGAAAGGAATTAATTTTAAATGAGTTCTTGCTAAGTGACCAGTTTTACCTAATCGGCACGACATATATATATATATATATATATATATATATATATATATATATATATATAGGAACCACCTCTAGATATGACTGGGGTCCCACAGCCTCGGAGAAGAGAATAAATGTTCTTCAGTAAAAGCTCATGAAGTTTCTCCCCGGCCGAATATTTTCTTCTCCTACCACCCCCTATATACTGTTTGTAAATTTGATTTGAAAATAAAATACAATGAAAAAAGAGAAACACTGGGAAGAACATCGTACATGACATCTCAGAGCCTACAACTTAAATACTTCGTCCAGAAAGGTGTGCTGCGATTGCTGCAGGTATTAGCTCTCTGGCTCGCTACACAGAGTCTCTGAAAGAGGAAGCTGGTAGCTCCGGGTCCCTTGATTTCCATGATTAGTTTTTCCCGTAATTCTTTAAGGAATTTTAGAGCATACTTGATCCATGCTCCGAGGGTCTCCGAGGTGTCAGCCAACGTGGAGGCACAGGTGAAGTCCCATGCAATCTGCTTACCATCTTTCCACGGTTACATGGTGAATCCATGTTGATGTTTTTGGCTTCCGTCGGATTTCGGTACTTGAGGTTACCGTTCTGCTGGACAACGGCTGTGGCGAGACTTCGCTTGATGTTATTGACCTCCACGTGCCTGGCATACTTCCTTTCCGTCATTTAACAGATAAGACAGTGTAGACCAAATTGATCAGCTGACACCATGCCGCAAATGCGCTTATGTTCGATGAGTATCAGGCGGCTGGGAGAATGGCCTGAGGGTCGAGGCGAGTGCCCAAGGAGGAAACAGGGACAGTTACAAGGAATCTCTTGGATGTTGATCCTTCACCGATAGGAGAAGGAATTGTTGAGCATTGTTTGGCCGATTTTCTCCACGATCGGTTTGTCTCAGTGGGACTGCTTGCAACCTCTGGGAGGAGCTACTTTACTTGAAGAGTCTGCAAGACTGTCACACTGCGTGGCTGCTTCGATGAACTTTGGGTCTTGAGCTCCTACAGCACCTCTCAAGCGATGGGGACAATCTCCTTTACTGGATAAATGGAAGCCATATATGAGGACAAAAATGCAAGTAATGCTACCTGCATTGCCTTGCGCACCCCTATACTTCCCAGTCGCACTGGAAATGATGCTTGATACCATTGACAGTGACAGATTAAGTGCCTTCCTAAAGATAGATCTCAGGAGTGCGTCATATTCACTGAGTGTTGAGTTGTCGAAAGTGGGTGCTCATGTTAGACACTGGGAGTCATGGGCAACCACATTACTTATTCTCTCCTGCATCCTCTTCAGGTCATTCAGTTTGTCCATGAGGCATGATGAGCCAGCGGTGCTCCCAAGAGGATGCTCTTGGACGGGGTGGTAGTAGAGGCTTCAGGAAGGATTGTTCGCACTGCTGTGATTATTTTCTAGTGTTGAGGATGATTCGCATCAGCGGCAACTCCCATAGCAAGAACTTGAAAAATAAAACAGCAAAACAAGAAAAAACAAGAACAGCAAAACAAGGACAACACAAACAACAAAAAATAAAAAAGCAGCAAAAACAAAAAACTACATAAACTAAAAAAACAAAAATAACAACAAAACAGCAAGAAAAACAACAACAGCAACAAATACAGTAAATTTTTAAACGAATCAGAGTTAATTCTCGAGAATTTCAAAAATATTCTTGTCTGGCAGGTGGGTGAAAGAATGTCAACATACTTGCTTTTATATATATTTTTTCTTGTTGCCAAAATTCAATTTCCTCTGGTTGGACCTTGGTGAAACAACCTTCTTAGAGGAGGACCCGTGCTGACAGTGTGTGGGGGTAGTTTGTGTAACACACACACGCATGTGTGTGTGTACTTACACACTGGTGAGTACACATACATATACACATACATTACATATGCAATGCACACAAACATAAACACACACAACATACACCCACACACCTCATACACACACAAACACGCACATAAACACAAACTCATACACACACACTCAAACACACACACACAATCAAACACACGCACACAACTCGAGAAGGGGAGAAGCCAAACTTCAAAAGAGGGGACCACACAAGAATGAGGCAATTCCTGTATGAAGTGCAGTGGGGAAGATAACTAGAGGGAAAGACAGTTAATGAAACGATTGAGCAAGTGGGTACAAAGTGCAGGGAGGCGGAGGAGAAGTTCATACCCATCTGCAATGGAATCAATGGGAAGACCAGAGTGAACCCATTGTTTACCCAGAGGTGTAGAGAGGCCAAATCCAAGTGTGATAGAGTATGGAAAAAGTGTAGAAAGTGAAGAACTCAGAAAAATAAGGAGCTGAGCCGAAGAACCAGAAACGAATATACATCGATAAGGAGCCCAGCGGCAATACGAGAATGACAGCATCGAAAGCCAGATCTGAGCCACAGTTGTTATACAGTCACACCAGGAGGAAAACAATACTCAAAGACCAAGTATGTGAAGTATGTGAAGAGCTCAGCACGAGATTTAGAGGTATTCACAGAGACAAAAAGACTTCCAGCAAACGGTGGCGAAAAAGTACATCAGCGAGTCCTGGACACACTACTCACAACCGGGAAGGTGAAGAAACTGCTATGTAAGATACATAGAAAGCGGTGAGACCAGATAATATCTCTCCGTGGGTCCTGAGGAAGCAGAAGCCTCTTCAACAAATCTATCGAAACAGGGCAACTGCCAGAAGAAATGAAGACATAAATTAAGTACCAAATTTTTTAAAAAAGGAAGCAGACAGGCAGCATTAAACTACAGACTTGTGGCACTGACATGTAGAGTATATAAAGTCATGGAGAAGATTATTAGGACAAGAGTGGAGAAGCTCCTCATACGATACATCCAGCACGGCTTCAGTGATGAAAAATCCTGTTTCAAAAACCATTGGAGTTCTATGCTAAGGTAACAGAAGTAAGACAAGAGAGGGATGGGTAGACTGCATCTTCTTGGACTGTAAGGAGGCTTTCGACACAGTACCACACAAGAGATTGGTTGAAAGTTAAAGGAGCAGGCAGGTATAACAGGATAAGCACTACAATGGATCATGGAATACCTGACAAGAACAAAACAACGTGACTGTCAGAGACTGTCAGAGTGGGTGTATGTGCCACGTGGGGTTCCACAAGGGTCAGTCTAAGGTATTGCGCTACAACTTGGATATGTGAATGACATGACAGAAGGGATAGTCAGAGGTGTCCCTGTTCGAATACGACGTGAAACTAATGATGAGAATACACACAGACAAGGATCAGGAAAGACTACAAATTGATCTGGACAAACTGCAACCAAGTCCTACAAAGGGCTCCTGAATTTAACCCCCACCAAGTGCAAAGTCATGAAGCTTGGAAAAGAACAAAGAAAACCGCAGACGGAGTACAGGCTCGGGGATCAAAGCCTGAAAACCTCTCTCAAGAAGAACCTTGGGGTTAGTATCATACCGAGCACATCTTCTGAAGCGCACGTCAGTCAAATAACTGCTGCAGCATAGGGGCGCCTGACAAACCTAAGAATAACGTCTCGACATCTAAGTAGTAATTCACGACACTGTACACCGTGTACGTAAGGCTCATATTGAAGTACGCAGCACTACAGTTGAACCCACACCTGGTCAAACATGTCAAGACAGAGAAAGTGCCAAGGTTTGCAATAAGATTAGTTTAATAGGTATGTAACTAGTGTGAAATGTCTGGAAAATATGTAATGGGTCTAGAAGTAGTGTAATGGGTCTGGAACTAATGTAATGGGTCTGGAGCTAGTGTAAGGGGTCTGAAACTAGTGTAAGGGGTCTGGAACTAATGTAAGGTGTCTGGAACTAGTGTAAGGGGTCTGGAACTAGCGTAAGGGGTCTGGAACTAGTGTAAGGGGTCTAGAACTAAACAAAACTTTAGAAACAAAGAGAAACAGAGAGAGAGAACAAGAGAGAGAGAGAGAGAGATTAAGAGATAGAGAGAGAGAGGTAGACTCAAAAAGAAAGCTAGCCCCCCTCTCATCTGTGACTGCTTGACAGAGTAGAGAACAGAGCAAGACGTTTCATCTCTCGCCTGGACCCATCCTGGATAGATCTGTCATTTCAGCAGAGCCTTCAACACAGGAGGGATGTGGGTGGCTTTATTGTTATGTACAAGGCCAACATTGTCAAAGTACCACACTTGGCTCCACTTCGAGGACAACGAGAAGCAAGCTTCTATACCACAAGACGGGCAGCCAGCAGCACCTTCACTCTGGCTGTACCCTGCTCCAGAACATCACTTCATGTGAGATCATTTATCCCCAGGATGACTCGAGTCTGAAACACATTCGTACAGCATTGTGATGTCAACGAGATAAAGTCAGCTGATCAAATGAAAATGCTGGCTCACAGATGGCTCACAGCTGGCTCACAGATGGCTCACAGCTGGCCCACAGATGGCTCCAACTTCATCATGTTCCCTACTTGTATGTTTCATAACAAAAAAAAAAATGCTTTCACAAGAGCTGATATAGGTAACAGCTCTTAGCTTGTCAATAAAGTTAGGAATCCTTAATTTGTAAATAGCTTGTCAATAGAGCTAGGGATCCTTAACCTAACCTTGTCAAACCCTGTGTAAAAAAAAAAAATCGTTCGGATTTTAACCCCGGAGGGTTAGCCACCCAGGATAACCCAAGAAAGTCAGTGCGTCATCGAGGACTGTCTGTCTTATTTCTATTGGGGTTCTCAATCTTGTCCCCCAGGATGCCACCCAGACCAGTCGACTAACACCCAGGTACCTATTTACTTCTAGGTGAACAGAACAGGTGTAAGGAGACGCGTCGAAATGTTTCCACCCCGCCGGGAATCGAACCTGAGCCCTCCGTGTGTGAAGAGAGAGCTTTGCCAGCCAGGCCGGAGAAGAAAAAAAAAGAGATTACATGTGAAAGAGAAATAGCAGATATTACGCAATGTATTGGTGAATATTTCATAAAAAAAAACGCTCCACAAATGACGTCACTTTCCAGGGTTTGTTTTGAAACCGGACGCCTATTAGTCGTGAAGAGTAGCCAGGACAGAAGCAGGAGAAGTGTTTGTGAGTCAGTAAGTGGAGCCCAGGAGCTGGAACAAGATGTTCTAAGACGTCACGGTTTATTTTTTTTTGTAGGGATGGTATTCTTTGTAAGTTTATACCATAGGTTAGTTTATTGGTTTGTGCTCTCATGTTTACCAGAGGCCTCTTTAAGTTTTGTGAGAGTACTAGTACAGGCTGCAGAAGGGAGGCGGGAGTCATGGAGCCTCTCTATAAATATTTCTCTTTTACTCACTAGTAGCAGTGTGCTAGTGAGCTAATGTACTGGGTAAAGGTAAACTGGAGTGTGGTGATGTTGGCTGTGTGTAGAGTAGGTTGCATGTTGTATATATCAGTTTACTATTAATATATTATATTTTTGTATACGTGAGTTCTGTTGCATAAGTGTCTCAATCGAAGTCCATTATAATCTGCCGATTATAATGGACTTACGGAACACCTGTCTAATCTCGATTGGGGTTATATAGCTAGTGATTAAATTGACGATGATCGTACGATTACGAAAAGATCTGCGTTTATGATTTTTTGTAATAATGTACAACGTGCACAGAGTATATCTATTACCCAGAGAGAAATTAGGTCAAATAAGAATGAGCCTAGATGGATTAATAATAGGCTAAAGCGCCTATTGGTAGAGAAAAAATGGAATTATAGGCGTATCAAAAGAGGAGAAGTTTTAACCTTATTAAAAAGGCTAAACGCGACTATGAAATTAGAGTTGCTAATGAATCAAAGACTAATGCAAAAGTGCTCTTTCAAGTGTATAGGACAAAAGTGCTCTTTCAAGTGTATAGGACAAAAGTGCTCTTTCAAGTGTATAGGACAAAAGTGTTCTTTCCAGTGTATAGGACAAAAGTGCTCTTTCAAGTGTATAGGACAAAAGTGTTCTTTCAAGTGTATAGGACAAAAGTGTTCTTTCCAGTGTATAGGACAAAAGTGCTCTTTCAAGTGTATAGGACAAAGTGTTTTTTCAAGTGTATAGGACAAAGTGTTCTTTCAAGTGTATAGGACAAAGTGTTCTTTCAAGTGTATAAGACAAAAGTGCTCTTTCAAGTGTATAGGACAAAAGTACTCTTTCAAGTGTATAGGACAAAAGTCAGGTGTAAAGTGATCGTAATCTACTGAGCTTCCTGAATTCCATGAAGAAAAAGAACACATGAGCTCCACTCCACAACATCACTACCAAGCATATCTCTGGAGGAGCCAAGCATATCCCCAGAGGAGCCAAGCATATCCCCAGAGGAGCCAAGCATATCCCTGGAGGAGCCAAGCATATCCCTGGAGGAGCCAAGCATATCCCTGGAGGAGCCAAGCATATCCCTGGAGGAGCCAAGCATATCCCCAGAGGAGCCAAGCATATCCCCAGAGGAGCCAGCATATCCCCAGAGGAGCCAAGCATATCCCCAGAGGAGCCAAGCATATCCCCAGAAGAGCCAAGCATATCTCTGGAAGAGCCAAGCATATCTCCGGAAGAGCCAAAGCATATCTCCGTAAGAGCCAAAGCATATCTCCGGAAGAGCCAAGCATATCTCCGGAAGAGCCAAGCATATCTCCGGAAGAGCCAAAGCATATCTCCGGAAGAGCCAAAGCATATCTCCGTAAGAGCCAAAGCATATCTCCGGAAGAGCCAAGCATATCTCCGGAAGAGCCAAAGCATATCTCCGGAAGAGCCAAAGCATATCTCCGGAAGAGCCAAAGCATATCTCCAGAAGAGCCAAAGCATATCTCCGTAAGAGCCAAAGCATATCTCCGGAAGAGCCAAGCATATCTCCGGAAGAGCCAAGCATATCTCCGGAAGAGCCAAGCATATCTCCGGAAGAGCCAAGCATATCTCCGGAAGAGCCAAAGCATATCTCCGGAAGAGCCAAGCATATCTCCGGAAGAGCCAAGCAGTGGGGGCCTCACTCTCAAGGGCTTGTTAGCTGGAGTTTTGGCAGTAACATCAAACATTTTCGGAAATCTTTTTATTTCTAAATCTGACAATATTCTTTTGTCGTCGAGAAGCCGAGTAGAATGTAACGAGAGATGTGGTTCCATTTGCTGGGGTATTTTATTGGTGGTGACACGCTACCTACGTGAGGGATGCAGTGTAACCCCAGGTGTAGCAGTCATCTGGTGGGTGTAGTAGTCACCTGGAGTTTACCTGGAGAGAGTTCCGGGGGTCAACGCCCCCGCGGCCCGGCCTGTGACCAGTCCTCACAGACCGTCTATCAAAGAATGTTTATCAAATAAACACTGGGCTTGTTTACTGTTTGTATATGTTTACTCATCTATATATAGTCACTTATATGTGGTTGCAGGTTTCGAGTCACAGCTCTTGGCCCCGCCTCTTCGCTAGTGTGTGTGTACTCATCTAGCTGAAGTTGCAGGGGTCGAGTCACAGCTCCTGGTGTGTACTCACCTATTTGTGGTTGCAGGGGTCGATTCATAGCTCCTGGCCCCGCCTCTTCACTGATCGTGTGTAATACTCATTCCAATTATATCTGCAGACATATAGAAGTCCCAGATAAAAAAAAAACAGCGTTCATTTAAAAACGACAGCAATTTTCTGATCAATGAATACAAAGAGCTGTCACCTCTCTCCCATAAAGCTCTGTTTATTCCTGTCATTGTCTTATGTAAACATTATACTCAGACATATTTGATTTAAAGTGTTTGGCATTAAAGCTGCAATGTTTGAGGAGAAACTGTTTGTAATTATCATAATGTTTATTATAACAAATTATTATCAATAGGTATTACTGCTTTTAATATTTATACTGCTACCACTGCTAGTACTACTACTACTACTAATACTACAACTACTGCTACTACTACTGCTACTAATAATACAACTACTGTAAGTAAGTAAGTATGTTTATTCAGGTATTCAGGTATACACAAATACAGTTACATAGATTATCATACATAGCAGCATATGTGTAGATAACCCAGGATAACCCAAAAAGTCAGAGTGACTTATTTCCATTGGGGTCCTTTTAGTACCTACTGCTACTACAACTACTGCTACTGCTACTACTACTACTACTACTGCTGCTGCTGCTACTACTGATACTACTACTACTACTACTACTAGTTACTGGAACTACTAGTTAGTGGTACTACTACTACTGTTACTACTACCACTATTATTGCAATTTAATAATAAACCCGAACACTTTGTGTAATAATCAAGTATTATTGTGAACCAGCCTACCGAGAGAGAGAGAGAGAGAGAGAGAGAGAGAGAGAGAGAGAGAGAGGGGGGGAGGGAGGGAGGGAGTTAGGGAGAGGGAGAGAGAACTTGGGTATCACGGGTCATGAATCACGTCGCTAAGGTCGATAAGCGTGGCGCTGTGTCAATATTGTTCGACCATGTTGGCTCCAACCTCCTTCCGTTTTTTTGCTTGTCAGAGGAGAAAGCGAGAAGCAACAGGATAAGAGAGAGAGTGAGAGAGAGAGAGAGAGAGAGAGAGAGAGAGAGAGAGAGAGAGAGAGAGAGAGAGAGAGAGAGAGAGAGAGAGAACAGGTGTTGAAGAGACGAGATGAATGCATGAGAAGAGAGACTTAAAGAACTAGAGACAGAAGAGAAGGGAAGAGGGGAGACGAGAGATGGGTTATGGAATATGAAAAGAAGATAAAGAAGGGAAGATATTCTAAGAGGAACAGATGTGTGAAATGAAATAGGGATGGGGATGGAAGGGTGGAAGTATAAGATAAGAGTTGATAACTCCAACAAGAGGCTTCTTGACAGGCTAGAGAATAGAAGGAGATACAAGGAATAGAAAGAGATAGAAGGGATAGAAGGAGATAGAAGGGATAGAAAGAGATAGAAGAGATAGGAGATTGAAGGGATAGAAAAAGATAGAAGGGATAGAAGGAGATAGAAGGGATAGAAGGAGATAGAAGGGACAGAAGAAGGAGATAGAAGGGATAGAAGAAGGAGATAGAAGGGATAGAAGAAGGAGATAGAAGGAATAGAAGAAGGAGATAGAAGGAATAGAAGGAGTAGAAGGATATAGAAGGGGATAGAAGGAATAGAATGAGATAGAAGGGGATAGAAAGAATAGAAGGAGATAGAAGGGGATAGAAAGAATAGAAGGAGATAGAAGGGATAGAAAGAGATAGAAGGAGACAGAAGGATATAGATGGGATAGAAGGAAATAGAAGGGATAGAACATAAGAAAGAAGAAACACTGGAGTAGGCCTACTGACCCATGCGAGGCAAGTCCATGTCACTCTCCGGCTTAAGCCAATGACCCACCTAGTCAGGTCACTTCTACTTAAGAAGCACGGCATAAGACCTAGTAGCACAAGCTAGTCAGGTCCAACTCACACCCACCCACACCCACTCATGTATTTATCTAACCTATTTTTAAAACTACACAACGTCTTAGCTTCTATGACGGTACTCGGGAGTTTGTTCCACTCATCCACAACTCTATTACCAAACCAATGCTTTCCTATATCCTTCCTCAATCTGAACTTTTCCCACTTGAAACCATTGCTGCGAGTCCTGTCTTGGCTGGATATTTTCAGCACGCTATTTACATCCCCTTTATTTATTCCTGTTTTCCATTTATACACCTCAATCATATCATCCACACCAAAAATTTTACAATAATACACCATCACAACCTATATTTGGACAACTCCTTCTCCCCGGCCTCCAATGGCTAGTACTAGAAGTAATAGACTCACATAATTAAATAACACTGAAATGCAAACATGACAAGAATAATCCACCTGTCAATCCCTACATCTGATTTACAACCCATAAAATACTCAGTACAAAAGATAAATTACATAATAACATAGAAATGATAGTTGTCAACCATAGAGTGTCCTCTAACACACCATTATTAATTCAACATTCATCCCAACGTATATCACCATTATAACACTTCCACAACACCTACCATACATGGCAACTTAAACACACCTGCCAACCAGGTGCTAAATGATCGGCCTATACCATTAGAACCATGGCCCTAACAAGCCTTACAACATAGTCTTCCAGGCTATACTGGTCATACATGTGAAGTGTGAAACATTAAAAACAAAAACAGACACCAAACCCACACACACGCCCAACATACATTCTAGGTCATGGGAAACACGTCGTACCAGTATACACGAAAAAATATCTTGGCTCCACACACAGGAGTCATCTCAAAACCCCATAAACACAACCGTCTATGAAGCCAATTCACCATACCCGAAAGCCATCATCCATAACAATGTCCATGAGCATATTCACGGATGTCCTTAGCTTACAGTCGGTCAATTACCCGACACCGACAGTGTCCCACCTCCGTCGACCAAAAAAGTGTGCCCCTGTGCACACTAACTGACTGACCTTGTTGACACCCATGGTAAGGAACAGGTGAGATACCCCTGACCTCTTCCCCACCAACTACCGAGCCCCCTGCCCCACCCACAGACGTTCTAAAGACGCCGCCAGTCATCCACATAGAAACTGCCTGAACGATGAAGCATAAAAAACAAACCACCCGCCTATCCCCTGACACCCCGGAAACCCCTTAGATACAGCCACACACACTCTCTGAACCCCCCACCCCCAGCTACCCCGACCAGCCCCCTCACACAACAACCTCACCCTCCCCTTTCCCTAACAAAATCGCTACAGTAAGGTTCTGAAATCCCAGAGGAAAAGCCTTACACCATCTCTCTGCTTATACCACTTGATTACGACACTGAGTCCTGTAAAACCCTGCCGCCGAAGCTCTAATTCGGACGGCACCCGGGGCCTCATGCTCCCCGAAATATGTACGAACTCCACCACTAAATATGCTACCGCCTGTCGTACATCCTCAGGACATACCTCCACATCTATACTTAAAGCCCTAAGGGTAGACAAACCCCCCGCCCCTACCCTTTTCAACACTCCACTAAACCATTCCCTAACCCCTCCCAGCTCCTCGCAAAAATAAACATCATGATACGCTGTTTCTAGACCACCACATTTCAGACATAACCCCATCCTTATTATTCCCATCTGGCACAATTGTGCCCTAGATGCCAAAATTCCCAATAAAAACCTATAACCCGTTTCAAGAACCCTTGGCGGTACTCTCAGCCTCTTCAACCAATACCACACCAACTTCCAATTATACATTGGATAAATACCTGCCTCTTGCACTACCCCCCTCCCCCCCCTCTATCCAACCTACTCACCTTCACTCTCCCAGGCTCCCTAACAACTAAAAGATATCTCAATAGATCCTAACACCGCAACAAATCCCAACCCGTCCACCACCTACGTACCTCTCTCATGACCTTTCCGACCCTCCTGCCCCTATCCCCCACCAAATATTCCTGCTTAACGAATAAACTTTGGAGCTTACTCCACAATGGAATTAACCTTAACCCCCCCACCCTCACCCCAGCCATCACAACCTCACATGCCAACCAGTGCCTCCCATGTATCTATAAACCCTTACAAGCAAGCGCCCTATATCACACTCCCGGAGAGGATATACAACCGCCACAAACCAAAGTTTACTATAAATTAAAACGTTATCCACCACCGCACGCTGCAACTACGTGTCCTCACCCGGACTGAAACCCCCTAACATTCCAAGCGCTTTGTTCACCACATTCTCCGAATTTAATTCTCTCGCCAAATTACTACAATGACTGAAAATAACACCCAAATTTTAATACTATTAACACACAGCCAACCTCCCCTCCTTCCCAACGGCCCTCCCGCCCACGAACCTATCTCCAATAACTTCGATTTCGCCCTGTTGATGCACATGCCAGTAGCCCCACCGAAAACCTTAATAATCCTATTAACATTATCTAAACCCTCACTACTCCCTACCATTATGGTAGTGTTGTCGACATAGCTTACTATGCCCGACTCACAACCCCAACACCCGTCCCCGCCCCATACCCCCTCTCTAACTAATCTATAAAAGGGGTCCTGCAGACACCCGAAAAGAATCTGCAACAGGGGGCACCCCTGCCGCAACCCTCTCTCTAACCGCACCTGAACCCCTAACTTCCAATTAACTTGTACCATTACTAAAGCCCCATCATATAAGGATCTAACCCACCCCACAACTTCCTCCCGAAACCCCTGCCTCGATAAAATTTCAAACAACATTTCCCTATCCACACTATCGTATGCGGTTGCCCAGTCTAATCCTTCTATGCCCCATCCTAATGCTACGTCCAGGTATCCCATACTGGCCAACCTCCAAAACCTTTTCCAACACCCTTTTCATGCAATTCGCCAGTATCTTTGCATATATCTTATAGTCTGAGCATAACAATGTTATAGCCCTATACCCCTGCAACCTATGACTATCCCTACCCTTCGGCACCAACACCACTACCCCGGTTCTCTGCACTTCCTCCATTTTACCCCTATCCTTCATCTGATTAAACACCCTTACTAATACATCCTTCAATACGTCCCAATGATCTACATAGAAGTCCCCAGGCAACCCATCCACCCCAGGCGCCTTCCCCATCCTCAACCCCTGCACCGCCTGCCATACCTCGTCTACTGTAATCCTCCCACCTAACACCTTCTTATCCTCCTCTCCCAGTTTCCCCTGAATTCCCTCCAAAACAATCCTCCTACTAACCTTATGTCTCTCCCTACCCTCAAATTTACGCTGAATCCATAACCTTGCATAAGTACACATCCCCTCTGTCGTGCCTAACACCTGACCCTGACGATACCCACCAATCTCCTCCTCCACTGTCAACACCATCAGCCCATCCTACGTTTTCGAAACCTCCGTAATACTGTGTCCAAGGGCCTATCCCCATAACACCTCTTCTAATTGACTACATACCCTAATCGCCCTAAAAACATCATTCTGAATATCCCTTAATCTCCCCTTAAGGTACGCTATTTCCTGATGATGGCACCCTCCCCTCCCCTCCGTAACAGTCCCTTAAACGCTCCTCCAAATAACGCTGTAACCCATACCTATATCCAGCCTCCTCCACACCCTTACGCCTATAATAACCTCTCACCGACTCCTTTGCCATCGAATTCCACCACTTCACCATGTCTTTAATATCCCTGCCTCCACCCCATATACCCTCCCACCAAACCGCAAAACCCTCACGATCCCCCTCCCGTTTTAACAAACTTACATTCATCCTCCACAGATCCGAATAAAATTTAACAGCACCCACCCACCCTCACACTGCCACCACACCCCTGTGATCTGAAAACCCTACGTCTGTATTACACACCTCTTCCACATTTATACGCAAGGACACATACACCCCATCTAAGCGTGCCGCATATCCTCTCCTAATGAACGTATGTTCCACCATGACATTCCTACCGTCTACCACATCTCGAACCCCCACTGCTCCAAGTAAGTCTCGCAACTCCACTAGTACACACCTGGCACCCTTCAGTTCCACATCATTCCACCTAATTACGCAGTTCCAGTCACCCACTAACACCGTTACCTCAGGGAGACCCCGTAATGCATAAACTAAGTAATCCCTCACGAAATCACCTTTTAAACTATGTACATTAATGGCGGGCATATACACGCCAATGAAGCTAACCAGGATATCACCCCATACACCATCTACCCTAACAACCTTTCCACCCCCCACCTCTTCCCACGACCTCAGATGAAAAGGGCTGGCCTCCCTAATACCTACCAATACTTTGTATCGGTGTACAAAGTAAAACCCCACAACCTCAGATCCCCACCACACCTAAAATTATGTTCTTGGAGAAAACACACATCAATGCCCTCTCTCCTCAACGTACTTTCAACCCACATCCTCTTGACCTCGGCCCTAAGCCCGTTCACATTCATACTGATACGCTTGAAGGCTTCAACGGTAGTTTTCCCTGATGCTTCATCATTCTCGACACTCCTGCTTTGACCACTGATCCACCCTCACTGAGACCTACTCCCTCATTTTCCAAGACCTTACCCTTGACCCCCTCCTTTTCCAAGACCTTACCCTTGACCCCCTCCTCCCTCCCCTGACCACATTTGCGAACACTTTCTTACCTGTCCTCTGACCCGGTGTCAACACGTCATCCTCCACTGAGCCGCTTGAGCTCTTGCGGGATTCCCCTGCCACCTCCATGACCTCTTCAGACACCTCATTCACATCAGTTGCCTCCCTATGGACCACAGCCTCAACCACACTCTTACCGACTCCTCACTGCCACCACAAGCACCCTTACTCACAGCCTCACTCAGCACTTCACCAGGGCTTGCTGTTACCTCTGGGTAGTCCTTCAACATGTTCTCCTCGCCCACAGAAGGCGGACTGTCAATCATCATCCTCAAGTCCTCCATCATAGGCCCCGTCAATTCCACCAAAACATACATCCACCTCCTCCTGCACGATGTCGACCTTGCTATCCTCCACCATCTCCGGTTGCGTCACAGGTGGCAAGGAGAACACCACCGCCTCCACTTCCTCTACGTCACTCCACCTTACTTGCTCCCTGAAGATGGCCCATGCACCTCCTGGGCCACACCTGAAGGGCCCTCTGCACTATGCTCCTGCCCCTCACCACCACGTTGTTGCTGGGGTAGTGGTCCACGTCTCTCACATGCCGCTGCTATATGCCCCGGCTGACCACAGAGCCGACATGTTCATACCTGCCCCATGTACGTCACATAAACTTGCGTTCTAAATTCTGGCATCAGGACGTACGAGGGTATCGGCTTCCTCAAAGACATCTTTAAGCTGTAGGATCCCTCAGGCATTCCGGCATAGGTACCCTGCTCCCACCTGCCAACATTCGCCACGTGGATCACTCCATATGCCTTAAAAACATCTCTCACATCCACGGCATCTGCTTCAAAAGGGATATTACGAATACGTATCCAAGTAAAAGTCACCGATACATCCCTAAATCGCACCTCCAATCCCTCCAAAACGACCATTCGCCGATCCTGGTAGACATCAACAGCCCTCTCGTAGGCAGCACTCGTTGAGAACTTCACAAACACTCGTGTAGCTCCATTTAATGAAATCCCATAAATGTCTTCTGTGGAAATTCCATACTTGTCTCTGAGTATGGCTGGCAAGAGAACTTCTGCGTTTAACGGATAAAAAGCGCCAACAAGAACTTCTATGCACACCGTGTGCACCCTCCTTCTGTATGCCTCTGCCATAGTGGAGAAAATAAAGTTGTCAACACTGGCCACCAGGGGAACCAGCCAGCACACCTGCTCACCACAGTGATCGGGCAGCGAATATGAGGTGATGTGGGTTTTGTAACTTTCACATTTTGTTATATGTCAATGCTATGTTTTAGGTCCTGTGGGCCATTTTGTTATTTATCATATATGTATTGTATTCTGATACATGGGATCAACTTTGTCATCCTCCTTTGTATGTTTTCCAGTGCATTTATATCCATTCTGTAATACGGTGACCAGAACTGTACAGCATAATCTAAATGAGGCCTAACCAAAGATATATAGAGTTGAAGAACAATCTGAGAACTTATATTTTTTATACTTCTTGATATAAAGCCAAGGATTCTGTTAGCTTTATTGCGAACACTTATGCACTGTTGTCTTGGTTTCAGATTACTGCTAACCAGAACTCCTAAATCCTTTTTGCAATCAGTAATATTAAGATCTACATTATTTAGTTTATATGTGGCATGGTTATTGTCCTGTCCAACATTTAGAACTTTGCATTTGTCTATATTAAACTGCATCTGCCACTTCTCCGACCACTGCATCAGTCTATTCAAATCTTCTTGGAGAGCTCTAATGTCCTCATTAGAATGAATTGGACGGCCTATTTTGGTGTCTTCAGCAAATTTGCTTATCTCACTATTTATTTTCTTATCTATGTAGTTTATGTAAATTATGAACAACATGGGGCCCAGCACTGACCCCTGCGGATTATTATAATCAAAGAAAGTGCTAAACCGACAAGGGTCATACAGCGCTGTGGGGCAACAAATAGCGCGGAGGTTATAAACAGCTAGGTGGAGAGATCAGAGGTGAGGGAAGAAAAGGGTTGGATGTGACGCAAAGGGCTGTGTCAAAGTTCATATAATAAGGCAGTAGCTGACAAAAAGTCAAAAAGTGATTGGGAGTCAAAGGTGGGGTCGTCTGCAAGTAGAGAAGATAAAGTAAGAGTGGTAGGGCGGCAGCGTCGTTGGAGGTAAGTCCTGCGAGCTCGCTGGTAACCCGAACAATCGACAAGAAAGTGAAGAACCGAAATTGGGACCTGACAAACCTCACAGAGATACCCATGGGTAAGGCGTGTATGACCAATGCGGAGCCGGGAGAGAGCAATCTCCCGAGAACGGCAATGGTGGTAAGAAGATGGCCACAAACCTAAAAGCGGTTTAATAGAGTGCCATTTGTTATGGTGCATGCTTAACCACCGTTGTTGCCAACGGCTGTGGAGATGGGCAGAGATGACTGGAAAATAGTCCCTGAATGGAATACCTCTATTAAAAACCGAAAGATCACGCACCACTGACCGCGCAGCAGCATCTGCTTGCTCATTACTCTGCACATCAACATGTCCAGGGACCCAACAGAAAACATCTTTATTTTTGCTAGACACTCGGTGCAACCATTGCTGAATATGAAGGACTAATGGATGAGGGGAATCAAATTGTTTTATGGCTTGCAAAGCGCTGAGAGAACCTGAAATGATCACAAACGTCGAAAGAGACATATTTATAATACGAAGAAGCGCTATGAGAATGGTATACAACTCGGCAGTAAAAATACTAGCCGCGTCTAACAAGTGGCCTCGGACAGCTTCATCAGGGAATACTGCCGCGAACCCAATACCATCAGAAGATTTAGAACCATCTGTATAAACAACAATGGCATGAGCATGTGACCGGAAGTGCTCGAGAAAAAGAGAGCGAGCAGGCGTAGGTAAGAAATCTTTGGCGCACGGTAGTGGGGAGAACAGACATGAATCGTCGGAACTTCCCAAAGGGTAAGGGAAAAGGCAGACCCTAAATGAACGTACAAGGGGGGTAACTGGAGAGAAGACCGGAGTGAAGGTGAAGAGAAAACGGTCGGAGTAAGCAGGGGCGTCGAACAAACAATGGGTTCCTACTAATGTCTGAGACTAACCTATATGTGGAAGGAACACGAAGATCATGAGTGCATAGTTTATTATCGTCCTGTTCTACATAATTTATTTCTGGAATTTCGCTAGTATCTTTCTGAGTAAAAACTGAGAGGAAGTAAGTATTGAAAATTTCACACATACCCTTATCACTATCAGTGATCTGACCTGTGTTACTCTTAAATGGGCCTATCTTGTCCCTAATCTTACTTCTGTATACCTGAAAGAACCCTTTTGGGTTAGTCTTCGAATCCCTTGCGACCTTAGCCTCATAATCCCTTTTTGCTTTTCTTATTCCTTTTTTTTTATTTCTCTCTTTAACTGAAAATATTGATTTCTTAACTGCCCATCCCCTCTTTTGATATGCCTAAATAGGCCTCTCTTTTGAGATGTTCATCCATTTGGGATCGTTTTTGTTAGATCTAATTTCCCTACTCGGAAAAAAAGTTGTCTGGGCAGTTAGAACTATGCTCTGAAAAATGTCATATTGGCAACCAACACCACCTACCTGACCCATAGTCAGGTCATTCCAATTTAACACACCCAAGTAATTTCTCAGTCCCATAAAATTGGCTAAGCAGAAGTCTGGGACAGAGACTTGATTGCAGTTTACTGGGTAATTCCATAATATATTGAAACTAAGTGATTTGTGATTGCTTTCCCCAAGCTCATTATTAACCTCAAGATTATTTAGTGATTCTTTGTTGCCAAGAACCAAGTCAAGCAGATTGTTTCCTCTAGTTGTTTTGTCACAAACTGTTTTAAAAAACAATCCTGAA
Organism: Cherax destructor; assembly: GCA_009830355.1. Lineage (NCBI taxonomy): Eukaryota > Metazoa > Arthropoda > Malacostraca > Decapoda > Parastacidae > Cherax > Cherax destructor. The sequence goes on from WNWK01001367.1 coordinate 236,376, forward strand.
CCGTATCAAGAAAGTCACTAGACTCAAGATTTTCTGTCACATTGTTCCAATCAATTTGACTAAAGTTAATATCTCCCATTAATACAACATTTTCATATCTAGACGCCTTATGAATTTCGTCCCATAGCAGCCTACCGCACTCCCTATCAAGGTTTGGGAACCTATAAATCACACCCAAAATTAATTTTTCACGACCCTCGAGAAACTGTAGCCAAACAGATTCTGTGTCCGATGTATATATTATATTATGTCTAACACAATAATTTAAATTATCTCTGACATACATCGTCACTCCACCACCCTTCCTGTTGACCCTATCAGTGTGGAATAGTTTATAACCCTGTATGTTGCATTCAGAAGTCATTTCTCTATCGTTCAGGTTGATCCAGGTCTCTGTTATAGCAATAATATCTAAATTACCTGCACTTGCAAATAATCTTAGCTCAGGAGATAGAAGGATTAAAAGAAGATAAAGGGATAGAACGAGAAATAAGGAGACAGAAGGAAATAGAAGGAAACAGGAAGAAATAGAAGGAGACGGAAGAGGATAGAAGGAGACAGAAGGATATAGAATGGATAGAAGGAACAGAAGGAAACAGAAAGGATAGAAGGAAATAGAAGGAGTTAGAAGAAGATTGAAGGGACAGAAGGGTTAAAAATTGAAGACATGCTATGTTAGCTTCCCTGCTGCTAACACACACTAGGTTCCCTGCTGCTCCTAACACACACTAGGTTCCCTGCTGCTGCTAACACACACTAGGTTCCCTGCTGCTGCTAACACACACTAGGTTCCCTGCTGCTGCTAACATACACTAGGTTCCCTGCTGCTGCTATCACACACTAGGTTCCCTACTGCTGCTAACACACACTAGGTTCCCTGCTGCTGCTAACACACACTATGTTCCCTGCTACTGTTGGCACACATTAAGTTCGCTGCTGCTGCTGCTAACACACACTAGGTTCCCTGAGATTAGTGCAAAAGATAGAGGTGTGCAGTCTTTGGTTCCCTAGCCTGTACTCTGGCTGTGGTCATCTTTGACCTTCCCCAATGTTCATGAATTTGCACTTGGTGGGGTTAAACTCCTGGAGCCAGTTGTTGGACCAGGTTTGCAGCTTGTCCAGATCTTTTTATAGTTCTACCTGAACCTCATCCACTTGAATTATCGGCATTAGCTTCACGTCTTCTGCAAACAGGGACACCTCTAACTCTATCCCGTCCGTCAAGTAATTCACATATACCAAAAACAACACCGGCACTAGAACTGACCCTTGTGGAACCTCGCTCGTCACAGGCACCCACTGTGGAGCCTCGCTCGTCACAGGCACCCACTGTGGTACCTCGTCACTTACTATCACTCGTTGTTGCCTTCTCTGATCCATTGCAGTGCCTTTTATGTTATTCATACCTGCTCCTCTATCTTTTGCACTAATCTCTTGTGTGGAACTGTGTCGAAAGCGTTCTTATAGTTCAAGAAAATACAGTCTACCCACGCTTCTCTCTCTCTCCCGCAATTCTTTTGTCACCTTGTCATAAAACTCCAGTAGGTTTGTGACACAGGATTTCCTCTTTCTGAAATCGTGCTGTTTATCGTGTATAAGCTCATTCCTTTCTAAGTGCCCCACCAGTCTCTTCCTGATAAACTTCTACACGACTTTGCATACTATACATGTCAGTGACACTAGTCTATAGTTTAATGCTACCTGTCTCCTTTCCTAAAGATAGGGACTACATTTGCTGTCTTCCATATCTCAGGTAGTTGCCCTGTTTCGATAGATGTGTTGAAGGTTGTTGTTAGTGGTACACACAGCGCCTCTGGAAAGATGTTGTCCGGTCCCACAGCCTTTAAGGTATCTAGTTCACTTAGTGGCCTCTTTACTTCCTCCTCGGTTGTGTGGTGTGTGTCCAGCACCTGTTGGTGTACCCTACTATTCTGATTTACTGTAGTCCAGTTTGTGTCCACTGAAAATACTTCCTTAAATCTCGTATTTAGTTCTTCACATGCTTCTTTGTTGTTTCTTGTGATCTGTCCTCCTTCCTTCTTCAATCTGATTACCTGATCCTTGACTATTGTTTTTCTCTTGATGTGGTTTTGGTCAGATTTGTCTTACGATGCTATGTTATTCTTGTATTGTCGCTGGCCCTCCCTTCTTATCCATGCATACTCATTCCTGGCTCTTGGGGTAATTTCCTTATTTTCCTGGGTCCTTTATCTTCTATACTTTTTCCATTCTCTAGTGCACTTAGTTTTGGCCTCTCTGCACTTTTGGATGAACCAAGGGCTCGTTCTGGTCTTTCCAGTGATTATGTTGCATTTTGGTGCAAACCTCTCCTCTATCTCTTTGTATTTTATGGTCACGTATTCCATCATTTCATTCACTGTTTTCCCACAAGTTCTCTCTCTCACTGAACCTCATGTAGGAAATTTCTTATGCCTGTGTAGTCCCCTCTTTTGTAGTCTTGCCTCTCCGATCCTACTCATGCTGCGTTCCTCTCTACTTTTAACTCTACAATGTATTCAAAGCTCAGGATCACGTGATCGCTAGCTCAATGGGACTATCATATGTGATGTCCCAATGTCTGAACTACTCAATGTCCTACCCAGTGTCCTCTCCTCTCTCTGGTAGTGTCCCTAACATGTTGATGCATAAGGTTTTCCAGTACCACTTCCATTATCTTGGCCTTCCATGTTTCTGGTCCCCTGTGTGGCTCAAGGTTTTCCCATTCAATCTGCTTGTGATTGAAATCACCCACAACTAGTAACTTTGCACTGCTCATGCCCTTCTGGCATCCTCAACTAGTGTGTCAACCATTGCTCTGTTGCTCTTATTGTACTCTTGTCTTGGCCTCCTGTTGTTCAGTAGTGGGTTATACATCTCTGCAATCACCACCTTGGGACCCTCAGTCTGCAGGTGTTCCTACTATGTGGTTCCTTGCTTCCTCTCTGTCCACTCCTTCCAAAACTCCACTGGATTTTGATGAGCATTGTGACTCCTCACCCCTTCTGTTTCCTCTCTCTCCCCTCATGATCTGATATCCAGTTGGAAAGATTGCATGTTATTATTCCCGCCAGCCTACACACAAAATGTGTATATGGGTTGTGTATATGTGTGTGTATTATATATATATATATATATATATATATATATATATATATATATATATATATATATATATATATATATATATTATGTCGTGCCGATTAGGTAAAACTGGTCAATTAGCAAGAACTCATCTATAATTAAGTCGTTTCTAAAATTTTCTCTTATACGTTTAAAGATATTTATTTTTTAATTTATGTTAATGTAAGAATTTATAATTTTGTACCAAGAGAAACTTTGAAAACCTACCTAACCTTATTACAACAAGCGCAATTTAATTTAGCCTAACCCAACTAAATACATTTTAGATACGTTAACATTAATTTAATAATAAACAAACACAATGAAATATATTTTTTTCGTTATGTTCAGAATGATTTAGGCGAAATTATTGCATACACAAATTTTCACTTGTCTTATATGGCAAGGTGAGCGTTGCTATTTAAGCCAAAATCGCAAGTTTTACCTAATCGGCACGACATATATATATATATATATATATATATATATATATATATATATATATATATATAATGTGTGTGTGTATGTGTGTGTGTGTGTGTACTCACATATTTGTACTCACCTATTTGTGGTTGCAGGGGTCGAGTCATAGCTCCTAGCCTCGCCTCTTCACTGATTGTGTGTGTGTGTGTGTGTGTGTGTGTGTGTGTGTGTGTGTGTATTCTATTCATTTTACTCCGAACACTTGCGCACTGTTGTTTAGGTTTTAGATTACTGCTAACCAGAACTCTTATCTTTTTGGTATTCAGAGTGATTAAGATCTACATTATTTACTTTTTAAACGTCATGGTTATTTTCTTTTCCAAGGCTCATTTGGCAATTCTTCGACCAGTGCATCAGTCCATTGAGCTTTTTCCGCAGCACTCTAGTGTCAGCGGCAAACTTGCTTATGTCGCTATATATTTTCTCATCTATGTCGTTTAAATATATAACGAACAACATAGAGCCCACTCTGATATCTCCCATTTACGCAAACTCTATGTTGCCTATGTGTCAACCACCCCTCTGTCCAGGAAAAAAAATTCTCCTCCTATTTTGTATGTCTCTTTTATCAACAATCTCCGATGTGGAACTCTATCAAAAGCCTTGCTGAAGTCCATATACACAACATCGTATTTATTACCATGATCTACCTCCTCAAATACCATAGTTCGTTCCTGCAATTCATCATTTAGATTGAATATTCCATCTACATCTGTGTATTACACTGACCTATTTTTCGAATACCATTCACCGTCTAGTGTTTCTAGTTGGTGTTCATTAATGAGAAGCAGGGAAGGTAAGACTGGGGTTGGTGCTTCTATCTTTACTTGGGTAAGAGGTGAGGGTATATAGTTGTAGGTAGGGGGGAGAGGAAAGGGGAAGTGGAGAGAGATTGTGTCTTCCAGGGAAGAGTCAGGGGGTGAAATTTGTGCGCCATGTGATTAGAATGTAGACGTCTTGGTGTATACTACAAGACACGTGTACTGCTCGTGGGACTGGTATTCCAAACGGGTGTAGAATGAAATCGGTCCCTTAGTATCCCCGGCCACGAGTGTTCTCGCATCAGGAGTGGCAGATCCAGTGTAGTCAGTGACTGATGTTTGTAGCATGGTGGTCACGTGGGTTAATACTTCGAGAGGTTAGCTTGGTTCCCAGAAGCTGGGCTAAACGTCCCCGGTTCGATTCTCAGTCCACAGCGGGATTTGAACCCACACTCTCTCGTGCCGAATAGGTAAAATTTGTCAATTAGCAAGAACTCATTTACAATTAAGTCCTTTCTAAAATTTTCTCTTATACGTTTAAAGATAATTTTTTTTATTTATGTTAATGTAAAAATTAATATTTTTTTACCCAAAGAACCTTAGAAAACTTACCTAACCTTATTATAATAAGCGCGATTTAATTTAGTCTAATCCAACTAAATATATTTTAGATAAGTTTACAATAATTTAATAATAAACAAACACAATGAAATATATATTTTTTTCGTTAGGTTCAGAATGATTTTTGCGAAATTATTGCATACACAATATTTCGCTTCCCTTATTCGGCAAGAAGAGCGTTGCTATTTAAGTCAAAATAGCAGGTTTTACCTATTCGGCACGATATATATATATATATATATATATATATATATATATATATATATATATATATATATATATATATATATATATTTTTTTTCAACAAGTCGGCCGTCTCCCACCGAGGCAGGGTGACCCAAAAGAAAGAAAATCCCCAAAAGAAAAAACTTTCATCATCATTCAACACTTTCACCACACTCATACATAATCACTGTCTTTGCAGAGGAGCTCAGATACTACAGCTGAGAAAAGTCCCTCCCAGCTGTCACTATCTCAGACCCCTCCTTTAAAGTGCAGGCATTGTACTTCCCATTTCCAGGACTCAAGTCCAACTAAATCAATTAACTGGTTTCCCTGAATCCCTTCACACAATGTTACCCTGCTCACACTCCAACAGATCGTCATGTCCCAAAAACCATTCGTCTCCATTCACTCCTATCTAACACGCTCACACATGCTTGCTGGAAGTCCAAGCCCCTCGCCCACAAAACCTCCTTTACCCCTTCCCTCCAACCTTTTCTAGGACGACCCCTACCCCGCCTTCCTTCCCCTACAGATTTATACGCTCTCCAAGTCATTCTACTTTGATCCATTCTCTCTAAATGACCAAACCACCTCAACAATATATATATATATATATTTATATATAATATATATATTTTTTAAATATATAGGGAGGTACCACCTCTAGAACTTTACTGGGGACCCTCATACTCAGAGAAGACAATAAACGTACCTCAGGGAAAACTCGAGGTTCTCCCCGGAGGTGTCTGAATATTTTCTTCTCCTACCACCCCCTATATATATTATATAAGTGCTTTAATAATAGATAGAATGCATTGACATAAAGCACAAACATGAACATGAATACATTGGTACAGTATATCAAAGATTATGAATCTCCACCAGCTCCTCCGAAGCCGGACGCGAGCCCAGTATGCAGCATGCAATTCCCCTCTGGATGGCCATGCTGAGGCGCTGGAACATGAAAGTGGCTGCCCTTGGGTCCATGGTGGTGTCGATGAGTCTGGAACCCAGTTCTTTAAGGAAACGTGGTGCATTTTTTCTCCATGATCCCAAGGTCTCTGATCCCATTGGGACAAATTGATACTGTTGGCTTATGTCCCTGTACTTGCCGATCTTGTACTCCTCCCTGTGGTCAGCAGCTCCTCCCTGTCGCCCGACACTGTGATGGATGTAGGTGTCAGCCAGTGTCGATACACAGGTATAGTCCCATGCTAAGAACTTGCCATTCTTCCAAGGATAGATGGTGATCCCATCGGGGCAGTTTGCTGGGTTGTGGGTATTGTTCGCTGCTAGTGATCGGGGCTCTCTCTCTCTCTTTATGATGTCGTTGACTTCATTGTGTCTTGGATGCCAGCCCTTGGTTTTGGAACAGTTTAGACCATGTAGAACATATTGGTCGGCTTGAACATCGCCGCAAATACACGTATATTCCGTGTGGATTGGGGCAGCAAGGCGTGTTCCCATTGCCGAAATGGGAACTGTTAAGAGGAAGTCCCCAGAGTGATGTGCACTCACAGCTAGGAGACGGGCAGTCTCTCTGTCTGATGTTACAGCCCTAAACATGTTGGCAAGCAGCTTTTCAGTGATCTGCCCATCCCAACTTCACTGTTTGTAGGCCAGTTTTGGTGCTGGAGCAACTAGAGTCTCCCATTTAGTGATGGCACTGGCATAGCTAGGGTCTTGTATACCTGCTGAAACACTGAGGTTGTCCGGAAGAATTTGTTTTATTAGCTCATTTGATGCTATGGAAGAGGATAAGAAAGCTGGTAGGGCAATCTGGGAGGATTTGTGTACTCCCAGCCCCCCAAGACTGACTGGAAGTGAGGCTTGCAACCACTGTCCATCTTCGATGAAAAGATTCAATACACTCTCGAGCATGGTCTTGAGGAGAGAGTCGTATTCCTTGAGTTTCGGACTGCTGAAGGCTGGGAAGCATCTCAGGAAGTAGGTAAGTTTTGGGATTGACATATATGTATGTATGTACACAGACAGATACACATCTAAGTGTTATTTCACCAAGAGTTGAAATAACACTGAGATATTCACATTTCTGTGAATATATACTGACAAATATACTTCTCATTGTACATACTCTCTCAGATATACACTTCTCGATACATGTTCGCCGAGAGATATACACATATCGGAGTATATATACCGATAGATACTCATCTTGGTATATATTCACAGAAAATACCCACCTGTTGGTATATCTAACCCGTACTGAAAAAAAAGGATATTACCAGCTACTCATATTAATTTAAAAATAATTGATTCCTATATTACATAGACGAAATTCAAAATACCTTTCATATGGACGGGAAAATTGCAAATTTAAAATTCATGACACACGTTTGAGCAATATTGATATGAACTGCAGATAAAAAATATTTTGGACAGGTTTCAAATTGGAATTTAGAAATGTGAATTATGATATTTGAGACTGGTAATAGAGACTTGGTAATGTGTGGTTAATAGCACATATTAGCGCTCAGGTGTTTTCCAGAGGAAAATAAACTTCCAGGGGAAACAAATGCTAGATTAAACAGGTTGTGATGGCTATGTAGGTATACAGGCCGCCAGCAGTAACAACCTATTTGATTCGGTATTATAAAAAAACACCGGCCTCTAGCTGGGCTTTTAGACAGAAAAACTAAAAAAATGAGCATCGGGATGCTCCATATTATTGATGTTTAACGAAAATTGTTCATGGTTTTTACTTAACGAAGAAACAATATGAGCATGCACACACACACACACACACGCACACCTAGAAAGACACAAGCTTATAAACGACAACCAGCACGGTTTCAGGGAAGGAAAATCCTGTGTCACAAACCTACTGGAGTTTTATGACAAGGTAACAGAAGTAAGACACGAGAGAGAGGAGTGGATAGACTGCATTTTTTTGGACTGCAAGAAGGCGTTCGACACAGTTCCTCACAAGAGATTAATGCAAAAGCTAGAGGATCAGGCACACGTAACAGGAAAAGCACTGCAATGAATCAGAGAATATCTGACAGGGAGGCAACAACGAGTCATAGTACGTGACGAGATGTCGGAGTGGGCACCTGTGAAGAGTGGAGTTCCACAAGGGTCAGTCCTAGGACCTGTACTGTTTTTGGTATATGTGAATGACATAACGGAAGGGATAGACTCAGAAGTGTCCCTGTTTGCGGATGATGTGAAGTTAATGAGAAGAATTAAATCAGTCGAGGATCAGGCAGGACTACAAAGAGACCTGGACAGGCTGCAAGCCTGGTCCAGTAACTGGCTCCTTGAATTTAACCCTGCCAAATGTAAAGTCATGAATATCGGGGAAGGGCAAAGAAGACCGCAGACAGAATATAGTCTAGGTGGCCAAAGACTGCAAACCTCACTCAAAGAAAAAGATCTTGGGGTGAGTATAATA
>WNWK01001367.1:250000-290123 GCA_009830355.1 Cherax destructor
AGGATGATGATCACCAACCCATCACTATTATTGGATTGCTATTCATCCAGCCAGTCAGCAAATACATCAACGTTCAGTGTTAAACGCAATACTGAAAGGGACAGTATATAGCTACTCACCGAGAGTGATTATCTCTGTTGATCTCGAAGTGCACACATGTCTTCTCTGAGCTCCAGGACTGACTATTGTTAGGCAGCCATAACTAGAGGCGGAATTCCTCCTACAGGGACTTGCCATATGGCAGCAGTTATCAGGCAAGGCATCCCACGTACGACTGCTGACGTTGGCAACAAAAGCCTCAGGGCTCTACACACAGTAGTTATCAGATGAACACTTATTGGATTTATTAAGGCGAGTCTGTTTTAACTAGGGCCCATCATACTTGGATTTGAACTGTACAAGGTGATTGAAAGCTAAACATGTAAAGTTTTATCACTATTAATCCTCCACCACTTTCTCTTGTTCCCGCCCCTGTCTGCTGCCCTCTATATATACTCCCTCCTTCTCTTCTTTTTGTTAGTGTGACTTTGTAAATGGTTCAAGTCGAACCGAAACGTCGTCGTAAGCTCCTCTCTTCCATATGCGGGTTATTTGTGTATTGTTCCAGTCACGGTATTGTGCCTTTTTGTTATTGATTGTTTTCAGGGAGCAGGCAAAACCGTGGGCCCTTGCCTCTCAGGTTGTGCTCATTGTTTGTAGTTGACCTTGTCGTAGGTTCATAAGTTACGTGATAGGCAGCCTATTGAATGGTGCACCATACACAGTCACAACCTGAACACGCATCAAGGATGGCTCAGGCTGGACTAAATCGGGTGACCACCACACAATTTCGATTATACAGCGGCTTGAGATTATCAATTGATTCGTATGCTTCTTCAGTCTTCCAGGCAGGACCTAGCTCAAGTCGGTCAATAGAACGAAGATTAGGAGGGGCATCCTTGCCTATAATATCTAATATCATAAGAATTACATCAAATATGACATAACTGGTTGGTTGGTGGGGCTGTAGGCAGTGTAGCAATGGAGGTTAACACTAGGAGGCAGGTCGCTGGGGACGCTCGACCCAGGAAAGCCCTACATAAACAGGTATAAAACTCACCTCGTTTCACTATCACTGAGCCCAAACAACGACTGTGATGTAGCTGCTGGATGTACGTTAATGACCGGACAATGGAAATAAATCACGGTCCCCAATGGAAATTAGTCACTGACTGTTTAGGGTTATCCTAGATAAATTGTACTATATATAATAATTGTACTTATGTGTATCTGTGTTAGTAAATAAACTTAGTTGCTTACTTATAAGGCTATATGGGACAAGGCGTGCTGCTGACGCTAGTTTGAGATACAATTGGGGAAACCACAGTCACATGGAGTGAAATATAGATGGAATAATATTTGAGGTGGTCAGTCCCTCAGCCTGGAGAAGAGTTCAACTCCATGAAGCTGAACGTTCCTCCAGACTGAGGGACTGACCACCTTAAATACTATTTCTTCAAGGTTGATTACATCATCATTCATTTCACTACTGCCTCTGTACATGACTGAAGAAGTCTACTCTGTAGGCGAAACGTTTCAACATTAAAGACACCGAGCTGTTGTACATGTGTCTTGATCAAGAGTTATTCAGTTCTTCACTCCAATAATTTTTAATACTCTATATTAACTAAATTAATTAACAACAACAAACAAAATTTCTGACTACTTTAGTTCATATTCATATGCCAGAGTACAAAACTTTTAAGAGGCTTTCGTTTCACACTCACGTGATATAAAAAGCGTAGTACCCTATAGACCAGGGGTTCTCAACCAGGGGATGGGGATTCCTCCCCGGGGGGAATTTTAGGGTGCTTCAGGGGGTACTGGGACAATTACTCACTATAGTGTGATGTCCTGTAGATCATGTACAATCTGTAGAACTGTACTTTGTATAATTTAAATCTGTGACATACAATAAAATTTACTGAATGTCACAGATTAAATTCAAAATGATAGATATTTCACTTTATCTGACCTACTCTTGTATTTAATTCACAGAATTGGGTGAAAAGGGTGAATACCACTGCTATAGACGGTTTCTGTTTGCCAGAGTGCAAAACATTTAATTGTCTTCTGTTTTGCACTCATACAACAGGAAGGTAGCACCTTCCCTGGACGGTTGCTGCCTGACAGCCTACTGCTACAGTGCAAAACATTTTACAGGCTTCAATTTCCCACTTAGGGATGAATTGTTGAGCGAGAAACTGTGTGAGAGAGGAGAGAGACAGAAAGAGAGAGACAGAAAGAGAGAGACAGAGAGACACAGAGAGAGACAAATAATGAGAATGAATCACTAATAAATTTTGTAATCAAATTTATTATATTCATGCTCCTGTCTCATAACAACCTTTCACGCCTCTCTCTCTCTCTCTCTCTCTCTCTCTCTATATATATATATATATATATATATATATATATATATATATATATATATATATATATATATACTATATGTATACCTGGAAAGGGTTTCGGGGGTCAACGTCCCTCCGGCCCGGTGTGAGACCAGGCCTCGTGGTGGATCAGGGTCTGATCAACCAGGCTGTTACTCCTGGCCGCTCGCAAACTGCCGTAAGAACCACAGCCCGGCTGGTCAGGTACTGACTTTAGGTGCCTGTCCAGTGCCTTCTTGAAGACAGCCAGCGGTCTATTGGTAATCCCCCTTATGTATGCTGGGAGGCAGTTGAACAGTCTTGGGCCCAGGACACTTATTGTGTTGTCTCTCAGTGTACTCGTGGCGCCCCTGCTTTTCATTGGGGAAATGTTGCATCTCCTGCTGCCGAGTCTTTTGCTTTCATAGAGAGTGATTTTCGTGTGCAAGTTTGGAACTAATCCCTCTAGGATTTTCCAAGTGTATATTATCATGTATCTTTCTCGCCTGCGTTCCAGGGAATACAAATTAAGGGACTCCAACCGTTTCCAGTAATTTAGGTGCTTTATCGTACTTATGTGTGCCGTGAAAGTTCTTTGTCAGTTAGTGTACAGCAGTATTCCAGCCTAGAGAGAACAAGCGATCTGAAGAGAATCATGGGCTTGGCGTCCCTAGTTTTGAAGGTTCTCATTATCCATCCTATCATTTTTCTAGCAGATGCGGTAGATACATTGTTGTGGTCTTTGAAGGTGAGATCCTCTGACATTATCACTGTCAGGTCCTTCACATTACTTTTTCTCTCTATTGTGTGGTAAAATTTGTTGTTTACCCTGATACAGTTTTAATTTCCTCAAGTTTTCCATATCTGAGTAGTTGAAATTTATCTTCATTGAACTTCATATTGTTTTGAGTGGCCCATTTGAAGATTTGGTTGATGTCCGCTTGGAGTCTTGCGGTGTCTTCAATGGAGGTCACTGTCATGACAATTCGGGTGTCATCCGCAAAGGAAGACACGGAGCTATGGCTTACATCTCTGTCTGTGTCAGATATGAGATGAGGAATAGAATGGGAGCGAGTACTGTGCCTTGTGGAACAGAGCTTTTCACCGTAGCTGCCTCAGACTTTACTCTTTGTGTTCTATTTGTCAGAAAGAGTTAGATCCATCTACCAACTTTTCCTGTTATTCCTTTATCACGCATTTTGTGCGCTATTTACCATGGTCGCACTTGTCAAAGTCTGTGTATACTACATCAGCATTTTGTTTATCTTCTATAGCATATAGCACCTTATCATAGTAGTCCAGTAGCTGGGACAGGCAAGAGCGACCTGCTCTAAACCCGTGTTGCTCTGGGTTGTGTAACTGAGGGGTATCTAGGTGGTTGGCGATCTTGCTTCTTAGAACCTTTTCAAAGATTTTTATGATATGGGACGTTAGTGCTATCGGTCTGTAGTTTTTTACATTGCTTTACTACCACCTTTGTGGAGTGGGGCTATGTCTATTGTTTTTAGTGAGTGTGGGATGACCCCTGTGTCCATGCTCCCTCTCCATAGAATGCTGAAGGCACGTGATAGGGGCTTCTTGCAGTTCTTGATGAACACGGAGTTCCATGAGTCTGGGCCTGGGGCAGAGTGCATGGCCATGCCATTTATTGCCTTTTCAAAGTCTTGTGGTGTTAGGAAAATATCAGAGATTTTTGAGATGGCCAGATTTTGGTTCATGGTCATAAAGAATTCATTAAGATTGTCGACCCTTAGTCTGAGGGGTAAAAACATTGAACCTGAAAAATTATGGAAAATAATATTTTCTTACCAAAAAATAGTGCATCATTCTGGCTACATGTTGATGTAATCAGCTTCTCTGTATCATATTTCTAATTATGTTTTTCCAAAGATGTAAATTTCTTTTGTTTTTCCTATAATCAAGAGGGCCTGTTGACAACAGTGTTATTTTTTTGTTTGTTTTTACTCCAAAAATAACGATTTTGATGATTGTTTCATTCAAAATAGTCTACATGGTAACTTGTGTGAGGACTAGAGTGAGCAGAGCGAGAGATGGTGCCTCAGTAGCCAGAGGGCTGTCAACAAATGTTGAGTGTGCAACACGGTCAGATTTGGTGCGCCATTTCCATAGAGTTTTACATATAACAAAACTGTGAATAAAACAGTAATAAGTTATTGGATTATTTTCCCATACTTGAGAAGAGTATTTATAGGAGTGTCATGATTTTTTCAGATGTTATTGAGGAATGATGGTTCTATTACAATTTCAGCATTGATTTTAGATATGTCCTACTGTTTTGTTTTTATTGATTTTTTTTCCTCCCAAAAAAGTCCTTAAAAAAAAACACAAATTTAAATTTTTTTTAATACAATCTATAGACATGTCTCTCAAAAGAAATTGAAATAAAGATAATCTAACTCTTTATCTTTCATCTGATGTCTTACCAATTTTCTTGAGCAGGGAGGATTTTATACCCTCCCACCTCTACATAAAATTTTGCAACACAAAGTCAATTCACAAATATTGGTGAAGGGTGAAAATGCTATAGTTAAATCACAGTATCAACGTTCATTGAAATTGAACCAAAAACAAAAAAAAAATGAATGAACGGATCTAAGGGCCCCTTAATATCTCACTCATTTCTTGGCTGTCATCTGTGTATGTCTCATCTCGCCTAAACAGGGGACCAATACTGGATGTTGTTTTTCCCTTAGATTTGGCATAAGAGAAGAAGTTTTTTTTTTTCAATTTCATTTATGGCTTTTAGTTCTTCCTGAAATTCTTGTCTCCTGTAAGATTCCTTAAGTTTAAGTTCGATATTTGCTATTTCTTTGACCAGTGCCTCCTTTCATATTTCAGATATACTGGCTCCTCTTAGCAGCTCTGATTCTGTATAGGGAGCGTCTCTCTTTCTAGTTTACATATTTTCTTTTTTTCTTAAAGGAATGTGCCTTGAGCAGACCTTAAGAGCCACGGAGTTCATTTTTTCTAGGGAAAGGTTCGGATCCATGTTCTTTAATAATAATAATATCTTTATTTCTACCAGTACATGTACAAGGTATACAGACCATAGCTGACATCAATGACATACTACTATATAGAAAGCCACTTGTTATGCTGAGCATTTCCCGCAAATTAGGTCAGTTTTGTCCCAGGATGCGACCCACACCAGTCCACTAACACCTAGGTACCCATTTTACTGGTGGGAAACATAGACAACAGGTGTAAAGAAACACACCCAATGTTTCTACCCTGGTCGGGAATCGAACCCAGACTCTCGCCGTGTGAAGCGCTAGCTTTAGCCACCAGAGCCTGGATATCTTCCCAGTTTGTTTCATTGAGGACATGGGTTGACTTGTTCCCATTGTATGTTTTTGTTATTGAAGTTGACCTTATTTGTAATAATAGAGGTACATGTCTGTACCTCTATTATTTTGTGATCTGAGTGTATTGTCTTTGATATGGTTATATTACGTATCAGATCGTTGTTGTTAGCAACTACATCATTTGAGGCGTTTAGTAGTTCTGAGCAAATGAACGACTCTGTGATGTACAAGCCAACCCCCCTTGTTGCCTGTTTAGTCTGTCACATCTGAATAGGTTTAACCTGGGATCCATATTTCGTTGGCATAATGATCCTTTATGTGGGTCTCTGTGAAAGCTGCAAACATTGCATTTGACTCCACGAGCAGTCCCTTGATGTAAGGAATTTTGTTGTTTGTTGACGGCTTTAGACCCTGTATGTTTGCAAAAATAAATGTCGTTATACTGATGGAATTTACGGGGGTTTTCTCTTTTTTTTTTTTAATACGTTGGCCATCTTCCACCTAAGCAGGGTGACCCAAAAAAGAAACACTTTCACCATCATTCACACATAATCACTGTCTTTGCAGAGGTGCCCAAATATGACAGTTTAGATGTCACTCTAAACAGCCAATATCCCAAACCCCTGGCTGTTTTCAAGCAGGCCCTGGACAGGCGCCTAAAGTCGGTACCTGACCAGCCAGGCTGTGGTTCGTAACAGCCTGGTTGATCAGGCTCTGATCCAACATGAGGCCTGGTCACAGACCGGGCCTCAGGTACTGGCATTAAAATCTGGTGTTCTGGAGTGGAGGTCAATGACTGTGCCTCTGCTCCAGAAGTGTTTTCAGTTAGTGTAAGATTTCTGTAATTTCTTACCACTCTTTTTTCCTTCCTGGCACTAAAAAACCTTCTCTGGAGAGGTTGTGGCTCCCCTCTTTTGTTTCCCATAGTCTGGCTGGTCTGTGTCTTCTTGTCCCCTTTAGATGATGTGCCTGGCAGTATGCGTTGTAGCATTTTCTTTCATGGATTGACGAGTGACACATTTCTGGGTTAAATAAGTTACAGGAAGGGAAGTTGCACTCTCCTGTTGTCATGTGGGTGCGGCATTATTTGGGATGGTCAAAGGTGCATGTCCCACCTGTTTTACCAGATATACCATGCCTGCAGATACCCAAGGCATAGAATTAGCATAGATTGGAATTTTGTTTGCTAGGATTTTTTTTATGGCTGCATTCGATGCTGGTGCATTTTTTTTTCTGTTCTCCCTCTACCAACCGCCTCTGTATGGACATCAGTGCTGCCACCAGTTTTTACTGGTAATGTGTCAACACTATTCCCTGAGGCATCATCCCCATTTGTTCAATCTCCAGCAGTGTCGATACTTTGTACATCAGTAAATTGAATAACGTTGTCTTTACCTGTTTCATCACCAGAGCCACTATCTCCATTTGGTTTGTTGTCCTCCAGGACAACATTAGCACCCTCTGGAGCATTGTCTTCCAAGACAGCCCCATCCAACCACCCATTTTATTTTCCCAGCTGTTACATCAGGCTGACATGTCTTTCAAGAAGGATATTTTATTGGTGTTCTTGTCTTTTAATATAGATGTAATTTTCTCATATAAGTGTATCTCATTTGGGCAGACCCAAAATCATTTCTCTGATTTTATATCAAGTGGTTGCTGGTTTAAAGTTCCTGCACGACCCATGGGACCATTTACCACAGAGATTGCATGCAGTCCAGGCATGACTTCGTCTGTTGCCCTTTCTGCAGACTACACAGATTTGCATTGTGGTGGTCATTTACAACACTTTACAACTCTCCTAACTAGCTAGTCTATAACTACTAAAAGTATTCAGTTGTTAGTGTTTAACAGTTCTTTAACAGTTCTGGGTAGGCTGGCTATTAATAGGCTTTTAAAATATATTATATATTAATATATATATATTATCATATATATGTCGTGCCGATTATAAAATGTAATTAGCAAGAACTCATTTAAAATTAGGTCTTTCTAAAAATTTTCTTATACGTTTAAAGATATATTTTTTACATTTAAATGTTAATGTAAGAAATTTATAATTTTGTTATGTCAAGAGAAACTTTGAAAACCTACCTAACTTATTCAAAAGCGCTAATTTAATTTAGCCTAACCAACTAAATATATTTATAGATACGTTAACATTAATTTATATAATAAACAAACACAATGAAATATATAATTTTCGTTATGTTCAGAATGATTTTGGCAAATTATGTGCAATACAAAATTTTCACTTGTCTTATATGGCAAGGTGAGCGTTGCTATTTAAGCCAAAATCAAAGTTTTACCTAATCAGGCAGACATATTTTATATATATATGAAAGATCTACAGTAATCAGGTGATACAAGAATATCCGAAGACAACATATAAAAGGACTTTGGAATTCTCTATTTTTTCATATGGGTCTTATTATATATATATATATATATATATATATATATATATTTAATAAGCCTATAATAGCCAGCCTACCCAGAAGATGGCCATATATATATATATATATAATTTTTTTTTTTTTTTTTTATTAACACATCGGCCGATTCCCACCAAGACAGGGTGGCCCGAAAAAGAAAAACTTTCATCATCATTCACTCCATCACTGTCTTGCCAGAAGGGTGCTTTACACTACAGTTATAAAACTGCAACATTTACACCCCTCCTTCAGAGTGCCGGCACTGTACTTCCCATCTCCAGAACTCAAGTCCGGCCTGCCGGTTTCCTGAATCCCTTCATAAATGTTACTTTGCTCACACTCCAACAGCACGTCAAGTATTAAAAACCATATGCCTCCATTCACTCCTATCAAATACGCTCACACATGCTTGCTGGAAATCCAAGCCCTCGCACACAAAACTTCCTTTACCCCTCCCTCCAACCTTTCCTAGGCCGACCCCTACCCCGCCTTCCCTCCACTACAGATTTATACACTCTCGAAGTCACTCTGTCTCGTTCCATTCTCTCTACATGTCCAAACCACCTCAACAACCCCTCCTCAGCTCTCTGGACAATCGTTTTGGTAATCCCGCACCTCCTCCTAATTTCCAAACTCCGAATTCTCTGCATTATATTCACACCACACATTGACCTCAGACATGACATCTCCACTGCCTCCAGCCTTCTCCTCGTTGCAACATTCATCACCCATGCTTCACACCCATATAAGAGCGTTGGTATAACTATACTCTCATACATTCCCTCTTTACTTCCATGGACAAGGTTCTTTGTCTCCACAGACTCCGAAGTGCTCCACTCACCCTTTTCCCCTCATCAATTCTATGATTCACCTCATCCTTCATAGACCCATCCGCCGACATGTCCACTCCCAAATATCTGAATACATTCACCTCCTCCATACTCTCTCCCTCCAATCTGATATCCAATCTTTCGTCACCTATTCTTTTTGTTATCCTCATCACCTTACTCTTTCCTATATTCACTTTCAATTTTCTTCTTTTACACACCCTACCAAATTCATCCACCAACCTCTGCAGCTTCTCTTCAGAATCTCCCAAAAGCACAGTGTCATCAGCAAAAAGCAACTGTGACAACTCCCACTTTGTATTTGCTTCTTTATCTTTTAGCCCAACACCTCTTGCCAAGACCCTCGCATTCACTTCTCTTACAACCCCATCTATAAATATATTGAACAACCACGGTGACATCACACATCCTTGTCTAAGGCCCACTTTTACTGGGAAATAGTCCCTTCCCTCCTACACACTCTAACCTGAGCCTCACTATCCTCATAAAAACTCTTCACTGCTTTCAGTAACCTTCCTCCTATTCCATACACCTGCAACATCTGCCACATTGCCCCCTATCTACCCTATCATACGCCTTTTCCAAATCCATAAATGCCACAAAAACATCTTTACCCTTATCCAAATACTGTTCACCTATATGTTTCACTGTAAACACTTGGTCTACACACCCCTACCTTTCCTAAAGCCCCCTTGTTCATCTGCTATCCTGCTTTCTGTTTTACTCTTAATTCTTTCAATAATAACTCTACCATACACTTTACCAGGTACACTCAACAGACTTATTCCCTATAATTTTTGCACTCTCTTTTGTCCCCTTTGCCTTTATACAAAGGAACAATACACACTCTCTGCCAATCCCTAGGTACCTTACCCTCTTCCATACATTTATTAAATAATAGCACCAACCACTCCAAAATTATATCCCCACCTGCTTTTAACATTTATATCTTTATCCCATCAATCCCAGCTGCCTTACCCCCTTTCATTCTACCCACTGCCTCACGAACTTCCCCTACACCCACAACTGGCTCTTCCACACTCCTACAATATGTTATTCCTCCTTGCCCTACACACGAAATCACAGCTTCCCTGTCTTCATCAACATTTAACAAATCCTCAAAATATTCTCTCCATCTTCCCGATACCTCTAACTCTCCATTTAATAACTCTCCTCTCCTATTTTTAACTGTCAAATCCATTTGTTCTCTAGGCTTCCTCAACTTATTAATCTCATTCCAAAACTTTTTCTTATTTTCAACAAAATTTGCTGATAACATCTCACCCACTCTCTCATCTGCTCTCTTTTTACATTGCTTCACCACTCTTTTAACCTCTCTTTTTCTCTCCATTTACTCTTCCCTCCTTGCATCACTTCTACTTTGTAAAAACCTCTCATATGCTAACTTTTTCTCCCTTACTACTCTCTTTACATCATCATTCCACCAATCGCTCCTCTTCCCTCCCGCACCCACTCGCCTGTAACCACAAACTTCTGCTGAACACTCTAACACTACATTTTTAAATCTACCCCATACATTTTCGACCCCATTGCCTACACTCTCACTAGCCCATCTATCCTCCAATAGTTGTTTATATCTTACCCTAACTGCCTCCTCTTTTAGTTTATAAACCTTCACCTCTCTTTTACTTACTGATTCTATTTTCCTTGTTCCCATCTACCTTTTACTCCCACTGTAGCTATAACTAAAAAGTGATCTGATATATCTGTAGCCCCTCTATAAACATGTACATCCTGAAGTCTACTCAACAGTCTTTTATCTATCAATACATAGTCCAACAAACTACTGTCATTACGCCCTACATCATATCTTGTATACTTATTTATCCTCTTTTTCTTAAAATATGTATTACCTATAACTAAACCCCTTTCTATACAAAGTTCAATCAAAGGGCTCCCATTATCATTTACACCTGGCACCCCAAACTTACCTACTACACCCTCTCTGCATGTTTCTCCCACTTTAGCATTTAGGTCCCCTACCACAATTACTCTCATTTGGTTCAAAAGTTCCTATACATTCGCTTAACATCTCCCAAAATCTCTCTCTCCTCTACACTCCTCTCTTCTCCAGGTGCATACACGCTTATTATGACCCACTTTTCGCATCCGACCCTTATTTTAATCCACATAATCCTTGAATTTACACATTTATATTCCCTCTTTTCCTTCCATAACTGATCCTTCAACATTATTGCTACCCCTTCCTTAGCTCTAACTCTCTCAGATACTCCTGACTTAATCCCATTTATTTCTCCCCACTGAAACTCGCCTACCCCCTTCAGCTTTGTTTCGCTTAGGCCAGGACATCCAACTTCTTTTCATTCATAACATCGGCAATCATCTCTTTCTTATCATCCGCACTACATCCACGCACATTCAGACAACCCAATTTTATAAAGTTTTTCTTCTTCTCGTTTTTAGTAGATTTGTACAGGAGAAGGGGTTACTAGCCCATTGCTCCCGGCATCTTAGTCGCCTCATACGACACGCATGGCTTACGGAGGAAAGATTCTTTTCCACTTCCCCATGGACAATAGAGAAAATAAAAGGAACAAGAGCTATTAAGAAAAGAAGAAAAACCTAGATGTGTGTATGTATATATATGCATGTGTATGCCAGTGTAGTGTGACCTAAAGTGTAAGTAGAAGTAGCTAGATATACCTGTTATCCAGCGTGTTTATGAGACATATATATATATATATATATATATATATATATATATATATATATATATATATATATATATATATTATATACTGTAGTTTGATATATATGGATTTTATGTATTATAGTTTCAATCCCATACAACAATCTTCCCTCTCGGTATACTTGAGTTCTTTAAGTGTAGAGAGGCCAAAACCAAGTGTGCTAGGGAATGAAAGAAGTATATAAAGCAAAGGACCCAGGAGAATAAGGAGAGAAGTCGTAGAGCCAGAAATGAATATGCACAGGTAAGAAGGGAGGTCCAACGACAATATGAAAATGACATAGCAGCGAAAGCCAAATCTGACCCGAAGCTGTTGTACAGCCACATCAGGAGGAAAACAACGGTCAAGGACCAGGTAATCAGGCTAAAGAAGGAAGGAGAGAGATCACAAGAAACGACCGCGAAGTATGTGAGGAACTGAACATGAGATTCAAAGTGTTCACAGAGGAGACAGAAGGGACTCCAGAAAGACGGAGAGGCGGGGTACACCATCAAGTGTTGGACACAATACATACAACCGAGGAAGAAGTGAAGAGGCTGCTGAGTGAGCTAGATACCTAAAAGGCGATGGGGCCGGACAACATCTCTCCATGGGTCCTGAGAGAGGGAGCAGAGGAGCTATGTGTACCACTAACAACAATATTCAACACATCTATCAAAACAGGGCGACTACCTGAGGCATGGAAGACAGCAAATGTAGTCCCAATTTAAAAAAAATGACACACACACGAAGCATTAAACTACAGACCAGTGTCACTGACATGTATAGTATGCAAGGTCATGGAGAAGATTATCAGGAGAGGAGTGGTGGAACACCTAGAAAGGAATGAGCTTATCAACGACAGCCAACATGGTTTCAGGGACGGGAAATCCTGTGTCACAAACCTACTGGAGTTCTATGACAGGGTGACGGCAGTAAGAGAAGAGAGAGAGGGGTGGGTAGATTGCATTTGCTTGGACTGTAAGAAGGTATTTGACACAGTTCCACAAAAGAGATTAATGCAAAAGCTGCAGGACCAGGCAGGGATAACAGGGAATGCACTACAATGGATTAGGGAATACCTGTCAGGAAGACATCAGCGAGTCATGGTACGTGGCGAGGTGTCAGAGTGGGCGCCTGTGACGAGTGGGGTTCCACAGGGGTCAGTCCTAGGACTGGGGCTGCTTCTGGTATTTGTGAACATGGCGGAAGGAATAGACTCCGAAGTTTGCAGATGATGTGAAGTTGATGAGAAGAATTCAATTGGACAAGGGCCAGGCAGAACTACAAAGGGATCTGGAAAGGCTGCAGGCCTGGTCCAGCAACTGGACCTTGGAGTTCAACCCCACCAAGTCATGAAGATTGGGGAAGGGCAAAGAAGACCACAGACGGAGTACAGTCTAGGGGGCCAGAGACTACAAACCTCACTCAAGGAAAAAGATCTTGGGGTGAGTATAACACCAGGCACATCTTCTGAGGCGCACATCTACCAAATAACTGCTGCAGCAAACGGGCGCCTAGCTAACCTAAGAACAGCATTCCGACATCTTAATAAGGAATCGTTCAGAACCCTGTACACTGTGTACGTTAGGCCCATACTGGAGTATGCAGCACCAGTTTGGAACCTAGTCAAGCACGTAAAGAAGCTAGAGAAAGTGCAAAAATTTGCAACAAGACTAGTCCCGGAGCTAAGGTGTATGTCCTACGAGGAGAGGTTAAGGGAAATCGACCTGACGACACTGGAGGACAGGAGAGATAGGGAAGACATGATAACGACATATAAAAAACAGAGTAATTGACAAGGTGGACAGAGACAATGTCTCAGAGATGGGACACAGCAACAATGTCTCAGAGATGGGACACAGCAACAATGTCTCAGAGACGGGACACAGCAACAATGTCTCAGGGACGGGACACAGCAACAATGTCTCAGAGATGGGACATAGCAACAATGTCTCAGGGACGGGACACAGCAACAATGTCTCAGAGATGGGACACAGCAACAATGTCTCAGAGATGGGACACAGCAACAATGTCTCAGAGACGGGACACAGCAACAATGTCTCAGGGACGGGACACAGCAACAATGTCTCAGAGACGGGACACAGCAACAATGTCTCAGAGACGGGACACAGCAACAATGTCTCAGAGACGGGACACAGCAACAATGTCTCAGGGACGGGACACAGCAACAATGTCTCAGAGATGGGACACAGCAACAATGTCTCACAGACGGGACACAGCAACAATGTCTCAGGGACGGGACACACAACAATGTCTCAGGGACGGGACACAGCAACAATGTCTCAGGGACGGGACACAGCAACAATGTCTCAGGGACGGGACACAGCAACAATGTCTCACAGACGGGACACAGCAACAATGTCTCAGGGACGGGACACAGCAACAATGTCTCAGGGACGGGACACAGCAACAATGTCTCACAGACGGGACACAACAACAATGTCTCACAGACGGGACACAGCAAAAATGTCTCACAGACGGGACACAGCAACAATGTCTCAGGGACGGGACACAGCAACAATGTCTCAGGGACGGGACACAGCAACAATGTCTCAGGGACGGGACACATCAACAAGGGGACACAAGTGGAAGATGAAAACTCAGACGAGTCACAGGGATGTTATTATCATAACTAAGCGCTAAACCCCTAAGGGTCATACAACACAGGGATGTTAGGATGTATTTCTTCAGCACTAGAGTTGTCAGGAAGTGGAACAATCTGGAGAGTGATGCAATGGAGGCGGGATCCATACATAGCTTTAATAAGGGGTATGACAAGGATCTTTGCGCAGGGAGTGGACCTAGTAGCGACCAGGGAAGAGGCGGGGCCAGGAGCTGCGACTCAACCCTTGCAATCACAAGTAGGTGAGTACAAATAGGTGAGTACACACGCTCTTTTCTGGCCCATAGACGAGTCTCAACGCAACAACCATTAATAATATTCCTGTATAGATGTATGTCATGAAAGGCTTTTGAATATTGCCTAACTGGATTCCTTTGATATGTAAATAGAGAAGTTAATAACTTTATGTTTTAATGGGTTTGATCTCTATCTCTCTCTCTCTCTCTCTCTCTCTCTCTCTCTCTCTCTCTCTCTCTCTCTCTCTCTCTCTCTCTCTCTCTCTCTCTCTCTCTCTCTCACATACACACCAAGTTGGGTGAGTCAAAAGTAATCTACACAAATCATGAAGTACTGTATTGTATGCTCCAGAAAAAGGACAGATCACCATGAGAGTGTACCATGAGTGTACCATGAGAGTGTACCATGAGTGTACCATGAGAGTGTACCATGAGAGTGTACCATGAGAGTGTACCTTGAGAGTGTACCATGAGAGTGTACCATGAGAGTGTACCATGAGAGTGTACCATGAGAGTGTACCATGAGAGTGTACCATGGGAGTGTCCCATGAGTGTACCATGAGAGTGTACCATGAGAGTGTACCATGAGAGTGTACCATGAGAGTGTACCATGAGAGTGTACCATGAGAGTGTACCATGAGAGTGTCCCATGAGAGTGTCCCATGAGAGTGTACCATGAGTGTGTCCCATGAGAGTGTCCCATGAGAGTGTACCATGAGTATGTCCCATGATAGTGTACAATTTGAGTGTACCATGAGAGTGTACCATGAGAGTGTCCCAAGAGAGTGTCCCAAGAGAGTGTACCATGAGTGTACCATGAGAGTGTACCATGAGAGTGTCCCATGAGAGTGTACCATGAGTGTGTCCCATGAGAGTGTACCATGAGAGTGTCCCATGAGAGTGTACCATGAGAGTGTCCCATGTAAGTGTACCATGAGAGTGTATCATGAGAGTGTGTGGACATCATTGCTCTCACTCACTCTTAATTTAACCCTAACAATCACCTGATGGGACAAATGACCTTTTTTTTTCCCTAACCTACCTAGGCAAGGTGACCTGAAAAGGAAGAAACTCTTCTTTTATTTTTACATGTAAAAATTTACACAGGGAAAGGGGTTACTAGCACCTTGCTCCCGGCATTTTAGTTTTCTCTTGCGACGCGCATGGCTTACGGAGGAAGGATTCTTCTCCACTTCCCCCCATGTAGAAATGACCTTGATATGCTACAATATTTATGTTAAAGCTGTCTCTAACACAGCAGGAGGTGGAGTCACACTGTTCGTACGTAACTCCATGCAAAATTAATTAGTAGGAATTAGGTAGAAATCCGTGTCAATGGGAATAAAAAAATTGTACTCGGCGTAGTATATCGTCCCCCACAACAAAACGAGAAATATACGTCCTTCTGAAGGACGAAATTAATGAATTTTGCAGGAAAAACACACGAAATTAGTTGATGATACTGACTCTTCTAACATAAATTAGCATACTTTACATGGGAAGGGACCCACACGTCAACATGGTTGAAGAAAACTTCGTAACTTATTAGCCACTTACTGTACTCTGGGCAACAATATTTTGAACCTTATTCTGACCACAGATTATGACCTACATTGATCATGCGAGGTAGCAGACAGACTTAACAACATAGTAAACACATTTAATATCCAGAATAAAACTATGATGGTTCCACACTGAACAGCTATATTTTTAACTACTAAGTACAAAAAACATTAAGCTTGGTCTGGTGGGTGAAGCTCTTGCTTCACACGGCGAGCGTCCGGGTTCGATTCCCGCCGAGGGTAGAAACATTAGGCGTGTTTCCTTACACCTGTTGTCTATGTTCACCCATCAGTAAAATGGGTACCTGGGTGTTAGTGGACCGGTGTGGGTAGACTAACCCCTTGGGTTACTAGCCCCTTGCTCCCAGCATTGAGTAATGTATACAGGAGAAGGGGTTACTAGCCCCTTGCTCCCAGCATTGAGTAATGTATACAGGAGAAGGGATTACTAGCCCCTTGCTCCCGGCATTTAGTAATGTATACTGGAGAAGGGGTTAATAGGCCCTTGCTCCCAGCATTGAGTAATGTATACAGGAGAAGGGGTTACTAGCCCCTTGCTCCCAGCATTGAGTAATGTATACAGGAGAAGGGGTTACTAGCCCCTTGCTCCCAGCATTGAGTAATGTATACAGGAGAAAGGGTTACTAGCCCCTTGCTCCCAGCATTGAGTAATGTATACTGGAGAAGGGGTTACTAGCCCCTTGCTCCCAGCATTTAGTAATGTATACTGGAGAAGGGGTTACTAGCCCCTTGCTCCCAGCATTTAGTAATGTATACTGGAGAAGGGGTTACTAGCCCCTTGCTCCCAGCATTTAGTAATGTATACTGGAGAAGGAGTTACTAGCCCCTTGCTCCCGGCATTTTATTAAATATACAGAAGGTGAAATAAAGCTGGATAACGTGACAATTGTTTGAGATTAAACGATAATAGAGAAATGGTAATGTAATACTGAAAACATGTGGAAAAAATACTTATTTACAGTACACGACATTAAAGGTGAAGTTCACTAGAGGTGTTAGTCATTTGTACATAAGTGTATTTTTCCTCATATGAAAATAAAACGTAAAGAATGTTAGAAAGTTCACGTGAATGTTGACCTTGAAAGCCATTCTTCATGTGATTACAGTGAGAAAACCAGAAAATTCATAACTGTTTATCATGATTTTTAAAGGCAAATTGCATAAAACGTCAAAATTAATCAAAATAGAATTCTTCAAATATGTCAGGGAAGGAAACAAGGTAGAGGAAACTATATGACCTTTGACTCACGAAATCGTAATGACACGATTGCAAACAAACCATACCACGGGTGGGGTTCGAACCCGCGGTCAGAGAGTCTCGAAACTCCAGACCGACGCGTTAGCCACTGGGCCAGCTAGACCTTTGATCAATGAAAGTGACAGAATAACAAACAAAAACAGAGATATGGAGTTCAGGTTAGTTAAGATTGGTCAGGAAACTGGACAAGTGCTTCCTGATGCGGGTCATATTATGACCCGCAGCTAGAGCTTTTGTTCATCTGATCGAGGGCTTCCACTGGCTTACCCTTCGTGACTTGACCAGCCGGGCTGTGGTTCGTACGTCGGTTGCGTGCGGCCAATAGTAACAGCCTGGAAGATCAGACCCTGATCCACCATGAGGCCTGGTCACAGACCGGGCCGCGGGGGGCGTTGACCCCCGAAATCCTCTCCAGGTATATATGGAGGCCACATTCAACAGTATTTAAGGTGAATATCAATAAATCAAGTGGACTGAGTGGAATACTTGTTAGAGTTAAAAGAGAATGTAGAAACTAAATGTCTTATCATTTACTGGTAACTTTAAACTAATCATCAGAAGGTAAGATGGTAATAGACTGTAAACTAACAAATGTTAACTCCTTGTATAACAAGGCGGACAACACTTGTGCACTCAACTAACGTCTCATCAGTTTAATATCTATTTTAGGTAAACAACTGGAGAATAAGAATATTATAATAGTCTCTCTCTCTCTCTCTCTCTCTCTCTCTCTCTCTCTCTCTCTCTCTCTCTCTCTCCCTCTCCCTTGCGCACATTTTTTAATCACTGCACTTTAGTATATTGTTCCTATGCTTCCCTTCCTAAATGCTTACTCTCCCCCATTTATCCTATGGGAACCACACTCTCTCTCTCTCATTTATTTACACAGGCTTTTTACAGGGTTAAGCTAAGAGTTCCTATTTTATTTACAAGTTAAGAGCTGTTACCTTCCTCACCTTATTTTCAAGACTTTTTGTTGCTAAAAATATACATATTGGGAGTAGAATAAAGTCGTAGGCAACTGTGGGCCAGCGATTTCATTTGATTAACTGATTTTACTTTACTGAAGAGATTGATGGACTGACAACATCGACTCAAGGCTGAGGGACTGATTACCTCAAACTCCTCCTGTTCTTCACGATTCTCCTTTGTATGGACTGATGAAGCCACTGTGTGGCGAAGCGTTCCCTCAATAAAGATACCCAAGTGTTGCATATGTGTCTAATTTATCAACTTGTCGGTTCTCTGAACCATTCATCTACAACCTGACGTTTTCCTTCATTCTAATGACAAAATAGTTAATTCTAATATGAAGTCTCCATTATTTGGAAGGCAGACGCAGGAGGTCGTCTTGAAAACACGTTCACCGATCTGAAAGTTATTAAGAATTCACAGCCTCTGTATCTGTTGTAGAGGAGAGCAGACAATAGCCTCATCTGTTGTAGAGGAGAGCAGACAATAGCCTCATCTGTTGTAGAGGAGAGCAGATAATAGCCTCATCTGTTGTAGAGGAGAGCAGACAATAGCCTCATCTGTTGTAGAGGAGAGCAGACAATAGCCTCATCTGTTGTAGAGGAGAGCAGACAATAGCCTCATCTGTTGTAGAGGAGAGCAGACAATAGCCTCATCTGTTGTAGAGGAGAGCAGACAATAGCCTCATCTGTTGTAGAGGAGAGCAGACAATAGCCTCATCTGTTGTAGAGGAGAGCAGACAATAGCCTCATCTGTTGTAGAGGAGAGCAGACAATAGCCTCATCTGTTGTAGAGGAGAGCAGACAATAGCCTCATCTGTTGTAGAGGAGAGCAGACAATAGCCTCATCTGTTGTAGAGGAGAGCAGACAATAGCCTCATCTGTTGTAGAGGAGAGCAGACAATAGCCTCATCTGTTGTAGAGGAGAGCAGACAATAGCCTCATCTGTAGTAGAGGAGAGCAGACAATAGCCTCATCTGTTGTAGAGGAGAGCAGACAATAGCCTCATCTGTTGTAGAGGAGAGCAGACAATAGCCTCATCTGTTGTAGAGGAGAGCAGACAATAGCCTCATCTGTTGTAGAGGAGAGCAGACAATAGCCTCATCTGTTGTAGAGGAGAGCAGACAATAGCCTCATCTGTTGTAGAGGAGAGCAGACAATAGCCTCATCTGTTGTAGAGGAGAGCAGACAAACCAAAAAAATGCGAGTATGACTGAACATATATTACTGTAGAATTTACATTAAATTGCAACAATGAAAGTTGAAGTTAAACCATAACACGGGAGGGGATAGAACCCGGGATCACAGTCATAAAACTCCAGACCGAGGAGTTAGCCACTGGGCCAGCTGGCTACAACAAGATTCATCCAACTAGGTATATTTATACACCATAGGAACCACTGTGTCCACAAATGCAAGTTTTATGACTCTCTTACCGCGGGTTCTATCCCCACCCGTGGTATGGTTTGTTTGCAAAAATTGCACAACCCAGGGCAACATGGTGTCAGAGCAGGTCGCTCCTGCCTCTCGCAACTGCTAGACCACTATGATATGGTCTTAGATGCACTGGAAAACAAACAGAATGCAGATGTAGTATTCACAGATTTTGCAAAAGCCTTTGACAAGTGCGATCATGGTGTAATAGCACACAAAATGCGTGCTAAAGGGATAACTGGCAAAGTAGGCAGATGGATCTTCAACTTTCTAACCAATCGAACACAAAGCGTAGTGGTAAACAGAGTTAAATCGGAAGCTGCCATAGTGAAGAGCTCTGTCCCACAAGACACAGTACTCGCACCTATCCTGTTCCTCATTCTCATATCAGACATAGACAGAGATGTAAACCATAGCACTGTATCATCCTTTGCAGATGATACTAGGATCTGCATGAGAGTGTCATCAATTGAGGACACGGCAAATCTCCAAGAAGATATAAGCCAAGTTTTCCAATGGGCAACAGAGAACAATAGGATGTTCAATGAAGACAAATTCCAACTACTCCGTTATGGAAAACTGGAGGAAATAATAACTAGGACTGAGTATATTACAAACTCTAATCACACAATAGAGCGGAAAAGTAATGTGAAGGACATGGGTGTGGTAATGTCCGAGGACCTCACCTTTAAGGACCACAACAATGCCACTATTACATCTGCGAGGAAACTGATAGGATGGATAATGAGAACATTCAAGACAAGAGATGCTAAGCCAATGATGATCCTTTTTAAATTTGTTCTCTCTAGGCTAGAATACTGCTGTACATTAACATCTCCGTTCAAGGCAGGTGAAATTGCAGATCTCGAGAATGTACAGAGAACCTTTACTGCACGTATAAGTTCCATCAAACACCTTAACTACTGGGAATGCCTGGAAGCACTAGACTTATATTCACTGGAGCGCAGGCGAGATAGATATATCATAATCTACACCTGGAAGATTCTGGAGGGACTGGTCCCTAATATGCACACAGAAATCACTCCATACGAAAGCAAAAGACTTGGCAGACGGTGCAACGTACCCCCAGTGAAAAGTAGGGGCGCCACTGGTACACTAAGAGAAAACACAATAAGTGTCCGGGGCCCAAGACTATTCAACAGCATCCCACCAGCCATAAGGGGCATTACCAGTAGACCTCTGGTTGCCTTCAAGAGGAGCTGGACAGATACCTGGTTCGTAAGTTGGACTACGTGCAGCCAGTAACAGCCTCGTTGATCAGGCCCTGATCCACTGGGAGGCCTGGTCATAGACCGGGCCGCGGGGACATTGATCCCCGGAATGCCCTCCAGGTAGACTCCAGGTAGGCAGGTGTCATTACGATTTCGTGAGTCAAGTTGAAGTTGACAGTGGGTAGTTTGTTGGGAGTTTCTAACTTAAGTTCTATTATTTACGACTAACCATAAAAATCTAGAAAAATAAGCGAGTTGAAGCACTCACTAAGACATCCATTGTTAGCTATAACGAAGATAAACCACTGAAGCACACGATCAATTAAAAATGTGTGCTTACCGCTTGCTACAGACAGAAAGTTCGATTCACGACCTCCAAGAATACAGTGGCTCTTTGTATTGATGGCAGGGAATGTTTTTTATATGCTATGTAGTCAGTTACAGGAAAAATAGTCTTTTTTTTCTAACCCATATTCACATTAAGAGAGGGTATAAAGGGAATAAGAAAAGCAAAATGGAACTATGAAATTCAAGTTGCTAGGGATTCGAAAACTAACCCGAAAGTTTTCTTCCATGGTAGAGTGACTCAAGAAAAAAATGCATAAACTATCAATCATTTATCAGGTTACGCGAGAGTAATGTACAAGGAATCACGTGACTCGCCAAATTTCATCATGACTCAACTCCTCTTTCAGAGTAAAGGACCCCTGGGTTCTCTACTCATATGCTGCTATGTATGATAATCTATGTAACTGCATTTGTGTATACCTGAATAAACTTCCACAAAACTTCCACTTCTAAGACTTAAAAGCCCAACTAACCGGTTTCCCCTGAATCCGTTCACAAATGATTCCCTGTCAACACATCATTTAAAAGTTGTATTTCCAATCCTTTCTTGTTTTTTTTTTTTTACATATTTGACTTCAAGAGGAATTTTAATATTGTCGGTCTCTGGCCACTGGTACGGGAGAATTTTTGATATAATTGACATTATAATTGGGTTTAATGTCTATCGACTATTCAGGACATCATTAAGGCTACACGTGACCTGTTCACACAAGTCAAGAATGCCTTCATCACGGTGGCCAGTGGCCTGGTGGCTAAAGCTCTCGCTTCACACGGCGGAAGTCCGGGTTCGATTACCGGCGAGGGTAGAAACATTGGGCGTGTTTCTTTACACCGGTTGTCTATATTCAGCCATCAGTAAAATAGGTACCTGGGTGTTAGTGGACTGGTGTGGGTGGTATCCTGAGACAAAACTGACCTAATTTGCGGGAAATGCTCAGCATAACAAGCGGCTTTCTATATAGTAGTATGTCACTGATGTCAGCTATGGTCTGTATACCTTGTACATGTACTGGTAGAAACAAAGGTATTATTATTATTATTATTATTATTATTCAAACAGGTATTAATGTATACTCTCAGGGTATGTGGTGTTTATATCCTGTGAAAGAGCAAATATAATCAACAGAACCGCTGGGATGGATTATTTAGCAATACATATAGGGATTATGTAGCAATATATCCATGTGAATGACAGCAGAGCATGACGGACTTGTAGTTCACATCAGGATGGTCGCTCCATCAGTAACTTTTCTACGCTGTATCTTCCATGAAAACATTCATCAAAGCTCCTCCTCTAAATTGAAGAAATTTTTGTAAGTGCTCAACGAAAAGGCAACGAGTTTGAAGCACTTTCATATGTTAAAGTGCAACGGTTGTTAGGCAACGAAGGTTAGGAGAAGGTTTAGTTAGCTAAGAGGCCATGTTTAGAGTGAAAAATCTAGAGTGAAAGTATTCTTATCTGTTCCTGACTTGGCTGACCTTTATGTTGATATGTAGGCTGAGTCATCATGTGGAAAGGTGCATTGGTATTATCTTTCAATTAGAAAATTCATGCTACTTTGCCTCAATATTCATAAAATAACATTAATTTTCGCCGTTTCAAATATCCGTCATTTTCCTTTACTACTGCAGTAAACACATGATGTTTGTGTAAGGATGATAATGGATATGCGTCATGATGCACGCGGATGTAAACAAACATTAATTAATTGAGAAAGGTGAGTGTAAGGGAAGACAGGGACCTGACTCACTCATGGTTCTGATGGGGCTATGGTGCCTAAAAAGTCTCAGAACCCCTTGTCTAAATAATAGAAGGCGGTAGTAAGAGGTTCTTCAAAGCAAATCTCACTCTCTTTGTATTTACACAATAGTTTTACAGAGTTCCTACCTTTATTTACAAGATAAGAGCTGTTACCTACCTCAGCGTTTTGTTATAAAATATCCAAAAAGGGAATATGATGAAGCTGTAGTTATCTGTAGGTGATTTCATATGGTCAAATGACGAATGTACGAATATGTTCCAAACTCGAGTCTTTCAAGGATTAAATGAGTTCTGATGAAATGATGTTCTTGAGAAGGGTATAACCAGGGTATAGTTGATGTTTGCTGCCATCTTGATGTGTATAAGTTCTATTCACGCTGTTTGCGAAATGGAGCCAAGTGTGGTACGTAGACAATATTGGCTCTGTACATAACAGTAGAGCCACCCACATCCCTCCAGTGTTGAAGGCTCTGCTCAAATGATAGATCTGTCAGGATGGGTCCAGGCGAGAGATGAGTCGTCTTGCTCTGTTCTCTATTTTGTCAAGAAGATGTAGATGAATCGGGGGAGGGGTAGGGAAAGTAGTCCAAGAAAGTGGAACACTCTCAAGGTCTGTGAGCACTTGTGCCTCGTACACATTCTTGCAGCTTTTACGTCGAACAGATACGAAAAACATGTCTAAGTGCTATTATTTTCACAAATGCTTTACTTCTAACGTGGTTCTTCCTTCCTTCCTTCCAGTCAAGTTTGGAATCAAATTTCACCCTTAGGATATCAACCTCGTCCCCGGGTTCCAACACTCTTATTCTTGCCACTGCTCCAGCATTACCATAAAGCTGCCTGGAGAACATTATTTCTTTTTTCTCGGAAGCAGATAAATCGTGCCATCGTTTGCCTCTGGCTAATATAGCATATAGCTTTATCAGCTATATCTCCAGGCTGATATAGCTGTAAGCTCGCTCACCCCGGAGAATAATTTCTCAGGTTCGCTTCCAGTGGTTTTTACCTATCAACACTGATACCTTCATAATTCAAATTTTAAGCGGCTTCAACCTTAATGTGCTGATGAATTTTACAATATTTGTCTCTCTGGGAGAACAAGAGAATGCCTGTTCAGTTTTCCTTTAAGCTGGTGTTTCTTAGTAAACAATTTGAATTAGTATTGTAATGAGTATATCCTAATTTTTAACTTTTACTGAATAAATCTGGATATTAGTTTCTGTGTGATAACTGGTGAATATGAAATCCGATTCACTTCAGACATTCAATGCTAATATTTAACTGTATAGAAATTTATGCCACATTCTGTACTAATCACTTTTCTTGAGAAAAGTGGCACAATATTGAATAATACACAAATAACCTGCACACTACCTGTCTTACTACTTCCACTACTTCCACTACTACTACCATCACTACCTGTCTTACTACTGCCACTACTACAACTACTACTACCATCACTACCTGTCTTACTACTTCCACTACTACTTATACTACCACTACCTGTCTTACTACTACCACTACCTGTCTTACTACTGTCACTACTACTTCTACTACCACTACCTGTCTTACTACTACCACTACCTGTCTTACTACTACCACTACCTGTCTTACTACTACCACTACTACTTCTGCTACTACTACCACTACCTGTCTTACTACTTCCACTACTACAACTACTACTACCATCACTACCTGTCTTACTACTACCACTACCTGTCTTACTACTGTCACTACTACTTCTACTACCACTACCTGTCTTACTACTACCACTACCTGTCTTACTACTACCACTACCTGTCTTACTACTACCACTACCTGTCTTACTACTACCACTACCTGTCTTACTACCACCACTACCTGCCTTACTACTACCACTACTACTTCTGCTACTACTACCACTAAATGCCTTACTAGTACCACAAACCTGTCTTACTACCACCACTACCTGTCTTACTACCACCACTACCTGTCTTACTACTACCACTACCTGCCTTACTACTACCACTACATGTCTTACTACCACCACTACCTGTCTTACTACTACCACTACTACTTCTGCAACTACTACCACTACTACTTCTGCAACTACTACCACTACTACTTCTGCAACTGCTACCACTACTACTACCACTACTACTTCTGCTACTACTACCACTAAATGTCTTACTACCACCACTACCTGTCTTACTACTACCACTACCTGTCTTACTACTACCACTACCTGTCTTACTACTACCACTACCTGTCTTACTACTACCACTACCTGTCTTACTACTACTTCTACTACTACTACCACTACCTGCCAGCTGGTCTATATATATACTGGCTCCTCCTCTCTTTTCTGTTAAAGTGAATTTGTAAATGGTCCAAGTCGGACCTAAACGTCGTCGTAAGTTCCTCTCTCCTGTGTGCGGGTTATTTGTGCACTTTGCTTGCATTGATGTAGAGGGGGCTGGGGTGATGCAATATGGGGATAGATGAAAATTAGACATGTACAACATGCGGTAATCAGTCCCTCAACTTTGAAGTTGGTGAAGATTGCCGACTACGTTTCTTCAGGACTACGGTGATCTTCAACTCCAAGGCTGAGGGTCTGATTACCTCATCTATTGTATATAATTCTTCACATTATATCCTTGTATTATACTGATAAAGCCACTGTTGGCGGAAAGTCTACAATAAAGATACCCAGATGTTGTACATATGTCTAATTTTTGTCTTGGGGGAACAGCTTTCTTGAGTAATGCTGCGTCCGAATTATATCTAGTTAACTGTAACACGACACATATTTAGGAAATTTTCTAAATTTGCTTGTAACATAATTGAACTGAAGATATATATATATATATATATATATATATATATATATATATATATATATATATATATATATATATATATATATATATATCCAAATGTACACCTGTTAACCCTTTTCAGGCCTAGTTCCTGGGCCTTTTGTGTATCCATATGCGCTACCGTCCACTTCGGTGGCAAAATCTAAAATTTAATCGACACATAATTAGCTATCATCGAAAGAAGATCATTAAGTGGTTCCCAGAATTTTCTATTTTTTTCCCTTCTTCTAACTTTTGTTTCTCAAACAAATGGAAACTCGACACGACTGACTTCAACTTTTCACCGCTGGTGTATGGTATCACTGGCAAAGATTATGGTATCACTGGCAAAGATTCTAGGAACACTTATCGTGTGTCAGTGCCTTGTGAGTAGAGTTGAATGCCCTATCCCCAGCATACTGAAAAGGTTCCAATAATTTCAAAACCTTTTGTAGCATCTCTTAATATAATACCAAAAAAATCTGCCGTAATTAATTAATTAATTGCAGAGAGAAATTCAGGTGTGTAGACGCACGTCTTAATTTTATATGTAAAAACTAGTGAGAAATTTTCACTATCTCTTGATCATGTTAAAGGTGTTTGAATGACTTGAATATTTAATAGATAATGTACCTTACGTACCTTAAGTAACTTAAGTTGCTAAGCTACTTAATCAAACTAGGGATTGTTAGAATGTATTCAATAACTGGACAAAGATTTTTGTTACCACTTGAGGTTGTCATCTCTCATGTGTCTTCCAGAATACAATTTCCCAATTTTGCTAAAATAGTAATATTGATTTACATTCATTAACTAAAAGAATATTTCAAAATAGACTGCTATGAAACAAATTAAAAAAAATTATAGAAATTTAAAGAAATTTTGAAGAATTTTAAAGAAATTTGAAGAATGTTTAAAGAATTTAAAGAAATTTTATAGAAATTTTAAAGAAATTTTAAAGAAATTTAAAAAAAATTATAGAAAATTTAAAGAAATTTAAAGAATTGTAGTGGTGCTGTGAATAGTAGATTTTCTTTTATATGATCTTTTATATGATTTAAATTTAAAAAAATAAAGAAATTTAAATACAAGGAAATTTAAAAAAATTGTTCAATAAACTTGGTACTGTTCGAGTCAAAGCAATTACAGGAGAATGCCTTTAATGAGGGTCATCAAAACTGCAGTGTTGATGGGCATAAGTAAAAGATATCCTGACTTTCACTTTATGTAAATTTTAAATTACCAGTTTTATTTAAAAAACTGGTCTCTAGGGAACACCTAGGTAATGACTCTTCCGGTAGGCTTCAAACACTTAAAAGTTTGTGTATCATTACTAATTTTTCTATCAGACTCAAGGAAAGACAAAATCACAGTTTTTTTTTTAGAGGATTGTAATCAATTTTAAATAAAATAAAACTGCAAAAATAAAATTTTATAGCATTTTTAATTTTCACTAGTAAAGTTAACTGAAAATTTGGTGCGAGATCCAACACATACAATCATTTATAAACCATACCACGGGTGGGGTTCGAACCCGTGGTCAGAGAGTCTCAAAACTCCAGACCGTCGCGTAAGCCACTGGGCCAGCTAGCTTCAATAAGATTCATCCAACTAGGTATATTTCTACACCATAGGAAGGTTAGCATAGGCACCACTGTGGACACTGGTCACAGTGGTGCCTACGGTCTGGAGTTTTGAGACTCTCTGACAGCGGGATCGAAACCCCACCCGTGGTATGGTTTGTTTGCAATCGTGTCATTACAATTTCGTGAATCATTTTTAACTTTACAACACGTTATCTGATCGGCTTTAAACTTTCAACCTTAGCCAATTATTATTGTGTGAAGGTTCACGGGACCATTCTCCAAATTGGTACCATCATTCGATTTTAGTCAAAAAATTCTAACACAAAGTGGGAGTTGTCACAGTTGCTGTTTGCTGATGACACTGTGCTTTTGGGAGATTCTGAAGAGAAGTTGCAGAGGTTGGTGATGAGTTTGGTAGGGTATAAGCGGCTTCGAAATGTCAACACTTGTGTATACTACTTAGAAAGCATTACCACTTTGTGTGTGTGAGCAAATTTATGTCTGAATATATAACTCATTACGATAGTGACCAGATATAAACATGTAAACAGTTCATTACCTCTAACTTGTCCAGCTATCATAACTTTGCTGCCCAGTCCCTAGGCCCATTATGTACCTCTGCAATGTTGAGGTACAGTTCCTGGACCCATTATGTACCTCTGTAATGTTGAGGTACAGTTCCTGGACCCATTATGTACCTCTCTAATGTTGAGGTACAGTTCCTGGACCCATTTTGTACCTCTGTAATGTTGAGGCACAGTTCCTGGACCCATTATGTACCTCTGTTTATTATAGTGTTTATTATTGTGTTGCTGAGTGTATGGTAGTGATACTGTGTGTGTGTTGTAGTGGTGTAGTGTGTATTGTAGTGGTATAGTGTGTATTGTAGTGGTGCTGTGTGTATTGTAGTGGTGTAGTGCATATTGTAGTGGTATAGTGTGTATTGTAGTGGTGCTGTGTGTATTATAGTGAAGCAGTGTGTGTTGTAGGGGTATAGTGTGTATTGTAGTGGTGTTGTGTGTATTATAGTGATGCAGTGTGTGTATTGTAGTAGTATAGTGTGTATTGTAGTGGTGCTGTGAATAGTAGATTTTCTTTTATATGATCTAACCCCCTCTTCATGCTATGATCCTCCCTCTTCATGCTATGATCCTCCCTCTTCATGCTATGATCTCCCCACCTCTTCATGCTATAATCCCCCTCTTCATGCTATAATCCTCCCTCTTCATGCTATGATCTCCCCACCTCTTCATGCTATAATCCCCTCTTCATGCTATAATCCCCCCTCTTCATGCTATAATCTCCCTCTTCATGCTATGACCCCCCTCTTCATGCTATAATCCCCCCTCTTCATGTTATACTATGAACACCTTTGTCCCTTCACATTACTAAATGATTTACACTCTAATGTCTCCTTATCTGGTTTAGTCAGTGCATTGCAATAGCGAATATTAGTTAACAAAGGCATGGAGTTTTGAGACTCTCTGACCGCGGGTTCGAACCCCACCCGTGGTATGGTTTGTTTGCAATCGTGTCATTACGATTTCGTTAGTCATGTTGACGGCTTTGAGAGGGACTTGAGCTAGAGTTCGTCACGGCCATGCTAGCGGGAGATTCGTCTGTGAAAACTTGCATTTATATCCACAGTGGTGCCTATGCTAACCTTCCTATGGTGTAGAAATATACCTAGTTGGATGAATCTTATTGAAGCTAGCAGGCCCAGTGGCTTACGCGACGGTCTGGAGTTTTGAGACTCTCTGACCGCGGGTTCGAACCCCACCCGTGGTATGTTTTTTTTTATGAAATGGGATAGGATTCCCTTTGTTCTACTGATATTATCCATCCTTTGTTCTACTGATATTATCCATCCTTTGTTCTACTGATATTATCCATCCTTTGTTCTACTGATATTATCCATCCTTTGTTCTACTGATATTATCCATCCTTTGTTCTACTGATATTATCCATCCTTTGTTCTACTGATATTATCCATCCTACCTGACACCTTTACACAATACATTTGTGCCTTGAGAACTAACTCACTAATATCGTAATGTCCCATTTCAGATTTTAATAATCCCAATTCTCTTTTCCTACAAAATCATACAATGGATGATCTCTGGGCTAATTATAGAAGTCCATATATGTAACCAACGGTTCCATCTTCAACTCACTGAGCAAATCTCTACATTTTATGCTGAATATGTGAGAATCTGTGTCTATATGCAACAAATAAGCATCATCCCCATAGTGAGGCTTTAACACTATACGAAAAATAATAAAAAAAAATTGGGGCAACTTTGAGAATTTGAAAACCGAGATAAAAAGGTTGATTAACCATTAATTTTGGCTTTGTAAATTATCATATTACTTTGTCTTGAACCAAATGTGTAATATTTTTGGCAGCTTTAGAGAGAGTTTTCTCATTATTTATATATCTGAATGTGTCCCTGGCTGTCTTCAAGAGGGCACTGGACAGACACCTAAAGTCAGTACCTGGCCAGCCGGGCTGTGGTTCATACGTCAGTTTGCGTGCGGCCAACAGTAACAGCCTGGTTCATAAGATCCTGATCCACCATGAGGCCTGGTCTCAGACCGAGCCGCGGGGGCGTTGACCCCCGAAACCCTCTCCAGGTAAACTCCAGGTCCCCATACTTTGTAATATTAAGTAGTGATTTCCCATAGATATCATTATTAGCCAGCTTGAAAACTTTGGATACCATGGGGAATTGTGTCTTCAGATACATTAAGTAATAACCCAAAGTCTTACAATTCCCCAAGCAGAAAAACTTTGTACCTATTCGTAATCTTTCTGGATAATCGCACTATTTCTTAATGAATTAGATAATTTATCTTTAGGTGGCCTCTGTTTTTCATCTAACTTTTCCAATCTCAATGTAATCATAGCATAGAATTTCCTTGCCTTTACATAAGAGTAACCCATCCTTAGGAATATATTTAAATTTACTCTGAGTATTCCTCGAAGATTTCCCAGCCTTAATATTTTGCTCTGCTAGGTTCGAAAGAGACCTTTTCAATAAACTCAGAGAATCTTGAAACCTGTCATTACCCATATCCATTCACAAAACTTTGAGTACATGTTTGGAATGAATCTCAATATCATATTTCGTAACATTTAATTCTTTTAAAATAACTCCTAAATAATTGAACATATTATTAAAGAACATGGAATAATGATGGAAAGGGATTTCTGCATCATTCACATGTATTCTATGATTCGAATCTGGCTTTATCCTCATCAGTCATATTTATATCATAGTATCGCCTCCTCCCTTTAATAACCTTCCATTCATGGTTCACTTTTAAAATAAAATTATTACCAGCCTCAATTCCCTTAAAACTTTTCTGGCTAATTACATGTTCTTCCCGATCATAAACAATATAGTGGACAAGAGCCTTGTGATAAGCATCAATTTCACCCTTATGCACAGTGTTGCCGGTAGTGCATTCAAAGTCGAAGTCAACAATATATTCACATGAATGACTATGTGAATAATTTCTGAAATATATGATTATTCGTGTTTTTGGGAAACTAAGAGTTTGATTGACCTTGGAACCATCTTAATACTAATTTCTCCAAGAATTTTCTCCAACTAGGGCATACGAAAACCCAGGTTCCACTGTTTTTATTTTCATTAAACAACTATAAGAATGTTTCTTAGCATCTCCCTTTTCCATCATTATACTTCTTACACGTATTAACATCACCCCTAATCATCGCATATTCTGTTCAGTAAGTTCAGTGTTGTCGACGTGAGTCATCTCATCGTGTGGATACATCACACCACCTGGTCCCACCTCGCCTCATACATTGCACGGGATCAGCTCGCCCAGGACCCTCTCATACATCTGATTCACCACAACACGGGTCTTCTCACAGACTTGATTCAACGGACCCTAATAATGTTAGTGAATTAGATTACACTCTGAACTTTAGAAGAAGGCATGCGATTAGGAAATATAGTGTTCCAGCATTGTATTAGCGAGACTTGAGTTTGTATTTACATAATTACAGGGATTATTTGTTAGAATAATTTTCCAACGTGTATAGTGCATCTAGTTCAGTATTAAAACTCCACCCAGTCATCATGAACAGAACTATTGTTGTTTTGATGGAACTGAGAATGTCGTGATAGCCCACAAACACAATGCGCCTATAAGACCCATCAGGTCTGGTATTTGCAGCGCCACACACAAGCTAGCAGGACTTCAAGCGAAATACTGAAGCTCCTGGGTGTGATTTGTCAGCGTGAGGGAGCTCCACCTGAGTGATAAGTACCTTGCAATTTCAGCGTCACTGCCTTATTCACCAATGTACCAGATGATCAGAGTTGCATGTATCTTTCTTAGATACAGAGTTGCCTGTATCTTCCCTAGATACAGAGTTGCATGTATCTTTCTTAGATACAGAGTTGTCTGTATCTTTCTTAGATACAGAGTTGTCTGTATCTTCCCTAGATACAGAGTTGTCTGTATCTTCCCTAGATACAGAGTTGCATGTATCTTTCTTAGATACAGAGTTGCCTGTATCTTTCTTAGATACAGAGTTGCATGTATCTTCCATAGATACAGAGTTGCATGTATCTTCCATAGATACAGAGTTGCATGTATCTTCCATAGATACAGAGTTGCCTGTATCTTCCTTAGATACAGAGTTGCCTGTATCTTCCTTAGATACAGAGTTGCCTGTATCTTCCTTAGATGCAGAGTTGCATGTATCTTCCTTAGATGCAGAGCTGCCTGTATCTTCCTTAGTTACAGAGTTTCATGTATCTTCCTTAGATACAGAGTTAAGAACATAATAAAGAAGGAACACTGCAGCAGGCCTACTGGCCCATGCGAGGCAGGTCCAAGTCTCCAACAGGCTTAATCCAATGCCCCGACCCAGCCAGGTTAGGTTACATTCACTTAAGGAAGGATCACTGCATCTGACCTAGTAGCACAAGCTAGTCAAGACCAACTCACACCCAACCGCACCCACTCATTTAATTATCTAGCCGACCACCTGGAGCTACTGTCTCCAGGTAGTCAGGTCACTACCACTTAAGGAATTAGTACGGCAACTGACGTGGTAGTACAAGCTAGTCAGGTCCAAACTCTCACCCACCCACACCCACTCATGTATTTATCTAACCTATTTTTAAAACTACACAACGTCTTAGCATCTATGACAGTACTCGAGAGTTTGTTCCACTCATCCACATCTCTATTACCAAACCAGTGCTTTCCTATATCCTTCCTGAATCTGAACTTTTCCAACTTGAAACCATTGCTGCGAGTCCTGTCTTGGCTGGATATTTTCAGCACGCTATTTACATCCCCTTTATTTATTCCTGTTTTCCATTTATACACCTCAATCATATCCCCTTTAATTCTACGTTGCATGTATCTTCTTTAGATACAGCATTGCATGTATCTTACTTTAGATATAGAATTGCATGCATCTTCCTTAGATACAGAATTCCATGTATCTTTCTTTAGATTCGAAGAAAACAAATATAAACTATTTAGGTTAGCCATAGATTCGCCCTTCAGTAGTCCTGGCCCATATGTTCATAGAGAACATATGGGCCAATACCACCCATAGATCAGTTACTTGGATACAATACTTTGATGATATTTAGGTTATAATAGCCAAAGGTATATTAGTGCGTGTAATCCGCAACACCAACACTCGGACTCGTCAATTAAATTTATTCTAGAGGAGAATAGGGACACCCATTTATTTGCCTTTTCTCGACGTGCTTCTATTCACAGGTGAAAACAGACACTCTTTTATTAAGTTTACCTCAAGCAGACCTACAAAACCGATATGCTACAGTTCTTCTCCCAGCAGAACACCAGGACTCAGAGGGATAGTTACAGGATTCTTTCTAAGATTACAGAATTTCCAGTCCACAGTTCATCGAGGAAGAGTACGTATACATTACTCATTCATTCAGCTCGCTACATTTTCTCTTACATTTCATACCTGATTGCAAAAACATGTGACATACATTCTATATAAGACTAACTTAAAACTTAAGAATAGAGTCACACTGCAGTAGGTCTACTGGCTCGTACTTGGCCAAGTCCTTCTCAAATCCATCCCATTCTTCCAATACACTTATTTAACCTATTCTCATTTATTTAACCTATTTTCGACGCGGCAACTAACGTTTCCAACATATTTGACAAAAATAATCTTGTTAATATAGCCACAAGTACGATAAAGCACCTAAATTACTGGGAACGGTTGAAGGTCCTTGATCTGTATTCCCTGGAACGCAGGCGAGAGAGATACATGATGATATACACTTGGAAGGTCCTGGAGGGATTGATACCAAACCTGCACACGAGAATCACTCCCTATGAAAGCAAAAGACTCGGCAGGAGATGCAACATTCCCCCGATGAAAAGCAGGGGCGCCATGAGTACACTGAGAGACAACACCATAAGACTGTTCAACTGCCTCCCACCATACATTAGGGGGATTACCAATAGACCCCTGGCTGTCTTCAAGAAGGCCCAGAACAGGCACCTAAAGTCAGTACCTGACCAACCGGGCTGTGGTTCGTACTACCAGTTTGCGTGCGGCCGGCAGTAACAGCCTGGATGATCAGACCCTGATCCACCATGAGGCCTGGTCTTAAACCGAGCCGCCGGGGCGTTGACCCCCGAAACCCTCTCCAGGTAAATCAATTCTTTAATTGCCGTTAAAAAACTAAGCGTAGAAATGCAAAAGCGACTCCATCACTAGCGCACGAGAGTACATAATATCATGTGGGGGACGTAACAAGATATAGTATCTGTGAGCACAATAACACCTGCAACATGTGACAACCTTAATAACGCGTGTTTACCACAAACCATGTTGGACACCTTTTGAAGTTTACTAAGGCCATAATAC
This sequence comes from Cherax destructor, assembly GCA_009830355.1. Classification (NCBI taxonomy): domain Eukaryota; kingdom Metazoa; phylum Arthropoda; class Malacostraca; order Decapoda; family Parastacidae; genus Cherax; species Cherax destructor. Next base: position 284,539 of record WNWK01001367.1, read on the forward strand.
ACAAATAACCCACACATAGGATAGAAAAGTTTATGACGACGTTTCGGTCTGACTTGGATCATTTACAAGTTACACTGACGCAGGAAGGTGAAGGAGGCAGCATATACAGAAGAGGGGGACTGGGACTGGAAGGAGAGGAAGAAAGAAGGAAGTGGAGAAGTAGTGGTAGAGGTAATGCTGGTAGTGGTAGTAGTACTTCCACTACCAACATTACGTCTACCACTTCTAAACTTCTTTCTTTCTATCTTTCCCGTCCCTGTCCCCTTCTCCTATGTATACTTAGTGAGATTTGTAAGTGGTAAAAGTCGGAGCGAAACGTCATCATAAGGTTGCCTCTCCTATGTGCTGGTTATTGTGTATTGTTTCAGTCACGGTATTGTGCCTTTTTTGTTCATTAGTCGTTAAGATGATACACTACGACAAAAGTTCATAGATGATGCCATAATTATCGTCAATAACAATCCATCAAAATCCACCACATCCAAACTATCAACAGAATATTTCCCAGTTTGGAGACAGCTGTAACGTGATGCTGACAGCTCCTCCTCAATCACAATCACATCACAGTTGCACTACTACTTACCTCTCACAACTTGCAACCTAACTCCTGCAATTATAAATACCAGTTCTCAGTTATCTCTGTATCAGGACTGATGAAGTGCTACAAAGTTAATTCTTGGCAATTGTTTGGATTCCTATTGTTTAGGTTATCTTCCCAGTTTGTTTCATTTAGGACATGGTTGACTTGATCTCAATCTATGTTTTTGTTATTGAAGTTGAATTTGGTGAAGGCTCCCTGATAACTTAACAAATTTTGCTGGTCTGGAGCCCTGCGTATACACGTGTGTTCTTCGATTATGTTGTCATCAGATACTGTTATATTTCGTACAAGTTCATCATAATTAGTGTAAATAAGGTCGGGAGTATTTTCCAGTCTTGTTGGCTCCACTATTAAGGTGAATTTGTTGCAGAGATTTCATAACTCATGTGTGTATGTATTTTCTGCTCAGCTGCCTCCTGGAGTTATCTTTGCATTTCAGTAGCTCGACTGGTAGCTCATTCAGTTCACACGTAATAATAATAATAAGAATAAAAATATTTAAAATACTACTATTACTACTACTGCTGCCGCTACTAATACTACTGCTACTACTACTACTACTAATAATAAAATAATGATAATGATACTGATAAAAAATTATGTGGGGGATCTTCATAATCCTGAATTAACTTTCCACCCATATAACTGGGAAGAACTCTTGAGAGAAAAACAATTAATAACTTACTGATGTTGATGTATCTTGGAGACTTGTGCGACTTTAGAGGCACTGTGGGTACAATGTCGGTCCTTCAGTGACTACTGTCACAGTTCGCCAACTAGCTCAGGAACCCTGGATTAGGAACACTGAGGTTACACACAATGTCCCTCGTCAGAGCCCACTGTCACAGTTCCCAAACTAGCTCAGGAACCTTGGATTAGGCACACTGAGGTTACACATAATGTCCCTCGTCAGTGCCCACTGTCACAGTTCCCCAACTAGCTCAGGAACCCTCGATTAGGAACACTGTGGTTACACACCATGTCCCTACTCAGTGCCCACTGTTACAGTTCCCAAACTAGCTCAGGAACCCTGGATTAGGAACACTGTGGTTACACACAATGTCCCTCGTCAGTGCCCACTGTCACAGTTCCCAAACTAGCTCAGGAACCCTGGATTAGGAACACTGTGCTTACACACAATGTCCCTCGTCAGTGCCCACTGTCACAGTTCCCCAACTAGCTCAGGAACCCTGGATTAGGAACACTGTGGTTACACACAATGTCCCTCCTTAGTGCCCACTGTCACAGTTCCCCAACTAGCTCAGGAACCTTGGATTAGGAACACTGTGGTTACACACAATGTACCTCCTCAGTGCCCACTGTCACAGTTCCCAAACTAGCTCAGGAACCCTGGATTAGGAACTCTGTGGTTACACACAATGCCCTCCTCAGTGGCCACTGTCACAGTTCCCAAACTAGCTCAGGAACCCTGGATTAGGAACACTGTGGTTACACACAATGCCCTCCTCAGTGCCCACTGTCACAGTTCCCAAACTAGCTCAGGAACCCTGGATTAGGAACACTGTGGTTACACACAATGCCCTCCTCAGTGCCCACTGTCACAGTTCCCAAACTAGCTCAGGAACCCTGGATTAGGAACTCTGTGGTTACACACAATGCCCTCCTCAGTGGCCACTGTCACAGTTCCCAAACTAGCTCAGGAACCCTGGATTAGGAACACTGTGTGTTTACACACAATGCCCTCCTCAGTGCCCACTGTCACAGTTCCCAAACTAACTCAGGGATCCTGGGTTAGGAACTTCTGGTTCCTGAATATTTATTAACACGGAATTTACACTAGCAAAATAGGCTATTTTTTCTGGACTGTATATTACATAGTTTTTTTAATTGCTTGATATGAACAATTTGTGTGAGCTATTAATTACAAGGATTTTTTCAAATGAGTAAAGAACATCATTACTTACATCATTAAAATCATCATTACAATTAATAACTTACTGATGTTGATGTATCTTGGAGACTTGTGAGACTTTAGAGGCACTGTGGTTACAATGTCGGTCCTTCAGTGCCCACTGTCACAGTTCCCCAACTAGCCCACGAACCCTGGATTAGGAACACTGTGGTTACACACAATGCCCTCCTCAGTGCCCACTGTCACAGATCCCCAACTAGCTCAGGAACCCTGGATTAGGAACACTGTGGTTACACACAAGGTCCCTCCTCAGTGCCCACTGTCACAATTCCCAAACTAACTCAGGAACCCTGGATTAGGAACACTGTGGTTACACACAATGCCCTCCTCAGTGCCCACTGTCACAGTTCCTTAACTAGCTCAGGAACCCTGGATTAGGAACACTGTGGTTACACACAATGCCCTCCTCAGTGCCCACTGTCACAGTTCCCAAACTAACTCAGGGATCCTGGGTTAGGAACTTATGGTTCCTGAATATTTATTAACACGGAATTTACACCAGCAAAATAGGCTATTTTTTCTGGACTGTATATTGAATAGTTTTTTTAATTGCTTGATATGAGCAATTTGTTTGAGCTATTAATTACATGGATTATTTCAAATGAGTGAAGTAAAAAATTACTTACCAAGTTATTACCTTGGTAATATACCCTAATGCCTCCTAACACATATTCAACATAAATATTGGGCAATTTCTAGCTACCTTACCAATTGTATTGAGTTCAATACACACTGGGAGGCGTACATTAATTTTTGGATGATTCATGTGCCACATTCTGCTACTGCCTCCTGTTTTCCATCATATAATCATTATAGTTATGTTTCATTATATAGTTAGACACTTCCCGATGTATTTACTCTTCACTTGTCTTGTAGTGAAGAAATTCCACCGATATTTCTATTGGCCACGATTACACTGGACATAATATTCACAAACTGCCGGTCTGTTCTTCACATTACGCCATATTAGACGCTCACAAAATGTTTATCTTGTACACATATGTATTTATAAAAATTAGTGATATTTCTAGTTGTGTAATACATTTTCCTGATCCGAATATTAATTTTTCCAACACTTACACTTCGCTAAATTAACTTCTTTCAATATATAAGGAAATTATAGGGAATATTGGATCTCATGTGACTAAGAATCTTTCAAAAGTCACATTAACATTACACATCTACACTATGAATACTATTATCATCATAAACTGTTACATACAAATTACAGGAAAATGTTAATGATAATAACTGCAATCAAGTCTGTTCCAGACTCGTGTAGCCGACTTCATGGGGCTGAGAAATTACCTAGGTGGGCTAAATTGGGATGACCTGACTATGGGTCAGGTAGGTGGTTTTGGTTGCCAATATGACGTTTTTCAGATTGTAGTTCTAGCTGTCCAGACAACTTTTGTTCCAAGTACGGAAAAAAGAACTAACAAAAATGATCCTAAATGGATGAACAATAGATTAAAACATCTCATTGGTCAAAGAGAGGCATATATAGGCGTATCAAAGAGGGGATGGACAGATAAGAAATCAATATTTTCAATTAAAGAGAGAAATAAAAATGGAATAAGAAAAGCAAAAGGGATTATGAGGCTAAGGTCGCAAGGATAGACTGAGGGCCCTGAATCTAGAAAGGCGTAGAATTAGGGAGATATGATTGAGGTGTATAAATGGAAAACAGGGAAAAAATAAAGGGGATGTAAATAGCGTGCTAAAAAAAATCTAGTATTGACAGGACACGGCAATGGCTTTGGGGGGGATAAATTAGACAGGAAGGAAAAGGAAAGCATTGGTTTGGGAATAGAGTTGTCGTAGGGGGAAAAAACTCCCGATTACAGTTATGGAGGGGTAAAAAGTTGTGTAGTTTTAAAAAAAAGGTAATAAATATTTAGTGGGTGCGGGTGGGTGTGATTGGTCCCGTTGCTTTTCTACAGGTCGATTTCCTTTCCCTTAAATAAAATTTAAACCGCCTGTTATAAAAAAAACACATATGCAACATTTTTAAACTTTATTGAGGGAAAAATTTCGCCACAAAACTTCAAACCCAATACAAAGTAGAAAGTTGTAGGAGAGTTTAATGGTTTCTGAAATTCTTATACCCTTTAAAAACAACAACATCTTGGGGTCTTAATACCCCAAAAAAATTCTTCAACACTTGTCCAACCTTTGGGGAAAATCTTCCAGCTGGGGGATGGTACCCTATGACCCCCCCCTGCCTTCACCCCTTTAAAACAGTATATAAGTCACCTCTACGGACATATACTTCATTTCTAAAAATTTATGGACTGAAACACATCGACTCCAGGCCGAGGGGCTGATTTCCTCAAACTCCAACTCTTTACAACTTTCACTTTGTTTGATTGGAAAATGTGTGGGGAAAAATTTCCCCCAAAAAAGATACCCAAATGTTGCATATGTGTCTAATTTATAACTTGTCGGTTTTTTGAACCATTCATCTATACCCTGTCAACCCGCCCTCTTGGGATCTTAAACCCCAAAAGGAAATTTTTCCCTTGTTTCCCAAACCCTTTTGGGCGAAGATCTATTTGACTAATTTGGGTATTAAATATGACCCCGCCTCCTGCTGCTTCACCCCTAACTACAGTATATAAGCCCCCTTTCGGACATATACTGTCATTTCTACAAGATTGATGGACTGAACAACGGGCCCCGGGAGGGACTGGTTCCTCAAACCCCAAATCTCCTTACAACTTTCTACTTTTTTTTGGACTGGGTGAAAACCACTTTTGGGGGCGTTTCCTCAAAAAAAACCCAAATGTTGCATATGTCTAATTTATAACTTGTCGGTTCTCTGAACCATTCATCTACCCCCCTTCACACAACATCTTGGGGGGTTAAACCCAAAAAAATTCTTCAACATTGTCCCAAACCTTTTGGGCGAAATCTATTTGAAAAAGTGGATGTTTCCCTAGGCCCCCCTCCCTTGGGTTCACCCCACCTAACTACAGTATATAAGTCACCTCTACGGACAAAACTGTCATTTCTACAAGATTGATGGGTTTTAACACATCGACCCGGGCC
>WNWK01001368.1:0-200000 GCA_009830355.1 Cherax destructor
TATGTCCTACGAGGAGAGGTTAAGGGAAATCAACCTGACGACACTGGAGGACAGGAGAGATAGAGGGGACATGATAACGACATATAAAATACTGAGAGGAAGTGACAAGGTGGACAGACAGAATGTTCCAGAGATGGGACACAGCAACAAGGGGACACAGTTGGTAGTTGAAGACTCAGATGAATCACAGGGATGTTAGGAAGTATTTCTTCAGTCACAAAGTGGTCGGTAAGTGGAATAGTTTGGGAAGCGATGTAGTGGAGGCAGGTTTCATTCATAGCTTTAAGAAGAGGTATGATAAAGCTCATGGCGCAGGGAGAGTGACCCAGTAGCTGCCAGTGAAGAGGCGGGGCCAGGAGCTATGACTCGACCCCTGCAACCACATCTAGGTGAGTACAACTAGGGGAGTACACACACACACACACATAGTAACTACTACCTCACTATCTCAAATTTACTATTTGCCATTTTCCAACCTCAACCCTATATACAGTATTATTAATCACTTTAATTGCTTGAAATTTGTTTAAAACCATTTTTTACTATTAGTCCATTTTTTTTACTATTGTACAATTAATCTCTATATTCTCTTAGAATAGTTCTTTACATTCAACTACCTTACATTGTCTTTTATAAATTCTAAAATTACAACCAGTGCAATATTTAATCCAAATAATTGTCCCATAACAATTTAATACTAGTCATAGTAATTATTCCAGCCATTGCAATAGCCAGTTCAAATAGTAATTCATCAACATTGAAAAATATTCTATATCTCTGTAACTATTGTTTAAAATTGTGTTAATCCAATAGTTAGTAAGAATAATTAATCTAGTATCATACTATTAAGTTTATCATTATACATTGTTCTCAAGTCTAGTTATAGAATCACACTAAATCTTATGATTACAAGCATTTGATCCTGATATCAACATATTATTAAATGACTTACATGAATCCAATAGCAACTGTAATTATTACACAGCAGATCAAGCAAAGACATTACTCAGAACCAACAATAACATAACTATCTTTAATTACAATGTTAGATCTTTGAGTAAACATTACGATGACCTCACATTTCGAAGTGTTTCCTTACACACACACACACACACACACACACACAACAGGCCTAGTGTCTAATCGACATGTGCCTAGGACAAAATGGTAACTAAAACACACGAGAGGACACATAAGTGATAAACTACAGTTTAATTTTATGAAGGAGGAAGAAGCACTGCCGAAGGATGATGTAAGTATGCTAGGTGATGGTTCCAGGGTAATTGGGGGGCAGGTGTCCCATAGCTCGATCGCTAACGCACTCAGCTCACACACTGATTTCCGGAGTTCGAATCTCCTCCGGTTCGGCTGGAAAACATTAGGGACGTGTTTCCATAAGACACCTGCTGTCCCTGTTCACCCATCAGTGTAAAATGGGTACCTGGGTGTTAGTCGACTGGTGTGGGTCGCATCCTGGGAAAAAACTGACCTAATTTGCCCGAAATGCTCTGCATAACAAGCGGCTTTATATATAGTAGTATGTCATTGATGTCAGCTAGGTCTGTATACCTTGTACATGTACTTGTAGTAAATAAAATTATTATTATTATTATAAATGAGTTGGATGAAGTGGTGGAAGCAAACTACATACACAGTTTTAAAAGCGGGTATGGTAAGACCCAAGATTCCATGTACAATGTTGGACACTATAGCGAAAGATGCGTCGTAAGGACTTCACCCCCCCCCCTCCTCCCCGCAAACACAAGTCGGCGAGTACACAAACAATACCGAGTTTTGAACAGACCGGATTTATGTTTAAAAAAAAAAAATCGTAACTAAGCAAATATTTTTTTTGTACAAATTCCCCCTGGCAACAGTAGCGTTAACTTCCCCCTGGCAACAGTAGCGTTAAATTCCCCCTGGCAACAGTAGCGTTAACTTCCCCGAGATGTGATTAACCTTTCGGAGGCAAGCAAAAAACCAACAGCAAAAAAAAAAAAAAAAAATAATGAAAGCCTTTTTGACTTGGAGCGCTGCCTGCCCTGGGTGGGGCACTGCCTGCCCTGGGTGGAGCACTGCCTGCCCTGGGTGGAGCACTGCCTGCCCTGGGTGGAGCACTGCCTGCCCTGGGTGGAGCACTGCCTGCCCTGGGTGGAGCACTGCCTGCCCTGGGTGGGGCACTGCCTGCCCTGGGTTTTCTGGCAGTAAATTCAGTCCTGGTGATGGTCCAAATAAATCTACATATCGTAATTGAAATTTGGTGAATTTTACTGTGACTGTTGGGTATCTTCACAGCCCAGCCTGAGGTCAGATTTTTGTGATTGCCTGCCTGATCAACCAGGTTGTTACTTCTAGTGCTCCGCAAACCTCCACAGCCATTACAGTCTGGCTGATCTGGCACGTTTTACAGGTAGAAGCTCAGTTTCCTTCTAATAACTAATGTCTTAGTTGCTACAACGTTTCTTATATAGTGTTGGTAGAAAGGTGAGTATTGGACGACAGATGTCGATGCAGAGTTCTCTGCTGTGCTAATGTCATCCCGTCTTTTATCTGGGTTTATCATACGTTTTTTTCATATCTAACATTTCAGTTACGACAGAGGTGCTGACTGTGGGTACACAGTCGGAGTCTACTTCTGTATGCCAGCGGTCAAAGCACTTAATATTCATTCCTCCTTTTCCGCTTCTTATCCATATTTTCTTCTTTCTTCCTTCCTCTTTTTTCCCCCTTGTCTTCCTTCTCTTCATTCCCCGACGCTGAGTCACCATAACGTGATGGTGAGGTTTGAATGATTTGTGTGTATGGGTAGGTAGGGACCTCTTCTCTTGGACGGTGCTGCTCCCCATCGGCTGTTTTCCTGATTAAAAAGCCGGAAATGGAGGAAATATTTTTCCCCTTCAGCTAAATTTACTGACACAGCCGATGACTCGGAACGAATTGTAGATATGGACGACTCAATGTGAAAAACTCTTCACGCTTGTAGCAAGTTCATTATGACAGTGTCAGTTTTATAATGCTAGAAACAATTTTTAAAGGGCCGAATATCCATAAAGTTATAATGGTTTTAAAATAAAACACCCACACCTTTCTCTTTCATTGTCCCTTCATGTTGGGCCATTTTTTCACATTAATATATCGGATATACAAGCAAGTTCATAACTGCAAAAGACATACAAAAGGAAAGATTTTATAATAAGACAGAGGTAGTAGTACACCTGTATCTTACTTTTGAAAAGAAAGCCTACGCAGCAATCTTCTTCAAAGAAATGCAGAGGCGAATTATATTCTGGAGACAGTGGAAGATGTGGAACTTGAGACATTCCAATAATTTAGATGCTTGACTGAATTTATACGGGCGTTGAAGGTACTTAATTATGCCTATCTTAAAAGGTATTTAAACTCCCGGTAACACCTAAAATTTGTATATCCTCTATAAATAACAAAAAGGCACAATGCCGTGACTGGAACAATATATAAATAACCCACACATAGGAGAGAGAGGAGATTACGACGACGTTTCGGTCCGACTTGGACCATTTACAAAGTCACAGTATGACTGTAAATGGCCCAAGTCGGATTGAAAAGTCGTGGTAAGCTTCTCTGTCCTATGTGCGGGTTATTTGTGTATATCCTCTACAGAATGGAGAAGAGATGCATGAAAATACTTGACAGCCTGGCGCCCCAAACCTACATAGTCTCATAACAATATAACAGAGTGAAACATGTGGCAGGAAGTGTAACCTTGTGAAGGGCAGGGGCGCATTTGACAGGATAAGGGAACACTGTATCAACATCCATGGCCAGACTATTCAGCATTCTACCAGAAGATATTAGAAATACTGTTAGGACTGGTGCTAGTAGAGGAAACTCAACTAGCACCGTCGCCAAGTGCCAAATCAACCAGACTGTGATATGTGAGGATGGGAGGGGAGGAGCAGGTCGCTAACAGCAACTGCCTAGCTCACCAGACAAGCCTGTTCTATGTCCAGGCTGTGAGAGTAGGAAAACTCTTGAAACCAGTCACAGGTATATCACCGGAACAGGTATGGAGTTCCATAACTCTGGACCTGGGACAGAATAAATGTGCATACTGTTAATGGCTACTTCAAAAGTCGAATAGTTAAGGTTATGCCAGAAATTTTGGCTATGCTATGTTGGAAGAGTTTTGGTCTTATTAATAAAAATTTCACTTACATTGTTAGTCTTAATTATGATCAACGGGTCATTGAATACATAATTTAATTGTGGCTTAGTATTTCGCTCATTTCTTTGTTGTCATCAGTGGAAGTTTCATTTCTTTAAGTCCAGTAGTGGGTCTTTGTCTATGAAAAAATGTGTTTTGAGTTACTTTCAGTTTTCAATTTCCTGAATAATAAGTAGTATACTGAAAGATGTTATTAATTCGTTTTCTTTCCTTTTGTCCTGACAGGTGAGTCTTAGAGCAGCACAGGGAAGACTTGCAGCACCAGGTGAGTATTATAGAAGCAACAGGCGAGTCTTCTAGCAGCAGGTGAGTGTTGCAGCAGCACCAGTTGAGTCTTACAGCAGCTTCAGCAATCAGAGCAGGTGGCTGCTATGATTGCATCTCAGACAACTCGAGTTTCCTGAAGGTTTCCTTACTTGTTCCCTCTTATACTGCAGGAGTAACGTTGCATGCATCCAGCACCAACAGCCTCGCTGATCAGGTTCTCATCATGGGATGATGATCCAGAAAGTCATTTTCGGGTAAACTTCAAGTGAAATTTATTTTTGTGTTGCTATTAAATTTTAATATTTAATTTTTCCTACTGAAATTCATTTGAAATAAAATTAAATGGTTTTTAATTATTCTCTTTGTCTTGTGTGATGCTCCATGATTAATCTTCCTACATTGTTTTACAACCTTGTACACATCATGTGTAAGTACTACACTGTTTTACAACCTTGTACACATCATGTGTAAGTACTACACTGTTTTACAACCTCGTACACATCATGTGTAAGTACTACACTGTTTTACAACCTCGTACACATCATGTGTAAGTACTACACTGTTTTACAACCTCGTACACATCATGTGTAAGTACTACACTGTTTTACAACCTCGTACACATCATGTGTAAGTACTACACTGTTTTACAACCTTATACACGTCATGTGTAAGTACTACACTGTTTACAACCTCGTACACATCATGTTAAGTACTACACTGTTTTACAACCTTATACACGTCATTTTAAGTACTACACTGTTTTACAACCTTATACACGTCATGTGTAAGTACTACACTGTTTTACAACCTTATACACGTCATGTGTAAGTACTACACTGTTTTACAACCTTGTACACATCATGTGTAAGTACTACACTGTTTTACAACCTTGTACACATCATGTGTAAGTACTACTGTTTTACAACCTCGTACACATCATGTGTAAGTACTAACTGTTTACAACCTTATACACGTCATGTGAAGTACTACACTGTTTTACAACCTTATACACTCTGTGTAAGTCTCATGCTTTACAACCTCTGTCACCCTCATGTGTAAGTCACTTTCGTTTTACAATTTACATTTGTGTAAGTACTACATATTTACAATTTTACTACGTCATGTGTAAAGTACTAACTGTTTTTAAACCTTGTACATCATGTGTATGCTACACTGTTTCAACCTTTACCATCATTAGTACTACATTTTACAACCTTGTACACATCATGTGTAAGTACTACACTGTTTTACAACCTTGTACACATCATGTGTAAGTACTACTGTTTTACAACCTCGTACACATCATGTGTAAGTACTACACTGTTTTACAACCTTATACACGTCATGTGTAAGTACTACACTGTTTTACAACCTTATACACATCATGTGTAAGTACTACACTGTTTTACAACCTTGTACACATCATGTGTAAGTACTACACTGTTTTACAACCTTGTACACATCATGTGTAAGTACTACACTGTTTTACAACCTTGTACACATCATGTGTAAGTACTACACTGTTTTACAACCTTGTACACATCATGTGTAAGTACTACACTGTTTTACAACCTCGTACACGTCATGTGTAAGTACTACACTGTTTTACAACCTTATACACGTCATGTGTAAGTACTACACTGTTTTACAACCTCGTACACATCATTGTAAGTACTACACTGTTTACAACCTCGTACACGTCATGTGTAAGTACTACACTGTTTTACAACCTCGTACACATCATGTGTAAGTACTACACTGTTTTACAACCTCGTACACATCATGTGTAAGTACTACACTGTTTTACAACCTCGTACACATCATGTGTAAGTACTACACTGTTTTACAACCTCGTACACATCATGTGTAAGTACTACACTGTTTTACAACCTCGTACACATCATGTGTAAGTACTACACTGTTTTACAACCTTGTACACATGTATAAGTACTGTCGTATTATTTCTGTGTAACAGGAATAAATAATATATAGTGGATGTCGAAACTTGTCCGGTTAATATAGCAGATGTTGAGCTCAGGGTTCAGTTAACATAGCAAGTGTTGAGTTCAGGGTTCAGTTAACATAGCAAGTGTTGAGCTTAAGGTTCAGTTAACATAGCAAGTGTTGAGCTCAGGGTTCAGTTAACATAGCAAGTGTTGAGCTCAGGATTCAGTTAACATAGCAAGTGTTGAGTTCAGGGTTCAGTTAACATAGCAAGTGTTAAGCTCAAGGTTCAGTTAACATAGCAAGTGTTGAGCTCAGGGTTCAGTTAACATAGCAAGTGTTGAGCTCAAGGTTCAGTTAACATAGCAAGTGTTGAACTCAGTGAGACATGGATATAAAAAGTGAGACAGGGGCATTTAAGACAGGGACATTAAAAAGTGTGAGACTTGAACATATAAAGTGAGACGGGGACATTACAAAGGTCAGCACAAGGTCAGTCAGTACATTTGAGAAGCCTGAAGTCAGTCAATGGCTGTGCTGTGAAGGCAATCAAGATGTACTCAGATATCCTCTTGAGTCTCCTCTGGGTCCGCAGTATGACTTAGGGAAGTGGAAGGGGGGGAAGGGGAAGGCAGGGGAGCGTGGGAAGAGAATCTTTGGGGGAGGGAGGACACAGTTAGGTGATTGTAATCACACTTCAGTGAGTGTTGTGCATGTTTGGATGTACTATTCAGTGAAGGTATTGGCGGCTTCAGTGTATAGTGCATGCACTTCAGAAAGCTGTAGGAGGAAAGTAATAGCGCTCACACTGAACCTTACTGGAGCCAAGGACCTATAGAAACATGTTGACGACGTGATGGTTCGCACGCTGGGCTGCGTGCGGCCAGCATTGACAGCCTGGTTGATCAGGCCTTGATCCACCATGAGGCTTTGTCTGGGATCGAGGCGCATGGTCGTTGACCCCATAAACATCTTACAGGTAATTCAGGAACATAATGGGTACCATGATTGTAGCTTATATGTAAACAGTTCTGGGGTCACTAGCCCCGCGACCTAATCCAGGACCAGGAGTCCAGGTTAATGACCTGATCAATCAGACTGTTGGTTCTGGCTGCATGTAGTACAAGATAGTCATCAAAGCCTGGCTCATCAAGAGCTGACTCGAGGGATTTATTAAGTTTGCTGTTGAATACAGCTAGGGATCTGTTGAGTAATTCCTTTATGTATGAAGATAGTGTTATATAGTCTTGGAAATATTTTGTTGAGCGTCTTGCTTTCGTAGAGAGTGATTTCGATGTGCAGATGTGGGATCAATTCCTCAAAAAAATTCCATCTTTCTCGCCTACGTTCCAAGGACTTCCGGCATTCCCAGTAATTTTGATGCTTTGCTGAATTTTTACTTATATTACGGTTTTGTTTACAAATTCCAGAGGTGCAGTTTCACCTGCTTCAAAAGGGAGCTGTTAGTGTACAGCAATAATTCTCTCCAGGAAAACTCAAGGTAATATTCCAGTCTAGAGAGAACAAGTGGCTCAAAAATTATCATCATTTTATTGGCATCTTTTGTTTTGAAGGTTATCTAACCAATCAGTTTCCTTGTAATAGTAAAACTGTTATGAACCTTGTAGACTTGTCGTGTCCTCAGTGGATGCCACTCATACGCACTGTTATGAACCTTGTAGACTTGTCGTGTCCTCAGTGGATGCCACTCATACGCATTAAAGTATTGGCTGCAAATGATGATACAGTGCTATGGCTTTTGTCTCCGTCTGTGTCGAATATTAGAATGAAAATGATAAATGGGACAAGAATTGTTTCTTGATGAATAGAGCTTTTCACTAGGGCAACCTCTGATTATTTTTTTTTCTATAATTCTTGATGAATATGCAGTTCCATGAGTCATCCTGGGGCAGTGTGTAGGGAATATATCTCACGAAATCGTAATGACACGATTGCAAACAAACCATACCACGGGTGGGGTTCGAATCCGCGGTCACAGTCTCAAAATATGAATATCATCGAAGTGAGTGGCGTTAGGGTTATGAAAAAATCATTTGGATTTTCAATTTTTAGTCTTATTAAAGGTTCATTGAATAATCATATTGTGACGAAAGTATTTTGCCGTCTTACTGTTCTGTGAAAGTTACCTCTGGTACATAATCATGATACCGGTTTTGTTGTTTACATTAGTATGGTCATGAGTTTCATGCAAAGTTCTTGCTAGTTCAGAAGGGCCAGATATTAGAAAAGATGTCGGTCAATATATTTTAATTTTAACGAATACACTTTTTCTTGATGACATATACAGTAATTAGTGTTTTGCAGGTTTTTTCATGTCCATCTCTAACAACCCAATATATTTATGGTGTGTACCATTGTAATATATCTGGCAAGTTACACATTCGGGCTACCTGGAGTCTACCTGGAGGGTATGGCGGTGGAGGCAGTGTTTTACTGCTGCTGTTTCAATGCACTAACTGCTTTTAAAGCGCTGATGTTATTTAGGTAATTTGTTCACTAGTTTCTGTCTTCCTATATTTTACTTCACTTATCAAACTAATGTGTAACACTGTCACTATTATACTTCATAATTTTAACATTTGGAAGAACCTTGTGGGAACACCTTATTTCGAACGAACCTTCATAATGTTACACAAGCAACTAGGCTATATTTTATGACATGCTTGTTACTTATTCATGTTTATCTCCGAGTTTCAGTTGCTAGTAGGCTATATACACGGGCCAGTACACACGTATGCTGTATAGGCTTTGATTTATGGGGACTGACTTGACTATTTCATTTGATTTTGTATCATGTTAGACAATTTAGTTTGAACTGTCGCTGATAATTCTTGTACTGTTTTGTGTGTACATCTGGGCTTTCATGATTATTTTCCTCCGATTTCTTGTTTAATTAAAAGTTTTCCTCGTGGTCTGTTATGACTTTCGATTTATTTGATTTTGTCCCTGGAATGGGAGGTAAGGTTTCAGTAGGTGCACAGCTTTTTCCCAGAACCCAGCTCATTATCACTGTGCCCACACCACCACCTTCCTACTCAGTCTCCATTTGACACTATGTAATTTGCGTTTCCTCTTCGTAAGCTGCGCCTTCATTGTTGTTCCTTGGGACTCTACTGGTTCATTCTCATCTTCATCTAATGTAAATAACAAAAAAGGCACAATACCGTGACTGGAATAATACACAAATAACCCGCACATAGAAGAGAGGAGCTTACGACGACGTTTCGGTCCGACTTGGACCATAGTGACTTTGTAAATGGTCCAAGTCGGACCGAAACGTCGTCGTAAGCTCCTCTCTTCCATGCGCGGGTTATTTGTGTATTCATCTAATGTATTTGTGACTAATTTCTTGTCCTTGTATACTATGTGGTTGTGATGGTTAACTCGCTATTTTAGCTTTTCTTCCAGCTGTGCAAGGCAGCTGAAAACACAGAGCAGTAGGAATTTCTTCAATCTTAGAATTGTAAGTATGGGAACTGAGCTAGACAAGTGGTGGATATCAAATAAATAAATTCAAGAGTAGGTATGAGAAGACCCCAAAAGGCCAGACACCATTTGTGTGGATCTACTTATGTTAAGTGACGGGTTCTGGAACTAGGATTCGACACACTTTCCTTCTAACACATTCCACAGTGTTAGAAGGAAATGACTTTCGTTTAAATTATCAAGAATTTTAAAATATACCTTTGGAGAATTTTGCGTCTTTTCTTGGCTATTGGCAAAGGGCGCGCTACAATATGTTGCTTGGAAGTTACTGAATCGGCCTTTGGAGAAAAATACTAGCAGATTTGTACTATAGAAAATCAATAGAAATTTACGTTCCCTCTCACATACACGAGCGCGCGTTCTTTCACACACACACACACACACACACACACACACACACACACACACACACACACACTACATACATATATATACATACACACATGGCAGAGTGCCATGGAAAGGAGCTAGATGGAAAGACTGAATGAGATAATGGAGTATGGAGCTGGAAAGTGCTGGGAGGCTGAGGGATATTCATACCCAGAAGCAGAAGTAGTACAGGCAAGAACAGTGAGCTCATGGTTCACCCAGAGGCGCAGAAAGGCAAAAGTTAAAAGCGCAAGAGCATATAAAAAATATGGGAAGGAAAGCAAAGAATGAGGGAGAATATGGAAGAAGGCAGAATAGCCAGAAATAAATACTCGTGGGTAAGAAGAAAGACTGAACGACAGTTTGAGAATGACATAGCATCTATATAGCCATAGCTGCTATAGTCACATCAAAAAGAAGACAACTGGGAAGGACCAGGTACTAAGGCTGAAGGAAATCTAAAGTAGGTATTTTCAGTGGAATTAGGAACAGTGCCAGAGAGTCAAAGACGGAGTGTGTGCACCAACGATTACTGGACACAGTACAAAGAATGGGAGTAGTGAACAAACTACTGACTGAGCTAGATACATCGAAGGCAGTGGCACTAGAAAACGTCTCTCCGTGGGTGCTGCGAGAGGCAGCAGAGGAACTGTGTGAACCAATAGCAGCGATCTTCAAGTCGATTAAAACAGGGCAACTGCGAGAGGTTTGGGAGACAGCAAATATATTCCCAGTGTTTAAAAAGGAGACAAACAGGTGGAATTTAACTATATGCATAGTATATAAGGTTAAGGAAAACATCACGACAAGGGTAGTGGAGCACCTGGAAAGAAGCGAATTTATAAAAATTAACCAGCACGGTTTTCGAGATGGTAAATCCTGTCTCACAAATTTGCTAGTTTTTATACTAACAAAAGTGAGGTAGGAGTGAAAGGGATGGATAGTGTATATATTTGGACTGCAAGAAGGCGTTCAATACAATGCAAGATAATCAGAGAATTTGAATGGGCAGACAGTGGCAAACTGAAAGGCGGGGATGAGAAACAAGGTTGTACAATGTGAAGTTCAATCTCGTATGACTCGCAGGAAAGTTGGGAAGGACTTAATCGTCTTCACGGTAGTTGGAAGTGGAATGACTTAGATGAACTGGTAGAAGCGAACACCGTACACAGTTTTAAGGATTGGTGCGACAGGAATAACGGGAAAGAAAACGCTGTAAAACCAGTCGTATGAGTGTAGATAAATGGTTAGGAGAACCGACAAGATGGTAAATTAGACACGTGTGGAAACGTTTCGCCACATAGTGTGGCTTCATCAGTCCAAATAAAAGAAGAATGCTTAAGATCATAAGGAGTTTGAGGCAATCAGTCCCTCGTCCTGGAGTCGATGTAATCAGTCCATCAATCTTGATTCAACCAGAAATAGGCGAGTGCCTTAAAGTGTAACCTCGACGGCATATATAAGACTATTAAATTTCAGAACAACATTTAGAAGGCTAAATAATCTTTCAGGTTGTTACATGAAGCTCGTCAGAGTAAGCAGCTTCAGCATGGAGCCCCACTTGATGAAGCATGTTCAGACATTAGAAACAAAACACGTCCATAGCTTTACAATGAGATTTGTCCCAGAACTGAGAGAAATGAACTTGTAGGAGAGTGAAAAGTAAGTGTCCACGATGAACCATGAGGATCATGACGGACATGAATAGGACGTATGAAATATTCTTTCTCCCTATCCTCCCCCATCCTTCCCCCTATCCTTCCCCATTTCCTTCCCCTTTCCTTCCTTTCTCTGCTCTTTCCCCTATTCTCCCGCTCCGTCTCTCTTCCACTCTCTCCCTTCTCTTCCACTTTCTCTTCTCACCCCCGTCCTCTATGCACCACGCACACCCTAGACTCTACTTTCCTCCACGCTTAGGGACACTTTCTTGCTTCCTTAGGAGCGTGTTCCCGAATTTACATCTCACAAATTTTTGTAGTGGCGTATTCAGGAGCGAAGAAGTGTTCAAAGGATGGATAAGAAGAAAAAGAGAGGAGACTGAGAAGTGAGAGCATCTTGTATAAGAGAGACGAAGAGGAGTAAGAGTAAAAGGAGAAGTATGTAGTACCAGGATCTACCACTCTGCTTGCTCTCTGAACAGGCATCCACGTTGACAGCCTGATCAGCCATACTGTTTGTGCTTGCATCTCGCTATCTGACGTGGGCACCACAATCTCGCTCATCTAGGCGGGCTTACAATAACTTGAAAGGTTCTTTAGTAGAGACAAGAGCCTCTAGCACTGTAGCTTCAAGTTATGTTTCACTCTACATACTGCTCCTGCCCTGTAGCCTTCTCAAGGGGTATTATTTCAAGTGTGCGAATTTGTAACCAGTTCCCCTAATAATTTTCAGGTGCAAATTATGGCGTAACTTTCGCGCCTTCACCTTTGGAAATATTTTTTTGTACGAATTTTAGGGGTTCCCAATAGTTTAAACGTTTAGATGAAGCAGTTTCGGCAGCTTTAAGTGGGATTGTTATTATACAGCAATATTCCAGTCTTAGACACTTCCTGGGAACTTCCTTGAATGTCATATTTTTTCGTTGCCACTGAATGATGAATCGATGGATTGACCATGAAATCCATGTAGTTACTCCGCCAGTAAACGAAGGAATGCAAGGGGCCCCTAGACCGTAGTCTTGGCATGTAGCTGGCTTAACGCGCTACATTGAGCAACAATAAGAATATACAGACAACACTTTTGTGAAGTGATTCTACCATGAAAGATCTTGGCCTGTGGGAAGAGACGGTAGGGTCACAGTTGGTGCTATTACAGACAAGTCACAGAAATTGTGCCTGAAAAGCATCGTGGCTCAGTGGTATAGTTGGGCCTACTACACCCCAGGTCTACGGTTCGAGTTCCCATCCATTCTTACGTTTATTCATTCACAGTTCATTAGAACTTGTGTGTGTATATATATGTCGTGCCGAATATTTAAAACTTGATATTTTCACTTAAATAGCAACGCTTTTCTTGCCGAATAAGGCAAGCGAAAATTTGTGTATGCAATAATTTCGCAAAAATCATTCTGAACCTAACGAAAAAAATATATTTCATTATGTTTGTTTATTATTAAATTATTGTAAACGTATCTAAAATATATTTAGTTGGATTAGGCTAAATTAAATTGCGCTTGTTATAATAAGGTTAGGTAGGTTTTCTAAAGTACTTTTGGTAAAAATTATAATTTTTACATTAACATAAATTAATAAAATAAAACTTTAAACGTATAGGAGAAAAGTTTAGAAAGGACTTAATATTAAATGAGTTCTTGCTAATTGACCAGTTTTACCTATTCGGCACGAGAGACACACACACACACACATACACATACACATACACATACACACACACACACACGGGCCAGGAGCTGAGTCTCGACCCTGCAACCACAATTAGGTGAGTACATATATATATATATATATATATATATATATATATATATATATATATATATATATATATATTATATATATATATATATATATATATATTATATATATATATATATATATATATATATATATATATATATATATATATATATATATATATATATAATTAAAAATCATCTGAAAAGTAGTGAAGTAAATAATGGTAGAGGCGAGTAAAGTGTTGTGGGTGGGTGGGAGGTGGTGGTGGTCAGTGTTGGGCAGGCGGCTTTAACCCCGGCAGTAATGCAGCTGAACTTGTGTATGCACCACCCGCCTCGCCAACACACTCACCAATTTTGCTACTTCTTACCACCAACTGGGGGGTTGTCCCTTCTCTGCTGCAGCTGATGATGTTATCACATTGTTCGACTGGAGTTGATGTTGGCGGTGGTGGTGTTGATATCAGTGGTGGTGGTGGTGGTGGTGGTGGTGGTGGTGGTGGTGTGGTGAGGTGAACAGCTTCGGAGGGGGAGTTGATTATTAGGTCTGGGGGGTGATGAGGGTGGGGATGTGGGAGTGATGATCAGAGTGGTGTGGTGGTTTTTGTTTGCCTGGGTGAAGGACAGATGATGCTGTTATATTTGAGTGAGATCGCCGGATAGTTTATTGTGTGTGGTATGTACGTGTTTGCATGCTGGGTGTTTTTGTGTGTACGAGAGTTGAGTGTACCAGCGGTACTGATGTCTCGCCTCATACCTTCTCTTGAAACTGCATGGTATTTTTCACCACCTTTATTTCATCCAATTTAGTCACTATACTGAAAGTGAAAAAGAACTTCCTTACGTACTTGTAAGTCAACTTATTTTTCGCTTCCAACAGTTCTACTCTTGTTCAAGGGTAGCACTGTCTCTTCCTATCTGACCTATCAGTTCATCTGAACATATTGTACTTAGTAATCACTTCCCCAGTCCTCTTTTCCAGGATCATTAGGTTCAGTTCCTTTAGTCTCACCTCTTAATACAAACCCTCTTAATACCAGCTCGAGGAATAGTCTGCGCAAACCTCTGGTCCTATTCAGGCTTTTGAATGTGTTTGATCATGCGGGACTGCATGATGGTGCTACGTATTCAAAGATATTCCTGACATATGCTGTGTACAGAGTCCTAAAGGATTCACTGTTAAGATTACTGAGAACTGTTCTCAGTTTTGTTTGCCTCATACAGTTTGCGCTCTTCCGGCGATGTGCTTGATGTAATCGTCACTCCTACGTCTTTCATAAATGTTTGCAGCTTCTCTCCTCCCAATCTGTCTCCGATGTCATTCTTCATTTTGGATGACGTTAAACTTGGTTCTTATTAAATTTCAGCATCCACGTGTTTGACAGCCCCTGCAACCTGTTTTGATTCTCCCTGGAGGTCTTCTCTACCCTCCCAGGCGTTTCATCTCGAACGTCCCGCATCAATAAACATACACAGGATTCGATCATCTCTTGCAGAATATACTTGTATAACAGAAACAGTGCTGATGGCGCCGTTTACAGCAAGAGAGCTATCAGAGCTAAACACATAGAGATAATTTACGGCCTGCATAGAACCAACTGGGAACGCCTCAAATATATATACTCTCGAGCGGAGAGATAAGAGAGATACAATATATAAATGGAGGGTACTTGGAGTAATTCCAACATACTGGTGTTAGAGAGAGAGATGGAAGAACATGTAAAATAAACCTGGTGAAAAGTAAGGGCACCGTGGACACAGAATATATTAACATCTGTGGTCCCAGACTATTTAATATTTTGCCAGATGTCAGAAACGTTCCTGAACATTTATAGAAGTCTTCAAGAGGAAACTCGACTAGGACTTCCGCCAAATGCAGGATCAATCAGGCTGTGATAGATATGTGGCCAGTGGGCCAACAACAGCCTTGTTGACCAGGCACGCACCAGACAAGCCGGGCTGCGGGAGTTGGGAAACTCGGGAAACTCATCTACCCAGACACTTATTCCTCTACTCTGTCACTCGTCTGTTTCTTGGATAATTCTTTATCCACTAGATCACTTTTAATCCTGCTTGCTCTTCTAGCTTGTACATCATTTTGTGGTTGGAACTGCGTCCATTGGTTTGTTGCAGCCCAGGAAAATTTAGTTCACACATATCTCTCTTCTTTTATCTTTGTAATTCTGTCATATAACTAAAGCAGGTTTGATAGACAGGATCTCCCATCCCCGAATCCGGTTGTTTATCTCTTGCGAAGCTTGTGTTTACCAGCTCCAATACTTTCCTCTTCCGACCTGTAGGCGAATCCGGGGGAGTCATCTCCCCAGAGGCTCAGTCATAAGTCAAAGCTCCTGGTTGATGACTTGATCAATCAGACTGTTGATGCTTGCAGCACACAAGCTTAGGCACCATAGCCCGGTTGACCAGGAACTGACTTGAGCAACATAGCAAGTGGCCCCTTGAAGACAGCTAAGGGTCAGTTGGTAAAAGTAATTTCGACGTGCCGATTACTCTTTACGAAAGCAAGAGACTTGACAGGTGCAAAATTTTCCCAGTGAGAAACAGAGGTGAAAGAGTACATACACTAAGAAACAACTCATTAAAAACAGGATGCATGTCAGTGATCCCAGTCTGTTCTATAATGCCCTTGGTCGGTCTCCTCTCCTTAATATAAATACTACCTTAGCCAGTTGCCATCTCTGCGGTAGTTGCCCCACCCACCCTAGAGTCTTACAAGGGGTTTGATTTCTTTCCTCACAGCCCATATCATTTACTGTGTCCAGTTCCTTCAGTATGTTAATCCTACATTCCTTCTAGCGCTTCTCTTTCGTATCCTGCTTCTCTCCCTCGTTTTCATTCCCTTCTCTTCCTCTCCCAACTCGTCTCCTCCCTTTCTTTCCCAACCCCTCTAATCCCTTTTTCTCCCAACCCCTCTAATCCATTTCTCTCCCAACCCCTCTAATCCCTTTCTCTCCAAACCCCTCTAATTCCTTTTTCTCCCAACCCCTCTAATCAATTTCTCTCCCAGCCCCTTTCCTGATTTTTTCTCCCTATCTTTCCCATTCCCTGTCCTCCTCTTCCACCTGTGGTTAAGTTGCGAACCTAGGATTGTGGTAATGCATATCGTGCTTGGTGGATCAGTAATGTACCTTGTCCACATGGAATGCTGTTATTACATCTTCAAGTTGAAAGATTGTTTCAAAGCTCCACTTAAGTGACATTTGGGTTAATTGAGGTAAAAATAAAAATTTATTTTGTATTCGAGCCGTTGTGCTGGGTGAGCTGAAGTGCTCTCTGCCTGTTAATAATTCATAGATCATCGCCCTCGGCTCCCAGTTATAGACCAGACCTCCTGGTTGATGGCTTGATCAGTCAGACTGATTAATCCAAAACAGCCACCACTTTTCGGCCAACAAGGAATGGTTTGCAGCAATTCAAGCTACCTCTTGAAGTCAGGGGCGTGTAGAGGGGTTGCTGTCACCTGACTCCAATGTCTGTGCGCTCCATTATGGCCGGCAAAAACGAGTGTTTTTGTTCATTAGACATCGGGTGGGATAACGCTATAAACTGTGGGACAAATATATCAGAAATTCTCATTTTGGTCACGAATTTGAGAGATATCTGCAGAAGATGGCAGTTTCAGATGCATATGATCTGTACTCAGTGCTTCCAGGTGTTGTAGAGAAAAAAAAGACACGTGCACTGATCAAATAAATTCTTAATTGATGTTTTAATCAGACCTTTTCCTACAACTAGTTAGTATCACCATAACTCCTTCCACGTTCTGTGTTCACTCTGGAAACTGACAGAGATGCTTCAGAGTACAGAGTTTGACGAGATCTATGTCTACCATGCTGGAATCCCCTTCACGGTACGCATGTATCAGCCATTGACTTGGTGCTCAGTTCGTTTAAAAAATTATCAAGATAAGTTATTTTTTCAGTGATCCTGTCCTTTATTTGTTATTAAATATAATGCCTTAACTTTTCGGATCGTTATTAACATAAATCTTGAATTTTTTATCACTTATTCTATGACGAATTTTATCATTTCTTGATATAACTTTGTTAAAATTCCTTGTATAATAGAGTATGTTATGAAAGTATTATGCCATACAAATGTCACTATTATCTGATTTGTATATATAATTCATATATATGTATATATATATATATATATATAAATATATATACATTCATATAATAGAGTACAGCATTCGTGAAACTTGTGTTTTATTACATATTACGTAATGCAAATGTATATTACTAATAAAAAATAATGAATCGGTGCTTAATAACTCTTTTAGAAAATATTATATTTGTTCATAATATTATGTAAAGTATTGTGAATTACAAAATGTGTGTGTGTGTGTGTCCGAATAGCTAAACCTTGCGATTTTGGCTTAAATAGTAACGCTCTTCTTGCCGAATAATGCAAGCGAAAATTTGTGTATGCAATAATTTCGCAAAAATCATTCTGAAAAAAAAATGTTTCATCGTGTTTGTTTATTATTAAATTATTGTAAACTTGTCTGAAATATGTTTAGTTGGATTAGGCTAAATTAAATTGTGCTTGCTATAATAAGGTTAGGTAAATTTTCTAAGGTTCTTTTGGTACAAAATTATTAATTTTTACATTAACATAAATGAAAAAAATATATCTTTAACGTATGAGAGAAAATTTTAGAAAGGACTTTATTTTGAATGAGTTCTTGCTAATTGACCAACTTTACTATTCGGACGAATATATATATATAATATATATATATATATATATATATATATATATATATATATATATATATATATAATATTAGAACAGTAGTAACTGTAACGTACCATAGAATTTTTGTCTCTGCATTAGGATTGTGCTGTTACTAAGGATACCTATTATTGTCTGACAGTTGAGATGGTGTCTGGGCTCTTGTAATAACCTGCTTTAGTTTTTTATTAAGTATTTTTATAAAGTATGATAATTGTGATCTGTAACACTTAGTGAGCAGGAGGAAGATTTTGTTCTCGCCTTAATATATCAAGCGTGGAAGAGGCTTAAGTCTTGCACTGCAGCCTTCCATAAACACCTTCCACATCCCCCTTCCTCCACACACACACCTTCTCTGAGTTCGGTTTTCATTTTGCAGCCGACCAGGAAAGTAAGCTAGGGTGCTGTCTCTAGCTTCACACAACGTCACGCAAACACTTTCTTATACCAGCTTTTGTGATGTATACACTGCCCTGTGTGTTGATTTAGGTTTCAGCAGTAGTGTCCAGTGGTGACCATGTCGTTTTAACTACATTGTTGACTTTGCCTCTGCTGTTCAGAACATCCATTACGGACCACACCCACGAGGACACTTAGTCTGTACATTGCTTTGTGTGGACTGGAACTCACTGAGGTTCCGTCTCTGGTGTTGACATCTACATGCTGCATTGTATAAACGTAGTCCATGATTAGATGGTATCTGCACACTCATTCTTGTATGGACATGGATTTGTGTGCTAGTTGCGTACTTTGGGGGTCTTATTATTTTCTTGTGATGACTCTTATACAGTTTGTCCACTGTTAGACCAGTTATCATTTGTTGGTTGTTTATCTTACATTCGGCATACTGGTGGATTAACTTCTAATAATCAAGTACTACTTCAGATATATTCAGTATTATTCATTATGCAGATTGTAAGTGCATTTGTATATGGTTTATTCAACAAAGATATCGTATTTGCATAGAAGTGAGGTGAAGAGAAGTGAGAATGTCGATTTATACCCTAGATATGTTTGCCTACAAGAACAATTGCTTTGATAGCAGAGGCAAGCACGTCTCAGTAACTAAGTCTGTGTAAATGGAACTTGTATTATGTTACATGCTATATAATGCGAACACAGAATTTCTTTATCATCACCCAATTTTCATAACATTATATTTGTACCAACATTATTAGTAATGTACGCCTCAGAGTACATGAATTATTATAGAATAAACATGGAAGTTAGTTTAATATCTTTATTATGCACCCCATACCCATGCTGAGGGCGGTAGTCAAAAGATTAGAGGTACATAATGGTTCCAGGGACTGGACCGCAAAGTTTTGATAGCTGAACAAGTTACAGTGGTAATGAACTATTTACATATTTATATCTGGTCACAATCGTAATGAGTTATTTATGAAGACATGAATTAGGTCACACACGCGCAAAAAAAAGTGGTAATACTTTTATTTACAGTGAGCAAAGTCAGGGTATTTTTCCAGAATGGTTTGTAATATATTACTGTGGATAAAATACTTTGATATTCTTGAACATTTCTAAGTGAATTTTCTCTGAACTCATCAGTTTTATCGCATTTCAGTACATAATGACGCATATGACAGTTGTGCATCTGACAAAGATTGTTGGACTGAACACATGGACTCCAGACTGAGGGACTGATTACCTCGCTCACCTCACCTTCCACCGTTTCTCTGCATTGGACTGAAGAAGCCACTGGTTGGCGAAACGTTTCCAAATAAAGATACCAAAGTGTTGCACAAATGTCATATTTATAAATTAGTCGCTTTCTAAACTATTTATTAAATCTCAAGATTCTTCAGATAAACAGGTTTTATGGTGCGGTAAACACAGGATCACTAACTAACCCTTTTAGAGCAAACATCCATTTCTTATATACGATTTTAAGCAAATTTCCAGAGCCATATTATTTACGTTAAATTTGGTTGGGTTAGATTATTGTTTATAAGCAAAATTTAATTGATTATAACATACCATAATGCCAGTAATACATAAAGTCTGTAACATTTTTGAATCGCCAACAGAAAATGGAAATCCATCAAGTGCGCGTTAATATGATATGTCAAATAATTACGTTTTCATGCCACTGTGACAGTCGCTCATTTTACGTTATTTGCCAATGATATACTGACAATGATTAGAAAAATGTACTGCACTGACATACGCTTGACCTCCAATATGGAGGATGCTGACCCTGTGACGTCACCTTCAAACATTCCCCGTATGTGTGTTTGTGTGGTGGTAAATATTGTGGTGATACTGACAAACTGTGGAAAAAGGAACATAGTACATATAAAGAATCCAGAAAAAATAATTCCTTGATGCTTATTTAATTCCTTTATCTTTTTTTTAAAATTAAGACAAAGGTTTCCCGAAGGTTACCTTAATAAGACGATTGCTGGGTCACCGCCCCGGCTGATCAGGAACTAGCTTGAACTTAACGGCTCCTTCCTGAAGACAGCCATGGATCTGTTGACAATTCCCCTTAGGTAAGAAGGGTGTAGAAAACTCTTGATTCCTTTGCATTGAATTATCTCTTTGTGTACTCACTGCTTTTCACTGGAGGTATTTTGAAATGTTTGTTTTCATAGGGAGTCAAATTTCGGTGTCTAGATATGGGACCAATCCCTTTAGAATTTTCCAGATGTAAATTATGTTATATCTTTCTCGACGACGATCCTGGGACTACAGGTCAAGGGATTTCGTCATTCCCAATAATTTGACTGAATTTATACTTGATCATACTTGTCGAAGGCTTTTGCAAGGTTTGTAGTTACTAGACCTTGTACGTGTACTTGTAGAAATAAAGGTATTATTATTATTATGATTATGCTATGTTAGTTAGGTGGCGTTCGTCTCGTGATTAGCGGACAGTGGATCGATTCTCCACTACTACTATTTATGAATGACCCACAATAGTTTAACATTCTAATTAATTAAAGACTTTGTATATGTTTTGCATTTGGGTTTTGTTGGAAGTATTTTGCACTATTTAACGTTCCTTCCTTTGTGAGGCGTAATATCAGGAAGTGTGCATATTTAAAACCAGTTCTGTCAGTATATTTTTCTGTCAGCTTTTTCTCACCTGTGCTTCAAAAAGTATAGTTTTATGAATTTTAGACATTTGCATAAGTTATATACTGAATAACTGAATTGTAGGTCGAGCAGTTGCAGAAGAAGGGTATATATATACTATTGAGCAAAATATATAGACAGGTCGATAAACCTCATTTTCCCCCCTTTATTCATTTTTTCCCTCTACTTTTCATTTCCTTGTTTGACTAAGGAGGATTCTGCCATATTCCCTCTTTGCCAAGAGTATTCGCGCTTCCAACCATTATCTCTTGCCCTTGCTAAAAGGGATCTTCTCTGTCACCATTAAAAGAGGATTGATAGTTTTCATCCTCTTCAGCGTACCAGCGGAAAGAAAAAAATTCCACAAAATAGTGAGAGGTCAAATTTTTTTTTACAATTCCTCTCGGCATTTTGTCGTTGTTAAAGGAGATTATCTGTCCTTCCGGAAACAGCTTAGGCCTGCCTTTAACGACACTCGTAAACACCCGCAGAACGACGCACTAACAGACTTATGTCGTGTAAGAAACTTTTTTTTTTATAATTTTCCCTCTTGGGTTTTAAAGTTATGATGGGAGTTTTGGGGTGGGGGGCGAAAGAGTTTTATAGGAGGAGAGATCAGAATGTAATTTGACGAGGCTTTGATGTAATTTTCTGAGCTGGTGCCTTGATGAATGTGGCTATTTCCAGTGTGGATGGCAGGCCATATTACGTGGGAGATTGTGTCAACAGTCTCCGTGGTGTGCATTTGTCCAAGCGAACTGCCACCGCCCTATCCTCCACCCTCATATTAATAAAGTGCTGACAAAATCAACCCAACACCCATAAATAAAAAGCCATATAAAACTTAAAAAAAAAAACACACGAAGGTTAGAGAAAAATCTATCTTTAAAAGTTGCAGATAAAACTCATAATTATGTTTGGAGAAAATGTGAACCTTGGACAAGGAGAATACCATATATATATATATATTATATATGTCGTGCCGATTAGGTAAAACTTGTGATTTTGGCTTAAATAGCAACGCTCACCTTGCCATATAAGACAAGTGAAAATTTGTGTATGCAATAATTTCGCCAAAATCATTCTGAACATAAAGAAAAAAATATATTTCATTGTGTTTGTTTATTATTAAATTAATGTTAACATATCTAAAATATATTTAGTTGGGTTAGGCTAAATTAAATTGCGCTTGTTGTAATAAGGTTAGGTAGGTTTTCAAAGTTTCTCTTGGTACAAAATTAAAATTTTTACATTAACATAAATGAAAAAAATATATCTTTAAACGTATAGAGAAAATTTTAGAAAGGACTTAATTTTAAATGAGTTCTTGCTAATTGACCAGTTTTACCTAATCGGCACGACATATATATATATATATTTTATTTTTTATTTTTTATTAACACATCGGCCGATTCCCACCAAGGCAGGGTGGCCCGAAAAGAAAAACTTTCATCATCATTCACTCCATCACTGTCTTGCCAGAAGGGTGCTTTACACTACAGTTATAAAACTGCAACATTTACACCCTCCTTCAGAGTGCCGGCACTGTACTTCCCATCTCCAGAACTCAAGTCCGGCCTGCCGGTTTCCTGAATCCTTCATAAATGTTACTTTGCTCACACTCCAACAGCACGTCAAGTATTAAAACCATATGCCTCCATTCACTCCTATCAAATACGCTCACACATGCTTGCTGGAAATCCAAGCCCCTCGCACACAAAACTTCCTTTACCCCTCCCTCCAACCTTTCCTAGGCCGACCCCTACCCCGCCTTCCCTCCACTACAGATTTATACACTCTCGAAGTCACTCTGTCTCGTTCCATTCTCTCTACATGTCCAAACCACCTCAACAACCCCTCCTCAGCTCTCTGGACAATCGTTTTGGTAATCCCGCACCTCCTCCTAATTTCCAAACTCCGAATTCTCTGCATTATATTCACACCACACATTGACCTCAGACATGACATCTCCACTGCCTCCAGCCTTCTCCTCGTTGCAACATTCATCACCCATGCTTCACACCCATATAAGAGCGTTGGTATAACTATACTCTCATACATTCCCTCTTTACTTCCATGGACAAGGTTCTTTGTCTCCACAGACTCCGAAGTGCTCCACTCACCCTTTTCCCCTCATCAATTCTATGATTCACCTCATCCTTCATAGACCCATCCGCCGACATGTCCACTCCCAAATATCTGAATACATTCACCTCCTCCATACTCTCTCCCTCCAATCTGATATCCAATCTTTCGTCACCTATTCTTTTTGTTATCCTCATCACCTTACTCTTTCCTATATTCACTTTCAATTTTCTTCTTTTACACACCCTACCAAATTCATCCACCAACCTCTGCAGCTTCTCTTCAGAATCTCCCAAAAGCACAGTGTCATCAGCAAAAGCAACTGTGACAACTCCCACTTTGTATTTGCTTCTTTATCTTTTAGCCCAACACCTCTTGCCAAGACCCTCGCATTCACTTCTCTTACAACCCCATCTATAAATATATTGAACAACCACGGTGACATCACACATCCTTGTCTAAGGCCCACTTTTACTGGGAAATAGTCCCTTCCCTCCTACACACACTAACCTGTCCCTCACTATCCTCATAAAAACTCTTCACTGCTTTCAGTAACCTTCCTCCTATTCCATACACCTGCAACATCTGCCACATTGCCCCCTATCTACCCTATCATACGCCTTTTCCAAATCCATAAATGCCACAAAACATCTTTACCCTTATCCAAATACTGTTCACCTATATGTTTCACTGTAAACACTTGGTCTACACACCCCTACCTTTCCTAAAGCCCCTTGTTCATCTGCTATCCTGCTTTCTGTTTTACTCTTAATTCTTTCAATAATAACTCTACCATACACTTTACCAGGTACACTCAACAGACTTATTCCCCTATAATTTTGCACTCTCTTTTGTCCCCTTTGCCTTTATACAAAGGAACAATACACGTCTCTGCCAATCCTAGGTACCTTACCCTCTTCCATACATTTATTAAATAATAGCACCAACCACTCCAAAATTATATCCCCACCTGCTTTTAACATTTCTATCTTTATCCCATCAATCCCAGCTGCCTTACCCCTTTCATTCTACCCACTGCCTCACGAACTTCCCTACACCCACAACTGGCTCTTCCACACTCCTACAAGATGTTATTCCTCCTGCCCTACACACGAAATCACAGCTTCCCTGTCTTCATCAACATTTAACAAATCCTCAAAATATTCTCTCCATCTTCCCGATACCTCTAACTCTCCATTTAATAACTCTCCTCTCCTATTTTTAACTGTCAAATCCATTTGTTCTCTAGGCTTCCTCAACTTATTAATCTCATTCCAAAACTTTTTCTTATTTTCAACAAAATTTGCTGATAACATCTCACCCACTCTCTCATCTGCTCTCTTTTACATTGCTTCACCACTCTTTTAACCTCTCTTTTTCTCTCCATATACTCTTCCCTCCTTGCATCACTTCTACTTTGTAAAACCTCTCATATGCTAACTTTTTCCCTTACTACTCTCTTTACATCATCATTCCACCAATCGCTCCTCTTCCCTCCCACCACTCGCCTGTAACCACAAACTTCTGCTGAACACTCTAACACTACATTTTTAAATCTACCCCATACATTTTCGACCCCATTGCCTACACTCTCACTAGCCCATCTATCCTCCAATAGTTGTTTATATCTTACCCTAACTGCCTCCTCTTTTAGTTTATAAACCTTCACCTCTCTTTTACTTACTGATTCTATTTTCCTTGTATCCCATCTACCTTTTACTCCCACTGTAGCTATAACTAAAAAGTGATCTGATATATCTGTAGCCCCTCTATAAACATGTACATCCTGAAGTCTACTCAACAGTCTTTTATCTATCAATACATAGTCCAACAAACTACTGTCATTACGCCCTACATCATATCTTGTATACTTATTTATCCTCTTTTCTTAAAATATGTATTACCTATAACTAAACCCCTTTCTATACAAAGTTCAATCAAAGGGCTCCCATTATCATTTACACCTGGCACCCCAAACTTACCTACTACACCCTCTCTGCATGTTTCTCCCACTTTAGCATTTAGGTCCCCTACCACAATTACTCTTCATTTGGTTCAAAAGTTCCTATACATTCGCTTAACATCTCCCAAAATCTCTCTCTCCTCTACACTCCTCTCTTCTCCAGGTGCATACACGCTTATTATGACCCACTTTTCGCATCCGACCCTTATTTTAATCCACATAATCCTTGAATTTACACATTTATATTCCTCTTTTCCTTCCATAACTGATCCTTCAACATTATTGCTACCCCTTCCTTAGCTCTAACTCTCTCAGATACTCCTGACTTAATCCCATTTATTTCTCCCCACTGAAACTCGCCTACCCCTTCAGCTTTGTTTCGCTTAGGGCCAGGACATCCAACTTCTTTTCATTCATAACATCGGCAATCATCTCTTTCTTATCATCCGCACTACTTCCACGCACATTCAGACAACCCAATTTTATAAAGTTTTTCTTCTTCTCGTTTTTAGTAGATTTGTAGGAGAAGGGGTTACTAGCCCATTGCTCCCGGCATCTTAGTCGCCTCATACGACACGCATAGCTTACGGAGGAAAGATTCTTTCCACTTCCCCATGGACAATAGAGAAAATAAAAGGAACAAGAGCTATTAAGAAAAGAAGAAAACCTAGATGTGTGTATGATATATATGCATGTGTATGCCAGTGTAGTGTGACCTAAAGTGTAAGTAGAAGTAGCTAGATATACCTGTTATCCAGCGTGTTTATGAGACAGAAAAAAGACACCAGCAATCCTACCATCATGTAAAACAGTTTCAGGTTTCTGTTTCACAGTCACCTGGAGAAGTAGTACCTCCTGGGTTGCTGTCTACAACCTACTACCTGATATATATATATATATATATATATATATATATCCTAGGTAGTAAGTTGGTAGACAGCAATTGCCCAGGGAGGTACTACAGTCCTGCCAAGTGAATGTAAAACACCACTCTGGGTTTTCTTCAATTTTCTTAATAGTTCTTGTTCTTGTTTATTTCCTCTTATTTCTATGGGGAAGTGAAAAAAAATTCTTCCTCCGTAAGCTATGCGTGTCGTAAGAGGCGACTAAAATGCCGGGAGCGAGGGGCTAGTAACCCCTTCTCCTGTATACATTACTAAATTTTAAATGAGAAACTTTCGTTTTTCTTTTTAAGTCACCCTGCCTCGGTGGGATGTGGCTGGTTTGTTAAATATATAAATGTCGAAGCTGCGGCCGGTGACAGATCCGCACTGCTTCAGTTGCTGCCTTGCAACATTGCATAGCTCCTGATGACGCACTGAGAATAAAAGGCTTCAAGGAAGAATATTTGGATTTTTTCCTGAAGCCTTTGAATATTCCACTTCCCCTACCACCCATCTTTTCATTTTTTTTACCAATAGGTATATTTTATTACATAATATGGTACAGAAGATTTAAGAGATACATTGTTGATATAAAGATGGCATATAAAGTACATGAGGTGTGAGAAATACATGTCTAGTACATATTGTTGTGTTTGTCACTGATTATAATGAGAAAATCTCATCCAGCTCCTCAGAGCTGGAGCGTGTGCCCAAAATACAGCAGGCATTACCCCTCTGAACAGCAGCGATGAGTCGCTGGAACAGAAAACTAGCTGCCTTGGGATCCCTAGTTACCCTGATGAGTCTTTTGCATAGCTCCTTAAGGAACTTAGATGCACTCTTTCCCCATGGGCCAAGGGTCTCTGAGCCTATGGGAACAAACATATAATGATGGGCACGTTCTCCATATTTTCTAAACTTTTGGGACTCCCTGAAGCTGGCGGCTGCCCCTCCTTCCTCCCTGGTGTATTGGAGATAGGTATCAGCCAAGGTAGATGCACATGTGTAGTCCCACACTACTTGCTTGCCGTCTGTCCAGGCTTGAAGGGTGATACCATCTGGACGTTTCTGGCTGCCATCAGATCTGCATAGTTGGGGTGGCTTTCTTACTGCTGGGCATCCGGCTCTTTGTGAGGGTTCTCTTGATAACTTTATTAACCTCCTCATGTCTTGAAATCTTTCCCTCGGATTTACGACACACAAGACCATGGTACCCGAATCGGTCTGCTGCTTCACTGCCACAAATACACCTGTGTTCGGCGAGAATAGGGGCGGCAAGTCGAAGGGCAACACCAATGCGGATGGTCTGTGGGTTGAGGCGTGTGCCAAGGCTGGAGTTGGGAACAGCCAACAGAAAGTCCCCTGCATGAGGAGCTCTCACTGCCAGGAGGCAGGCTCTATCCTTCCCTGACACACTATGAAGCATTGTTGAGGCTATATTCTCTACTATTGGGCCATCCCAGTGCGACTGTTTGTAGTTGTTGGGAGCCGCAGGTTTTGTTTCAGAGCCCGTTAGATTATCCCAGATCATGGCTCCGTCAGTGAACTATTGGTCCTGGACTCCAATCGTGTTCCTAAGATGTTCAGGGAGAATCGTTGATACAAGCCCTCTGGATGCAACGTATGACGACAGAAAAGCAGGTAGCGCAGTCTGTGATGACTTGCCGACACCAGTGCCTCCTAGTCTGACTGGAAGTGTAGCTTGGTTCCACTGCCCATCTTCTAGAGTAAGGTTAAGTACTTTCGTAAAAATCTGCCTCAGGATACTGTCATATTCGTGCGGTATAGTTATATGAAGGGTGCATACATCAATGCATCCACAATTTTAAAGCAAAGGACATACTGATACTGGTCGGGATTTGAATTCGGGTCATCTTCGCAGCCTCCTGGGAAGCTAGCTAAACTCTCAGCTCCCTAGACCACTACGCCATCATGCCACAAGACATGTTTTCCCTAGCGCTGAGCACACTCGGGGAAGATGTAAGCAGTGACTAATTTCCTCCTCCCTTTTGAATACCAGTCTGCCTCGATGACTCGGGTTCAAATCCCGACCAGTCGCAGTATGTTCTTTGCTTTAACCGCTTGTTACCGTGGAGGCCCTGTTTTGTGTACCGCTCCTGAAAATGGTATCCCAACAGGAGGAGAATGAAATTAGTCCTGAGCTTACCACTCTCCCGAATGTACCCGTCGCTAGGGTAAACATGTCAGGTGTAGGGCGTCGAGCTTTAAGCTAGCTTCCCGGGAGGCTGCCTAGACGACTCGGGTTCAAATCCCGGCCAGTCGCAGTATGTTCAGCAAGGAATTGGGCTAAAATTTTTTTGTTTAATAAATTTAATGTATTATTAATTTGAAATGTATTAACATTAAATGTAAAACTAAATGGTATTTATCAAGTTAGAATAATTAATGCTTAATAAAATAAAAACAAGCATTCAGTTGACACCACAGGCAACCCAGATAGGTTACTCCTGTAGGTAGCAAGTAGAGTTGCATTGGTTGATTCTGAACAATGTCTGCGATAGATAATTGATTCAGAGAACCGACAAGTTGATAAATTGATCAATGTCACCTTGGGTTTTGCTAATGCTTACATTACTCAATTGTTTTTTATAACTTTTGTGCTGCCCGGCAGTCCATGAGGTGGCATTTTGGAGTCGACCATTCTGCATACATACTTGTGCTACTGAAGGTGTTTCTGTTAACGGTAATCTTTAGACAGGTCTGAAGGGTCACTGCTACTGTGGCCCGGTCCTAGGCTAGGTGTCCCAATTGACGCCCTCATCATTCTAGCTGGTCGAACTCAGTCCAACGTAGGTACCACAACTCAACTGATAAGGAACTGATAGAGAGCCGTGGGTCTTTTGCTTACACCTTGCACCCCTGCCTTGTCACACCGTTTGTCAAGATTTTTGCTTTCATAGGGAATGATTTCTGGGTACAGATTTGGGACCAATCCCTCGTCTACATTCCAAGGAGCTTACTGGGGGGAGGGGGGATTGAAGATCGTAGGACACCAGTCCCCACCCTCCCTTGGTATCACCTGACTTTTCTCTCTGCTGACCTCTCCACCACCTGACCTGACCTGACAGGATGCATGTATGTTGTATAAAACAATTATTTTGCCTATTTCCGTGTCCTTCATAAAGCCCATTTGGGTGAAACCTATGATTAAGTTTTCCCTTCTAAAAGTGTCTTTGAAATTTACTTTTGTCAGTTTGTTATTGTCTACCTTCTTAAGAACAAGAAAAGTTATTTGGGAGCGTAGGAGGATGAGTTATCTGAGAACTCCTTGGAGGAAGTGTTATCTGAGAACATCCTTGGAGGAAGTGTTATCTGAGAACACCTTGGAGGAAGTGTTATCTGAGAACACCTTGGAGGAAGTGTTATCTGAGAACACCTTGGAGGAAGTGTTATCTGAGAACACCTTGGAGGAAGTGTTATCTGAGAACACCGTGAAGGAAGTGTTATCTGAGAACACCGTGAAGGAAGTGTTATCTGAGAACACCGTGGAGGAAGTGTTATCTGAGAACACCGTGGAGGAAGTGTTATCTGAGAACACCGTGGAGGAAGTGTTATCTGAGAACACCTTGGAGGAAGTGTTATCTGAGAACACCTTGGAGGAAGTGTTATCTGAGAACACCTTGGAGGAAGTGTTATCTGAGAACACCTTGGAGGAAGTGTTATCTGAGAACACCTTGGAGGAAGTGTTATCTGAGAACACCTTGGAGGAAGTGTTATCTGAGAACACCTTGGAGGAAGTGTTATCTGAGAACACCTTGGAGGAAGTGTTATCTGAGAACACCTTGGAGGAAGTGTTATCTGAGAACACCTTGGAGGAAGTGTTATCTGAGAACACCTTGGAGGAAGTGTTATCTGAGAACACCTTGGAGGAAGTGTTATCTGAGAACACCTTGGAGGAAGTGTTATCTGAGAACACCTTGGAGGAAGTGTTATCTGAGAACACCTTGGAGGAAGTGTTATCTGAGAACACCTTGGAGGAAGTGTTATCTGAGAACACCTTGGAGGAAGTGTTATCTGAGAACACCTTGGAGGAAGGTGTTATCTGAGAACACCTTGGAGGAGGTGTTATCTGAGAACACCTTGGAGGAGGTGTTATCTGAGAACACCTTGAGGAGGTGTTATCTGAGAACACCTTGAAGGAAGGTGTTATCTGAGAACACCTTGAAGGAGGTGTTATCTGAGAACACCTTGAAGGAGGTGTTATCTGAGAACACCTTGAAGGAGGTGTTATCTGAGAACACCTTGAAGGAGGTGTTATCTGAGAACACCTTGAAGGAGGTGTTATCTGAGAACACCTTGAAGGAGGTGTTATCTGAGAACACCTTGAAGGAGGTGTTATCTGAGAACACCTTGAAGGAGGTGTTATCTGAGAACACCTTGAAGGAGGTGTTATCTGACCTCAGGAGTGATGGAACACCTTGAAGGAGGTGTTATCTGAGAACACCTTGAAGGAGGTGTTATCTGAGAACACCTTGAAGGAGGTGTTATCTGAAAACACCTTGTTATTTGAGTGTTTTAGAAGAGGTTTCCTGAGAAAGACTACGAGAGAGAGAATTACTCAGGAGCTACAAACAGGACTGGTAATGGTTGTGTTGTGACAACTTTGTCACCTAAATGCCTCTGCCACTCTGGCAGGAAACTGCTATCGTTTTTTTCCTACGAAGCACCAACCATTTTCCCTAAGGATTTTTGGGAGATACCGATTTATCCAATAGCTCTTCAGGACCTACCCATTCGCTCTTCTACTGGAGCTACCCATTTACTCTTTTGGAGCTACCCATTCACTCTTCTGGAGCTACCCATTCACTCTTCTACTGGAGCTACCCATTCACTCCTCTACTGGAGCTACCCATTCACTCTTCTACTGGAGCTACCCATTCACTCTACTGGAGCTACCCATTCACTCTTGGAGCTACCCATTCACTCTAATTTTGGAGCTACCTATTCACTCTTCAGGCGCTTATGATGTTAATATGTATAATGGACTGTATAGATTAATCGTACTGACGAGAGGAGAAAATACTGGTATAATAATACCGCTACCCATTTCTCCAGTAGCTCTTATGGAGCTGCCCATTAACCCAGTGTCTCTTCTGGAACTGCTTATATCAGACAGGTTCTTAAGAAATCATTGCACCTCTGGATCTCTTAAAATCATGATTCACATTAGCACCTCTGCAAACAATCCTCTTAGGTTTTTGAGAATAGTTTCTCGAGTATTTCTTCAAGAATGCCCGATTCTTTCCCTCCCTCCAACTTGGATCATGATGAACTTTTATTCCTGTCCTTTTCTTCTGGCATCTGTCACGTCGATCTGATTTGTCCCGAACTTTTTCCCTGGCATTTACATGCATCGCTTAACGACCGGGATACTTTCTGAGAAGTGCGTCGTTAGGCAATTTCGTCGTTGTGTGAACGTCATAGATTGTACTTACACAAACCTAGATGGCATAGCCTACTACAAACCTAGGCTATATGGTATAACCTATTGCTCCTAGGCTAACAAACCTGTACAGCATGTTATTGTACTGACTACTGCAGGCAATTTATACACAATCTTCAGCATTTATGTATCTAAACAGAGAATTTTTTTTTTTATACTTTTTACACTGTTTTGTTAAAAAAAAATTAAAAACAGGTGAGTAATGTGTTACGCTACGGCGTCACAAGGCAATCGGAATTTTTAGCTCCATTATAATCTTATGGGACCACCGTCGTATATAAGGTCCGTCGCTGACCGAAACGTCGTTATGGGGCGCATGACTATTTAAAAAATTAACCCCTTCTGCTTCGTCACCACCGACAGGGGATTACCATAATGCAGGCAGTAGCTGTTTGAGTCGTTTTAGTCTAGGGGAAAAGGCTACTACTCTAGGAGGGGTTACCTGACTGACGAAGAACCCAGCACGATTTTCTGTATAAATAGTGGGGCTATTTCCCTTTTTATCTAAATTTGCTTACACGGTTGCTAATGTGCAGCGAATTATGGATATGAATTGTGGAATGCGAAGAATAGACTTTTTTTTTTTACTGTGCGATCATGATAATTGTAATACGAGAGTAAAGACAATAGTAAGTTGTTAATGATCATGTAGATCTGATAATTTTGGAAACGGAATGTGGTTAAGACGTTTAATAACCTAAGGGTTCTAGTACTGCATATTATATAACAGTTTTCCTCGATATCAGGGGAAAAATTCTCTGGCTCCTTTTAAACTATTTCATTATCTCCTTCACATAGTTATTCTTGAATGTTTACTCTCCAGTTTTAGGAGGACTCTCGTCTTGATGCTTAAGAAAATATCCTCTTGCTGTTCCACATGTTTATTCTGCATCTGACTCATCTGTAACTACCCACCACCTATCACCCAGGAGGACTGGTCTGGGATCGGTCGTAGGGAAGAATGGCCCTTGGAATCTTACAATAGGTATATCCTTTCAGCTGACATAATTTCAGGTCTCAATTGTGGTGCAGCCATTTCTCAGTGACTATTAGGAAGCCATTTTTAAAAGTTTTGTTGCAGCCATTAGATTGATGCATATAAAACTATTCATCACCTCAGTCTTCTGGAATGCTGATCGCGATCTGATCCCGGATCTGGAATTGTACTCACGCTCCTCTTCCAGTATGGAATCCTCCTCATGCTCTACCCGATCTTCTGGAATCCTGCTCACGCCCATCCCCTAATCTATTGGAATCCTCTTCACGCCCTCACCCCCACCCCAGGAATCCTCAACCTACACCCCTCCCATAACTTTGCTCAACCCTCCACCATTTCACTCTTCTTTTCCTAGAATCATTTCACTTCCCAGTAGAGCTACTTCCTTCCATAACTTTTATGGAAATACTTTTCTCCGAAGATCTCTTTACACACAATTCATCTCGTGTATATATATATATATATATATATATATATATATATATATATATATATATATATAGGAGACGCACTTGTTGAAAAAAAAAAAATATATATATATATATATATATATATATATATATATTAATTACCCTTCCTCCATTTCCCTTCTCTCCCTCCCCATTAGCGTGCTTTCTCTGTCCAATTAAATTGTTTCGATAGTTTGATGACCACAACAAAAGCTCTTCGTCAGGACAAAAATGTTATCACCATGCCTCTCTCCCTCTCCCTCCCTTCCCCTTCCTCTCCCTCATTCCCACTTCCTCTCTCTATCTTCTCTTCTTATTTTTCTTCGTCTTTCTCCTCCTCTTACTTAATCTCCCTCCTCTCTTCTTCCCCCCATCCTTCCAGTTACCCTAAGCCACCATATTCGTCGTTTTTCTCTTCCTGTTCGTTCTCTTCTTCATTTGCTAGTTCATTTCCTCTTTTTTTCTCTTCCTCTCTCGCCATTTTCTCCCGATCTTTTTATGTTCTTATTCCAAGGCTCCCATATTCCTCGGTCCTAGTTTCTCTTCTTCCCCTCCTCTTACCTCTTTTATTTCATTCCTCATCCTTTTTCCTCTTAACTCCTCCCTCTTTTATTCCCTCCCTTCCTCTCTTCCTTTCCAATATTCTAGAGGAACTGTTTGTGCGACCTTATCAGTCTCCTGTCGTAGAAGGTAACACAATTTGCAGTTGTGTGCTATATTCCAACGATTCTAAATCAGTACAAAAACCTCTTTATTTGAAGCCGTTGAGCGTCATCCATGACAACAGGTAATCAACAGGACTTTCAACAAGGATGTTGGGGGGAGAGTACCTGTGACATACGTGTCACCAGTCTGGAGAGTTCTGCCCTCGTACCCAAACATGAGGCCTGCCTTTCCTGTTCACCGCCTGGTCAACCAGACTGATTGTTCTAGCGGCTCGCAAGCTCACAAAGCCATCACAACCCGGCTGATCAGTCACTCGTAGTAGATAATGGCTAGGTTTCCTCTTCAAAGCTGATAACTTCTTTTTCAACGATATTTCCGACATGTGTTTAGAGTATGTTGGAGAGTGTGGGACCAGGGTGGGGGGCGGCAGCCTCCCGGAATCAACAACAGGTACACTGAAGGCAGATCTTTGCTACGAAAAACAAAAGCAGAACACTTGCTGCAGAGAGGCGGGTACATAATAAATAATGCCAAGGGTTATAATGAAGGAGTAAACACGGGGGAAAATATGATGAGTGAGTGGGTCTGGGGTGGTCACCCCCATGACCAGTGCATCATTAAGGATTTGCTATCATCAAACCCGTGCTGGCTGTTCTTTACATAATCACCCCTCTCCAGGTGCTGATCCACTAGTCTCCAGGTGCTGATCCACTAGTCTCCAGGTGCTGATCCACTAGTCTCCAGGTGCTGATCCACTAGTCTCCAGGTGCTGATCCACTAGTCTCCAGGTGCTGATCCACTAGTCTCCAGGTGCTGATCCACTAGTCTCCAGGTGCTGATCCACTAGTCTCCAGGTGCTTGATCCACTAGTCTCCAGGTGCTGATCCACTAGTCTCCAGGTGCTGATCCACTAGTCTCCAGGTGCTGATCCACTAGTCTCCAGGTGCTTGATCCACTAGTCTCCAGGTGCTTGATCCACTAGTCTCCAGGTGCTGATCCACTAGTCTCAGGTGCTGATCCACTGGTCTCCAGGTGCTGATCCACTGGTCTCCAGGTGCTGATCCACTGGTCTCCAGGTGCTGATCCACTGGTCTCCAGGTGCTGATCCACTGGTCTCCAGGTGGTGATCCACTGGTCTCCAGGTGCTGATCCACTGGTCTCCAGGTGGTGATCCACTGGTCTCCAGGTGGTGATCCACTGGTCTCCAGGTGGTGATCCACTGGTCTCCAGGTGCTGATCCACTGGTCTCCAGGTGGTGATCCACTGGTCTCCAGGTGGTGATCCACTGGTCTCCAGGTGGTGATCCACTGGTCTCCAGGTGGTGATCCACTGGTCTCCAGGTGGTGATCCACTGGTCTCCAGGTGGTGATCCACTGGTCTCAGGTGGTGATCCACTGTCTCCAGGTGCTGATCCACTGGTCTCCAGGTGTGATCCACTGGTCTCCAGGTGGTGATCCACTGGTCTCCAGGTGTGATCCACTGGTCTCCAGGTGTGATCCACTGTCTCCAGGTGGTGATCCACTGGTCTCCAGGTGGTGATCCACTGGTCTCCAGGTGTGATCCACTGGTCTCCAGGTGCTGATCCACTGGTCTCCAGGTGTGATCCACTGTCTCCAGGTGCTGATCCACTGGTCTCCAGGTGGTGATCCACTGGTCTCCAGGTGTGATCCACTGGTCTCCAGGTGTGATCCACTGGTCTCCAGGTGTGATCCACTGGTCTCCAGGTGTGATCCACTGGTCTCCAGGTGGTGATCCACTGGTCTCCAGGTGGTGATCCACTGTCTCCAGGTGCTGATCCACTGGTCTCCAGGTGCTGATCCACTGGTCTCCAGGTGCTGATCCACTGGTCTCCAGGTGCTGATCCATGGTCTCCAGGTGCTGATCCACTGGTCTCCTGATTGCCTTCTACATTATCATAGTATGCATATTGAAGATGCTGGCCTGATATTAAATATTTTGGCTACATTTGCTGTTTTCAGATCTCTCGCAATTAACACCGTCCATTGACTTACTGTATATTTTAGCCAGAGGTTTGAGCACTCTGCAGCCTCTCAAAAAAATCCACGGTGTCACTTTATCAGGTCCCATGACCTTTATCAGGTTCCATGACCTTTATCAGGTCCCATAACCTTTATCAGGTCCCATAACCTTTGATGTATCCAGCTCAAAAGTTTCTGCTCCGTTTTCCTCCTGAAGAGAGGAATAGACCTGCCCTTCCCTTCCGTGGATCAAACCTGAATGCCTCCCTCTCCCCCAGTCGCTATATGATCCTTACGGGTTTAGTGCTTCCACATAATGTAAAAATTATATTCAGCATTTTCCTTGGTTAATGTGTGGTGTCTAGTACTGGATGGTGTACCCGTTCCCTTCAACTCTCTGGTGTTGAACATTTTTCCACCGAGAATGCCTCCTTGTATCTTTTGTTTCAGCTCCTCAGACTTGTCGTTTCTCTTGAGTCTTCCTTCCTTCTTAACTCATATTACTTGATATTTTATAATTGTCTTTCTTCTGCTGTGTAGCAGTTTTAATGCATATTTGAATTTTACTGTAGTGTCATTCTCAAATTGTTGTTCAGCTTTTACCCTTGAAAATTTATTTCTCTTTTCTGCATTCCCTTAGTACATATAATTTTTTTCTCTGCATCTTTGGTTGGCTATGAAGTTTTTCTCTGCTTCTCAGCAGTGTCAGTCTGGGTATTCCTTCATCTCATTTGTTGACTCTCCTTCCAGTTCCCTTTCCCATTGAACTTCATGCACAAATACTCTCATCCCTGCATAGTTTTCTCTTCTGAAGTATGGTGTCTCATGTTCCCTATCTGCTATCCTACCCTCAGTGTTGACTTCCACAAGGTATTCAGTACTGTGTGATCGCTCGCACCCTCAGGCCTCCCTTATTCTATTTTTTTCCTACATCAGATGGATTCATTGTGAATAATACATTTAGTATTGCTAGTTCATCCTCTTGTATGTTGACACAGCTTTCCATCCCCGTCACCTCCCATCTTCTTAGAAATTCATGTTTCTGGTCCCACAAGTGGGTCTCAGTTTGCTTTAATGTTATGGACGCATTCCTGTGGTAACTAGGTAAGTATAGTTCCAGCATGCCTGTCTCGCTCTTA
Organism: Cherax destructor; assembly: GCA_009830355.1. NCBI lineage: Eukaryota > Metazoa > Arthropoda > Malacostraca > Decapoda > Parastacidae > Cherax > Cherax destructor. Next base: position 37,190 of record WNWK01001368.1, read on the forward strand.
ACGGACAGAGGATCGAGCCTCCACCACTATTTGTATTTAATAACCCACATTGGTTTATCGCTTACTTTTTTTTTCGTTTCTGTCTTGGTCTCGTATGATTGTGTGTGTGTGTGTGTGTGTGTGTGTGTACTCACCTATTTGTAGTTGCAAGGGTCGAGACATAGCTCCTGGCCCCGCCTATTCACTGATCGCTACTAGGTCCTCTTTCTCCCTGTTCCATGAGCTTTATCATACCTCGTCTTAAAACTATGTATGGTTCCTGCCTCCACTACATCACTTGCCAAACTATTCCACTTCCTGACAACTCTATGACTAAAGAAATACTTCCTAACATCTCTTTGACTCATCGAGTCTTCAACTTCCAATTGTGACCCCTTGTTTCTGTGTCTCATCTCTGGAACATCCTGTCTCTGTTCACCTTATCTATTCCTCTCAGTATTTTGTATGTCGTTATCATGTTTTCCCTAACCCTCCTGTCCTCCAGTGTCGTCAGGCCATTTTCTTAACCTTTCTTCGTAGGACAATCCTCTTAGCTCTGGGACTAGTCTTGTTGCAAACCTCTGCACTTTCTCTAATTTCCTGACGTGCTTGACCAGGTGTGGGTTCCAAACTGGTGCTGCATACTCCAGTATGGGCCTGACGTATATGGTGTACAGAGTCTTGAACGATTCCTTAGTGAGGTATTGGAACGCTATTCTTAGGTTTGCCAGCCGCCCGTATGCTGCAGCAGTTATCTGATTGATGTGTGCCTCAGGAGATGTGCTCGGTATTATACTCACCCCAAGATCTTTTTCCTTGAGTGAGGTTTGCAGTCTTTGGCCACCTAGATTATACTCTGTCTGCGGTCTTCTTTAACCCCGATCTTCATGACTTTACATTTGGCAGGGTTAAATTCAAGGAGCCAGTTACTGGACCAGGCTTGTAGCCTGTCCAGGTCTCTTTGTAGTCCTACCTGATCCTCAGCTGATTTAATTCTTCTCATTAACTTCACATCATCTGCAAACAGGGACACTTCTGAGTCTATCCCTTCCGTTATGTCATTCACATATACCAAAAACAGTACAGGTCCTAGGACTGTGTGCGTGTGTGCGTGCGTGCGTAGTTCGTGCACGTTCTGGTGCTAAAGGAGAGAAGGGGAGGGTGGGAAATAAATGGTGTGCGACACTTTCCTAAAAATAACGAGAGTATTTTGTTATTCTATGTTAATTTGCATACTAAGTGAAATTCTTATGAAATATTGCAGAAAAGTGTACGAGACAGTAAGGATGGTAAATAACTGCAGACCTCGCGCGCGCACAAGCACACCCCAACTCACATGCCCCTTCCCCCACTACCTACGTCAGTTTTCCCTTCCACTACATTTTCTCCACGACCCTTTCCCCCTCACATACATTAACTACTACCTCCCCCCACAACCTACTCCGATATTCCTGTCACCACATTTTCTCTGCTGGCCCTCCTACAGCCTACATCTTCCCCGGTCGAGATAAATGGTATAAAATACAGACAATAGAAAAATAGACATAAATGCAGTACAGTGCTATTGATTACGTTTTGCCAACACAGTGGGCTTTATCAGATGACAAACAGATCTGTTGATGAAGTCACAATAAAGGATCGCATTAAACTGCATTTATGTCTATTTTTCCATCTCGGTCACACCCAGGACACAGGCTACACCATTCCTTCCCTACCATCGCACCCCACCTACTCACACCTCAACTAATCAAAGCCCACCCTGGCGCAAATCCTCTCCACGACCCGAAGGATCAAGGACCCTCGTGCTCCTCTCACACCATCCACTATTAGAGATCTTACCCCATCCATCCCAGGAGCACAGGTTGCAGAATCCTTCCAGACCTTCCCCTCAACCACTCCTGAAGGGAGACTCCTAGCTATTCCTGCACTAATAAGGCAGCAGATGGACCAGCGAGAGAGAGAAATAGGACAAGAGTTGAAGTGTGGTACTCAAAAGCAGATGGTACTGCAAACTAAGTGAAATGGAGACGAGAATATGAAAAAAATCCAAATAACAGAAACGAAGCTAGTAAGAAAGATAAAAAAACTGAGGACGTTCGTCCTGTTCTGAATCAAGAAAACTATTCAAAACACTGTGTCCGATCCATTGCTTCATCGCCAAATGCTTGCTGAAACACTGTAAGTTTCACTAGCCATTTTACCCAGCTGAAACATAATTTAACACTGTTCTTTCAAAGATTCTATTCTGTTACACAAAAATTACATCGTAATGACAGCACGTCCAAAAATGTCCGTCTAACCTTAACGGAATGAAACTCGCCACATTACGTCTCGAAGTGTACTGCGCAGAGTGAACTATCCCACCGCTGCCATATTTCACTTAGGACACGCGCGAAAATTCGAGTCCGGGAACCTTTTGATGCCATCTCGTTCATATATAACTTGTTTGCTGAGATTACCTAACACAAAATGCAAAGTGACTTTAACAGACTGCGGACGTGGTCAGGTAAGTGGCTGCTCGAGTTTAGTCCTAGTGAATGAAAGGTATTGAGAAGACAAGACTGGAAGTTATTGGCATTGCTGAAGAAGATTTGGGGGTAATTACATGCTTGAGTTTGTGGTGAAGGACCGGAGGGCATCCTCTTAGTGTGCATCACATGAACCTATAACTCGAAAGCGCACATTTACCGTATAACTTCGGCGGCATATGCAAAACTAGCTAGCCTAAGAACAGCCATCAGGAACCTTAGCAAGGATTCAGTTATGTCTTTATACACGTATTTAAAGTCCATTTCAGACTGTATGGCTTGTACCAACTGATCCATCATGTTAAAAATACGAAAAGATGCAAAATTTCGCAACGAGACTGGCACTAAGATTGAGTCTTGACCACTAGGAGAGATTTACTAAGGAGCTCAAACTAACAGTGTGAATTAAATAATGGTATACAATACCGACAGTTGATAACTGTTGCGCATGTGCCTTAATTATCAAACTAGCAATACTGTGAAGGAGGAGGACTTGATCGTGGCATATACAATACTCAAGGACCTATATTGATAGGAACAGTTTAAGATGCATGGTAAATCCAGAAGACATGTCATGCATGGCAGCTCAAGACGAAGATGATCCACAAGGAGGCGAGGAAATATTGTTTTTGTTTTTGTAATGTGCATTTGGAAAAAGCTAGAGGAAGAGGTGGAACACAAACACTATACTTGGCTTTAAGAGATAGGTTTGATGGGGCGATGAAGGTCAATAATCAGTAAAGCAGGTTGTTAGTAGCTGAGCAGCGGGGCCGGGAGCTGACACTCGACCCCTGCAGATTCAACACAGTAAAAGTGGTTAGCAGTTAAGCATGGGGATCAGGAGCTGAGACTCTAGCTACGCAGTCAACTATGTGACTGCACACACGCACGCGCACACATTCGATCTGTGGTTAGGCCGTTAAGGTGTAATATTGCTCGTCACCAATGCCATAAAGTGCTTTATTGAGGCACTTAACCAGGTACCCAGCCTCTCTTCTCATCCCCTTTCCTCCTCTTATCTTCCAGTGCTTCTATTCCCCTCTTTCCTCATTCCTCTATAATCCTCTTTCCTTTCTCCCTCACCCTCTTTATCTTTCCATCACTTTCCCCTCCCCTTACACTCCTCTATCCTCTTCTCTCATTTTCCTCATATTTTCCTCTCTCCCTAACCTTCTCGCCCTCCCTCTCCCTAACCTCGCCCTCCCTCTCACCCCTCTTGATCTCCCTCACCCCTCACTCCACTCCTCTCTTACTCTCTCTACCTGATACACTCTCTTCCCTTCCTCAAGGCCTCTTTACCTGACCCCCCTCCTTTATTCTTTTCTTATCTTCCTTACCGCCATCCTCTTCCTTTGTAGATGAATGGTTCAGAGAACCGACAAGTTATAAATTAGACACATATGCAACACTTGGTATCTTTATTGAGGAAAGTTTCGCCACACAGTGGCTTCATCAGTCAATACAAAGTAGAAAGGTGTAAGGAGAGGAGGAGTTTGAGAATCAGTCCCTCGGCCTGGAATCGATGTGTTCATTCCATCAATCTTGTAGAAAGTACAGCATAGAGCCATAAGCCACTTCTATGGCTCTATGCTTTACTTTCTACAAGATTGATGGACTGAACACATCGACTCCAGGCCGAGGGACTGATTACCTCAAACTTCTCCTCTCCTTACACCTTTCTACTTTGTATTGGACTGATGAAGCCACTGTGTGGCGAAACGTTTCCTCAATAAAGATACCCAAGTGTTGCATATGTGTCTAATTTATCCTCTTCCTTTCTTCCTCACTCATGTCTCTATTTTTCTATAAATTCTATTGCTCCTTTTCCTCACTCTCATTCTTAATGAAGAGCCCAAAAATGAGGACCATCTCATAGAACGAAAGGAACATATAAAAGACTTGGGTATAATATCACAGCAGTAACAACCTGGTTGATTAGACCCTGATCCACCACTTGACCTGGTCTCAGACCTTGCCGCGGGGGCCTTGACCCCCGAAACCCTCTCCAGGTAAACTCCAGGTAAACCTATCATTGAGGAAACACAAAAAGACAAATGCCGTGAAGGCATAGCCTGTGGTGACTATGCTGATCACTTGTACTTTTCGTTTAGTGATCGTTCGCTGCCCGCCTACAGTCAGCAACCAAAGCAACGGCTTCTATAACATAGCTGAACCCCTTGCCAAAAACTTCTTCATTGTTATCCCACATAACTATATACTCACCCGCCAGTCCCGTGCAGGTCTTATCAGATCCAACCTATCCAGCATTATCCACCTGACTCCATCCTATAAATACTTAAGTACCTTTCACCCAGGTAGCTCTGTTTGTGACTTGATAAAGCCCACTGTGTGGGCGAAACGTTGTCAATAAAGGATCACATTATACTGCTTATGTGTTTATTTTTCCATTGCGTCTGTATTTTATACCATTTATTTCCATGAGTATGTATGCCGAGTGGTTTAAGGCGTCAGGTTGGGAGCTAACTAAACTCTTGAAGAGCTGCCAAGGTGGGTTCAAATCCTGCTGGCTGCTGATATTTCCTCGCAAATATTTTGACTTGTTTCTGCAAAGGGCGTTGAGTATAGTATCGCTTGTGAGACCAGAACATACAAGAAGAGAATGAAATAGCTGGAGATCATGGTTGAGTCTCAATGGTGTACCCGGCATTAGGAGATACATGGCTTGCAAGCTGCCTAACGTTATTGAGCATATACTTTCGCTTGTTATTGGGAATATAATTTCACTTGTTTCTGAGATTGGCATTGAGGACACTGTTGTTTAGAATGGAGAAACTGTCATCTGTCTTGTAGAAGCCATTTTTCATGGTTCCGAGGAAACAATAAGTCCATTATGACATGTTAAAGCTCTTTCTTCCCTGCTGTGCTTCCTATGTCCTGTTCATCACATAGGGATATGGCTGGAACAGGTACGTTCCAAACTTTCCTTATTGAGAAGCCCTATGGTAAGTCTGGTGAGCTTCCGCTGGATCTATGCTGTAAGAAGCTACGCTTGCGTTACCTGTTCCGGGTTCAGGATAAACATGGCAACCCAGCTTACGCTGTAGTCTTCGCCGAGGATAGCGGGGCAAGCCATTTGCTCGTCGTGCTAGGTTTCCTGTATCGTTTAGTGTTCGAGTGTGGGCTGCTCTCCTGGACTGTGACCTCGATGTGTCTGCAGTCAAAGAGGTTGGCTTCTCTCCGTGTCCTCCTTGGCAGTGGATGGGACAGTGTCAAGCCCCAATGATGACCCTAGCTAAATTCTTGGAGTGTGAGTCTGTTCATGCTTCATAGATAAAAATCTTTACTGGCAGGTCAATGGAAAATGGCACTGTTGGTTCTGCTGTGATCAATTGTGAGGACAAAGAAAGTCCATTGTAATCACTGAAGAATTCCCATGTAAGCCATTCGGCTATGTGCTTTGGTCTGACCCAGTTTTGTTCTTTTTCAACCCGTGGTCCACAAGATCAAGGAATGGTTAGCCCTTCTCCACGTCGGCACAAGGATGTAGAGTTGTGTCTGTGACCAGTTCAGTGTTGGTATCCCAGGAAATGGACGGGCAGATTCAAAAGCAAAGACGGTTGTAACGAGCCCACTCTATGGTAGACGTTTGCTTGTGGTGGACCTGGTGGGTCCTACATTTTAGCAGAAAGTTGTATAGGGTTCGACAGGATATAGGTCAGGGGTGGGCAAGTTCTTCGATAAGAAGAGCCACTTATAATTATTTTCATACATTTTTGAATGTTCAGGAGCCACATAAAATATTATTTTTAAAAATTGTATTTATAAATAATGAAAAATACAACTATATAGTAGACCTACTCACCAAATCAGATTATGTTTAATCTCTGCTCGTTGAAGACTTTGAGGATAGCACGATGTTTTGACTTGATAAATTTCATTACATGAAGAGAGATTCACAACAGTAAGTTGTCCCAAAAACAAAGTAGTCGGAAGCCAGTTTTCTGAAGATTGGGATACTTTGCTTCTTTGATTTATTTCCAAAAGTCAGTTATAGATGAGCTTTTATGTACTAACTTCAAACCCACATCTTCTTGCAGCTCAATAAGCTCTGTTTCCATAGAAAAAAAATAATGTGAATGACCCGTATATATATAAAATATTCTAATACTGGTACATTCTATACTATATTAACAAATTTTAAGGAAAATGGCGATGAAACCCAATATTGTCATGAGAGCCGCACAGTGAAGCTTCGAGAGCCGCACAGTGAAGCTCGAGAGCCGCACAGTGAAGCTCCGAGAGCCGCACAGTGAAGCTCCGAGAGCCGCACAGTGAAGCTCCGAGAGCCGCACAGTGAAGCTTCGAGAGCCGCACAGTGAAGCTGAAGCCGCACAGTGAACTGAGAGCCGCACAGTGAAGCTCCGAGAGCCGCACAGTGAAGCTCCGAGAGCCGCACAGTGAAGCTCCGAGAGCCGCACAGTGAAGCTCCGAGAGCCGCACAGTGAAGCTCCGAGAGCCGCACAGTGAAGCTCCGAGAGCCGCACAGTGAAGCTCCGAGAGCCGCACAGTGAAGCTCCGAGAGCCGCACAGTGAAGCTCCGAGAGCCGCACAGTGAAGCTCCGGAGAGCCGCACAGTGAAGCTCCGAGAGCCGCACAGTGAAGCTCGGCGAGCCGCACAGTGAAGCTCCGAGAGCCGCACAGTGAAGCTCCGAGAGCCGCACAGTGAAGCTCCGAGAGCCGCACAGTGAAGCTCCGAGAGCCGCAGTGGCTCAGCGCGTGAAGCTCCGAGAGCCGCACAGTGAAGCTCCGAGAGCCGCACAGTGAAGCTCCGAGAGCCGCACAGTGAAGCTCCGAGAGCCGCACAGTGAAGCTCGAGAGCCGCACAGTGAAGCTCCGAGAGCCGCACAGTGAAGCTCGAGAGCCGCACAGTGAAGCTCCGAGAGCCGCACAGTGAAGCTCCGAGAGCCGCACAGTGAAGCTCCGAGCGCCAGGGCAGGCACGTGAAGCTCCGAGCGCACAGTGAAGCTCGGCCACAGTGAAGCTCCGAGAGCCGCACAGTGAAGCTCCGAGAGCCGCACAGTGAAGCTCCGAGAGCCGCACAGTGAAGCTCCGAGAGCCGCACAGTGAAGCTCCGAGAGCCGCACAGTGAAGCTCCGAGAGCCGCACAGTGAAGCTCGAGAGCCGCACAGTGAAGCTCCGAGAGCCGCACAGTGAAGCTCCGAGAGCCGCATGAAGCCGAGAGCCGCACAGTGAAGCTCCGAGAGCCGCACAGTGAAGCTCCGAGAGCCGCACAGTGAAGCTCCGAGAGCCGCACAGTGAAGCTCCGAGAGCCACGCCGACGAGTGAAGCTCCGAGAGCCGCACAGTGAAGCTCCGAGAGCCGCACAGTGAAGCTCCGAGAGCCGCACAGTGAAGCTCCGAGAGCCGCACAGTGAAGCTCCGAGAGCCGCACAGTGAAGCTCCGAGAGCCGCACAGTGAAGCTCCGAGAGCCGCACAGTGAAGCTCCGAGAGCCGCACAGTGAAGCCCGAGCCGCACAGTGAAGCCGAGAGCCGCACAGTGAAGCTCCGAGAGCCGCACAGAAGTGAAGCCACAGTGAACGAGCCGCACAGTGAAGCTCCGAGAGCCGCACAGTGAAGCTCCGAGAGCCGCACAGTGAAGCTCCGAGAGCCGCACAGTGAAGCTCCGAGAGCCGCACAGTGAAGCTCCGAGAGCCGCACAGTGAAGCTCCGAGAGCCGCACAGTGAAGCTCCGAGAGCCGCACAGTGAAGCTCCGAGAGCCGCACAGTGAAGCTCCGAGAGCCGCACAGTGAAGCTTCGAGAGCCGCACAGTGAAGCTTCGAGAGCCGCACAGTGAAGCTCGAGAGCCGCACAGTGAAGCTCGAGAGCCGCACAGTGAAGCTCCGAGAGCCGCACAGTGAAGCTCGAGAGCCGCACAGTGAAGCTCCGAGAGCCGCACGTGAAGCTCGAGAGCCACGTGAAGCTCGAGAGCCGCACAGTGAAGCTCCGAGAGCCGCACAGTGAAGCTCCGAGAGCCGCACAGTGAAGCTCCGAGAGCCGCACTGTGAAGCTCCGAGAGCCGCACTGTGAAGCTCCGAGAGCCGCACTGTGAAGCTCCGAGAGCCGCACTGTGAAGCTCCGAGAGCCGCACTGTGAAGCTCCGAGAGCCGCACTGTGAAGCTCCGAGAGCCGCACTGTGAAGCTCCGAGAGCCGCACAGTGAAGCTTCGAGAGCCGCAGTTTGGTCACATATGATTATAGGTGATTGGCCTTCCTTCAACAGGAATCATAACTTGGAGATAAATCTCTGTCAGCTGAGAATCAGGAACACACCTCTAAGCATAGCCACCTGCTCGTAGGTATTCCTACACCTCTCTGTAATTATTAGTCGTCAAAGTCACTTGTCAATAGACATTTGGCCCTCTTCTTCTTCTTCTTCTTCTGCTTCTTCCTCCTCCCCTTTTATTTTGTGTGTGTGTATGTGCGCTTGTGTGCTCGTATGGGCATATATGTATGTGCACGTGAGTGTAAGTGAGCAACTCTCACAATCGCGAGGTAGAATGTTAATGGTGATATTTTTAAGCACACACGTAATATTAATATTTTAAAAAAGTATCTGCTGGTATCGGCCGTTTTTTAACCGATACCGATACCATAAATGTGTAGTTTGAACCTTGCAGCTGACTGTGGAATATATTTTAGCTGTTTACCCACGGCTCAGACCTCTCCACTTCCATCATGTTTTCATAATTATCAGAGGCGCTGCAAGACTCTCACCAACTTTTAGTTGGTCTTTTGACATCAAAAAAATATTGAGATTTTTAGCTGTTGGTGGTTATTTTAACTTGGTATCATTGTATTTATTTTTTTCTATTCATGTTAGAAGTTTTCATTCTTTGCTAATTTTATCTTTGTAAGGTAAATGGTCACAGGTGCAACTAAGGTGACCATTTTATTGTGACCACAATAAAAGTCACATTAGTTATGTCTGTGTCTACTTACTGTAGATTTTGTCGGTAATTCTACCATTATTTGTAATTTTATCTTTATTTTTGTGTATGTTATAAATATATACAGTTGTACCTCGGTATACGTCCTTAATCCGTTCCAGGACCTTGGACTTATACCAGACAGGACGAAAACGATTAATCCGTTCCCATGAAAAAAATCCTATTGTTATTGGCATATTATACATTGATGGGGTTGTATAAAATAATTAAACATTGCTTAATACTAAAATATGTAATTTAAACACTGCTTAATACTAAAATATGTAATTTAAACACTGCTTAATACTAAAATATGTAATTTAAACACTGCTTAATACTAAAATACATACATAATACAAAAGAATTAGATGAAATAAATGCAAATTTAACCTCACTTTGCTGAAAAGAGTGGAGTGCCTACTAGGATAGTGCTGAGAAGGGAGGAGGAGGAAATGTTATTGGTTGGAAGGAGAGTCCCCTTCTCTTTTCTGTCTCTTTAACCTATTTGGACCTGGTTGAAGCTCACCAGGTTTGACTTTTACTAAAAATCTGTTCAAAGAACTTTGCTTCTGCCTTCTCCTCAGGATGTTTCGAAATTAGACACATATGCAACACTTGGGTATCTTTACTGAGGAAACGTTTCGCCACACAGTGGCTTCATCAGTCCAATACAAAGCAGAAAGGTGTAAGGAGAGGAGGAGTTTGAGGTAATCAGTCCCTCGGCCTGGAGTCGATGTGTTCAGTTCATCAATCTTGTAGAAAGTACAACATAGGGCCATAGAAGTGGCTTATATACTGTAGTCAGGTGAGGCGAAGCAGCAGGAGGCGGGGTCATAGTGGTACCATCCACTAGTCGAAGTAGGTCTTCGTCCAAAGGTTGGACAAGTGTTGAAGAATTCGTTTGTATCAAGATCCCAAGATGTTGCTGTGTCAGACAGAATGTAGATGAATGGTTCAGAGAACCGACAAGTTGATAAATTTGACGCATATGCAACACTTGGGTATCTTTATTGAGGAAATGTTTCGCCACACAGTGGCTTCATCAGTCCAGTACAAAGCAGAAAGGTGTAAGGAGAGGAGTAGTTTGAGGTAATCAATTTCCTCAATAAAGATACCCAAGTGTTGCATATGTGTCTAATTTATAACTTTTCGGTTCTCTGAACCATTCATCTACAGGATGTTTCGGAAATGTGACATTGTCTGGTCATTCCAGACAATGCTATTACGGCTTGTTTGGGCTTTGTTGGGGTAGTACTTTTCTGCAAAGTTTTTGACGTCCATCCATTTGGCAAAGATTTCCTTGATTAATGAAGTAGGGGCTTCCTCTATCTCTTCCGAGCCTGAAGAGAGTGCATCCATCTTAGTCTTGTGCTCCTGCTTCTCAAGTTCCTGCAGCTCCTCAGTGGTCAGCTCTTCCCTGTGCCCCTCCACTAACTCGTCCACATCACCATCACTCACATCCAGACCAATGGACCTGCCCAGAGAGACAATATCTTCCACTATAGACACATCCTCAAAACCCTCAAAGTCCCTTTCACCCTCTGCTTCTGGCCACAAATTCCGCCAAGCAGAGTTCATTGTTCTGTATGAAACTTCCTGCCAGGCTTTGTCAATGAGAGTTATGCAATGGGCGATAGTAAAGTGATGTTTCCAAAACTCTCTCAGGGTTAACTCTGTGTCAGAGGTCACTTCAAAGCACCTCTGGAATAGTGCTTCAGTGTAGAGTTTCTTGAAATTTCTGATGACCTGTTTATCCATGGGTTGAATGAGAGGAGTCGTGTTAGTGGGGAGAAACTTTACAGTGATGAAGTCAAACTCCGGCAGCACATAGCGCGTGGTGTCGTGACTCATTTTGACCTATACAAGTTCTAGCACGCGAGTCATATTCCAAACAAAGGTCGTATACCAAGCAAACATTTTCGCGTCCAAAGAGGACGTATACCAAGTTGGACTTATTCCGAAGCGGACGTATACCAAGGTACCACTGTATATTGTGTTTTTATTGTGATTAGTGATATACACTGTCAAAGTGATCTTCAAATCTCAAAATTACCTATCTACCTTCCAGTACACCCACGTCACCAGCACACCACCACCAACATCCACGTCACCAGCACACCACCACCAACATCCACGTCACCAGCACACCACCACCAACATCCACGTCACCAGCACACCACCACCAACATCCACGTCACCAGCACACCACCACCAACATCCACGTCACCAGCACACCACCACCAACATCCACGTCACCAGCACACCACCACCAACATCCACGTCACCAGCACACCACCACCAACATCCACGTCACCAGCACACCACCACCAACATCCACGTCACCAGCACACCACCACCAACATCCACGTCACCAGCACACCACCACCAACATCCACGTCACCAGCACACCACCACCAACATCCACGTCACCAGCACACCACCACCAACATACACGTCACCAACACATCACCAACATCCACGTCACCAGCACACCACCACCAACATCCATGTCACCAGCACACCACCACCAAAATCCACGTCACTAACACACAACCACCGACAACCACGTCACTAACATACAATCACCAACATCCACGTCACTAACACAACCACCAACATCCACGTCACTAACAACCACCAACATCCACGTCACTAACAACCACCAACATCCACGTCACCAGCACACAACCAACAACATCCACGTCACTAACACACAACCACCAACAACCACGTCACTACACACAACCACCAACAACCACGTCACTAACACACAACCACCAACAACCACGTCACTAACACACAACCACCAACAACCACGTCACTAACACACAACCACCAACAACCACGTCACTAACACAACCACGAACGTCCACGTCACTAACACACATCCACCGACAACCACGTCACTAACACACATCCACCGACAACCACGTCACTAACACACAATAACCAACATCCACGTCACTAACACACAGCCAACAACAACCACGTCACTAACACACCACCAACACCTACATCACCAACATACCACCAACACCTACATCACCAACATACCACCAACACACCACCAACAACAACCACATCACCAACACACCACCAGCATCCACGTCACCGACACACCACAACCACCACCAACAACCACGTCACCGACACTACCACCAACAACAACCACCACGTCACCGACACACCACCAACAACAATAACCACGTCACCGACACACCAACAACAATAACCACGTCACCGACACACCAACAACAACCATGTCACCGACACACCACCAACAACAACAACCACGTAACCGACACACCACCACCAACAACCACGTCACCGACACACCAACAACAACAACCACGTCACCGACATACCACCACCACCAACAACAACAACCACCACCAACAACAACAACCACGTCACCGACATACCACCACCAACAACAACACCACCACCAACAACAACAACCACGTCACCGACACCACCACCAACAACAACAACCACGTCACCGACACCACCACCAACAACAACAACCACGTCACCGACACCACCACCAACAACCACGTCACCGACACCACCACCAACAACCACGTCACCGACACACCACCACCAACAACCACGTCACCGACACCACCACCAACAACCACGTCACCGACATACCACCACCAACAACCACGTCACCGACATACCACCACCAACAACCACGTCACCGACATACCACCACCAACAACCACGTCACCGACATACCACCACCAACAACAACAACCACGTCACCAAACATACTCACCACCAACAACAACCACCACGTCACCGACATACCACCACCACCAACAACAACCACGTCACCGACATACCACCACCACCAACAACAACCACGTCACCGACATACCACCACCACCACCAACAACCACGTCACCGACATACCACCACCAACAACAACAACCACGTCACCGACATACCACCACCACCAACAACAACCACGTCACCGACATACCACCACCACCAACAACAACCACGTCACCGACATACCACCACCAACAACAACCACCACGTCACCGACATACCACCACCACCAACAACAACCACGTCACCGACATACCACCACCAACAACAACAACCACGTCACCGACATACCACCACCACCAACAACAACCACGTCACCGACATACCACCACCACCAACAACAACCACGTCACCGACATACCACCACCAACAACAACCACCACGTCACCGACATACCACCACCAACAACAACAACCACGTCACCGACATACCACCACCACCAACAACAACCACGTCACAAACACACCAGCAGCAGCAGGTGTGACACGCAGGATGTCCGGGTCAGTAGAAGGCACTATGATTTCCCTCTCCCCCTTCCCCCTCCTTTTTTCCTTCTGTTCCTCGTTTTGTTCACCTTCCACCTCCCCTTCTCTTGTTCCTCGTTTTGTTCCTCTCCCACCTCCCCTTCTTCTCTTCTTCCTTGTTTTGTTCCTGTATTTCCTCCTCTTCCTCTCTTGTTCTTCGTTTTGTTTCTCACCCACCTCTTCTTCCCTTTTTAAAACCATCAGTAGGGAGATCAAGAAGCCACAAATAAATTTAAGTGTAAAGGCATTTAAAAACATAATACGTAAATGCATAACTTTACAACCAGTGATAGAATTTTGAATGGTAGTCAGTCTGAGAGAGTTTACTGCATTCAGATGTAATCCCTGTCATAGTAGTGACCCACACCTCGTCGAACTCCACATCACGATGTGTGTCGTAAGAGGCGACTAAAATGCCGGGAGCAAGGGGCTAGTAACCCTTCTCCTGTATATATTACTAAATGTAAAAGGAGAAACTTTCGTTTTCCTTTTGGGCCACCCTGCCTCGGTGGGAAACGGCCGACGTGTTGAAAAGAATATATATATATATATATATATATATATATATATATATATATATATATATATATATATATATATATATATATATATATATATATATATATATATATATATAGCAAAAGATCACAGTAGACAGGTGATATCAAAATATGCAAGACAACAACTATGAAAAATAGAGAATTCAAGCGCTTTCGTGACTACTCACATTATCAAGGAACTATAAAGCAAAACATAAGAAGCAGGCTTATAAAGGAGCAAGACTGCACCTCACAGTCACATCATCACAGAGTCTGGCGATGTTACGCTACTGTGAGGTGTGGTCTTTGTTAGTATGATGTGACTGTGAGGTGCAGTCTTGCCCTTTATAAGCCTTCTTGTTATGTTTTGCTTTATAGTTCCTTGATAATGTGAGTAGTCACGAAAGCGCTTGAATTCCTCTATTTTTCATAGTTGTTGTCTTGAATTATATATATATATATATATATATATATATATATATATATATATATATATATATATATATATATATATATTAATGTGTGTATGTGTACTCACCTAATTGTGGTTTCAGGGGTCGAGTCATACCTCCTGGCTCTGCCTCTTCACTGGTCGCTACTAGGTCCACTCCCTGCTCTATGAGCTTTATCATACCTCTTAAAGCTATGTATGGATCCTGCCTCCACTACATCACTCTCCAGATTGTTCCACTTCCTGACAACTCTCTGGCTGAAGAAATACTTCCTAACATCCCTGTGTGTGCGTGCGTATATTCTGTATGACTTGGTAAAGCTCTGAGTGAAACGTTATGCCAACAAAAGCTTGTTCTGGAACGTTTGTGTTACCTACACTGGCAGTTTACTATTGTAATTACAAATATTGGTAGACTGTTGGACTGGGATGACTCTTCGCCTTCCTCTCCGGTGCAGACGAGAACAAGTTGTAGGGACTGGTTGCAAATCTTCACATTGAAGTAATATTTATAAGGGTTCAAGGTTTTCGAACATCCTCCCTTCCAATATATGAGGAATTATTGTTATATTCAAGAGAAAGCGCTGAATTCGTAGGAGCCATACAGAGTTTGGTAAATAGGAGGTAATTAGGCTTGATCTGAGGCAGGTTACTGTAGTCCCAATTCTTTGGAATCAGAGCCCTTAACCAATATGAAGACAGCCCTGAAGGAAGGAGGAATTACCTAGTCTTCTCTTGACAGTAGTGGCTTCATGGTATCCCACAAACACGCTGTTCTTAGTGATCTAAACTGTAGTCCTTTCATTGGACAATAAGTTGCGAACACCAATAGCCTGACTGATCAAGCATGACAGCTTAGTAAAGAGCAGGTCGCAGGGACGTTGATCGTCGGAAGTGTTCCCAGGTACAGCACGTTACCATTTCTTTGCTTCTATCTCGCCTTCACGCTGTCACCTTGGCAGACAGTCAACATATATATCCCAGGTAATTCTTGCCCTCCTCAGTTCCTTTCCTCCGGCCTACCTCTCTCCCTCACCCCATAACCCTTACCTTCATGTCTGGTCTCCCACACTCCTTTCTGAACTCCCTCATCCACCTTCAGTGCCCCTACAACCTACCAGGGCCCCTGTCAGCCCCCTCATCCTCCTGCAGGGCCCCTCCCCTCACCTCCCTCCTGGAGTGTGTGACTTGGTCCACTGTACTCCGCCACTTACCTTCCTTGGTGACTTTCTTTCTCGCAGCTGGAAATTGTCTTGACCTTTGTGGGTTGAACGTGTGCACTCAGGGTCTGTGTGTGTGTGTGTGTGTGTGTGTAACTATCGTTATATATCAGTTGTGTTTGGTGCTTTCTCCATATTAGTTTTCAGAGTCTTACTGCCTGCCAGCGCTGCTGTTATTTACCTCCTACGAATTTACGTAAATTATTGCACCACCTACTCCTTTCTCCCTCAGAGTACGTACTAGTGATTGTGTATGCTCAGCCAGTTGTTCTTAGTTCTGCTCGCCTAGTTGCACTCAATTTTTCTTGCCTAGTTGTTCATACTTTTGCTTGCAGGTGTTCATGCATGCGTGTGGTGGCAGTATGCAACATTTTCATTGACGTTGCTTCCATACACGCATGCTGACCCCTTGAATGTTTCTGGTCACTCTACGAGCTCTCCGCTGGTTATCTACACAAGAACCACCACGTGGACATATAATTATATTGTAAATTTACCTAGTTTTATTTACCTAGCTGTTTACGTAGCTATATTTACCTAGCTGTATTTACCTAGCTGTACTTACCCAGTTAAGTTTGTGCATGTTGACGTCAAGGTCTTAGGCCCGCCCACATACGTGCTCGCATTGGATGTTCGTAGTATTGATGGCTCAGTGGGTCGCAGTATTGTGATTTGCTTACAACCACTCATTCGTGGATGCATACTAAATAAATTTTTCTATTCTGACTCCCTCCTTGTCCCTATCACCCCCCTTCACACACACAATGTTTAATTTATACATTATGAAAAGTGAAAAGCAATTCAATCCTGAATATCAACAGCATAATTTGTTTAGACATAATACAAGCAGTGTATATCAGTTGGAGTGTGACTGAGACGGACGATGGTAGGGAGTGAGAAAGAGAGATGGGGGAACATACCTTTGATGAGTTTCGAGAGTCCAACAGTGTTTCCGATATCTTTTGGTAAGATGTTCAATAACCTGGGGCCACGGATGTTGATACAGTGTTCCCTTATTGTTCCCACCGCACCCATGCTTTTCACTGGGTTTATTTTGCACTTCATCCCATATCTCTTGCTCCAGTATATTATGACAGTTGCAGATTTGGGACCAGGCCCTCGAGTACTTTCCAGGTATATATTATCATGTATTTCTCTCCTCCGCTCCAGTGAGTACATATTTAAGACTTTAAGCTGTTCCCAGTAATTTAAATGCATTACTGGCTCTATTCAGAGCGTAAACGATCTCTCTATATATTCCAGCTCTGATATTTCTCCTGCCCTGAACGGGGCCGTCAACACTAACCAGTATTCCGTATGAGGAAGCACTAGCGATTTGAAGTGTCACCATTGGCATTATTTCCCTTGTTTTGAAGGTTCTCATTACCTAACCCGCCATTCTCCTGGCTGTCGTGACCTTTGTCTTATTATGTTCTTTGAAAAGAAAGGTCAGCTGTCATAATAATTCCCAAGTCTTTTACGTGTTCCTTTCGTTCTATTTGACGATCCTCTTGAGTTTTGTATACAGTGTTCCTTTTGAGTTCTTCATTCTTTCCATACCTAAACAGTTGGAAATTATCACTATTGAACGTCATGTTCTCCACTGCCCACTGAAAAACAAGGAGAATTTATAGAGATAATTCTGTAGCATTATTCTGTTCACGGGAAGTGTAAGCAGCCTATACTTAGTCTCTTTCAAATTACGCGGCACTACGGTGCTGCCATCTATAGGCCTATCAAGGTCAGGCTGGCCTGCCATGTTTCTTTCTCACTCCTGCGGCCTACCTGATTGAAGCTGGTCCTACCCTAGCTGGCTCCGGTCCCTTCTCACGCTCTGCTCCCGTGTGTACCTACATCTCTTGATAAATAGTCATCTAGTCCGCGGCCGTATCTCTACACCTACGCTACCATTCTACTGCACTAGATCTGTGTGAGTCAAGAAGAACAGTAATAACAGAAGCACTTAACCACTAAAGTTGATTTAGGACCTGGAGAGGTAATCAGGTTCCACTCAAGAGGGCAACTCCAATTTCTAGGATGAAAAGCACTTCATCAGTATCATGGTATCCTGCAGCCCCATCAGAAGGAGAGAACCTTGGTAACTAGAAATGGTGAAACTAATAAATGGATAAATGAACGCTTCAGCGGTGATTACAAAATGAACTCAATGCTGTACTGAAATTCAATTATTTCTACACAAATGCCGGCCTGGCCTCCCGTTGTAATGAAGATTGGGACTGACTGCCTGTTGTTCATATGAATTTATGATAAGCTGGGCTGGTCACGCTAATATAAGCTCTAACTTCATTAGTTTTAGATTATCATAATTACATTTAATGGAGAATAAAAATAATGCACAAATTTGCCAAAAAAATGTACTGTGTAATCACTGAGCAGTGGACCGGATGTCGGTATGTGTATCTGCACGTTGAAGCACCAGCCTGGGTTTGTGAGTGATGGACCAGTGGTCCTGGACTCTGTGACTTACCTGCGAGAGGTTGAGGGGTTTTCTACCTTCGTAGACAGTCCCGAGACCAGTTTTCCTTGTTGAGCGACTATTTAACCAAGCTGTAGCTGTTGGTTGCCCACTTGTTCAGATAGTCATCACAGTCTGGCTGATATGGCATGTGGCACATTCTGGCCTGACTTTTATGTTCTCGTGTTGGCGTTACTTTGGTAAAAGTCTATCCTCGTCTATCCTGTTTATCCCCGGAGTATTGTGTTTGTTGTGGTCATATTCTCTTCTTCGTGTGATTACCTATTTGTTATTGGGTGTTTGTAGTTCCGGGCGCAGAGCTCGTGGTGTTCTCTCTCCCGTTACCTCTCTGGCACCAAGTGTTTCTCTACTGTCTCCCACCGGATCTCTCTTCCATCGGATTTTTTTATATATATATATATATATATATATATATATATATATATATATATATATATATATATATATATATATATATATATATATATATATATATATACTCATACTTCTCACTATCTCTCTCTCATCTCTCTCTCTCTCTTCTCTCTCTCTCTCTCTCTCTCTCTCTCTCTCTCTCTCTCTTCTCATCTCTCTCTTCTCTCTCTTTCTCTCTCATGCATTGTACTTGAAATTAATTTTAATGGGAACTCTAAAAAGTTTTTTTTTTATATCCTGGTAATTCAAGTGTATCTATCCAGTTCCATTTTCCTGTACTATTTTTGTAACTTTATCACAGCAGCTCTATAGGCTGAATTCACAGGATTTTGCTAATCTGAAACTGAATCAGTTAGCAGGTTTTAGCCCTCCATGTTTTATCCATTTTCTCTGGCTTTACCCAGTGTTTTGCAACAATCTGGAGTTAACTAACGGCTTGGTTTGAATGCAACATTCTTCTGCATTTTTCTGAATGAAATGACGTATTGGCGACAGTTATGGAGGCAAAGATACAAGTTGCAGAATTATATTTTATTTTGACAACGTTTCGCTCATAACCTAAAGCTCTACAAACAGTGAAAAGGTTGTCCCAATAAAAGCTTGTTCTTTTTTGTCTTTATGTTTGTGTGAGACGCTGGGGGGATATCTCTTCTCTCTCTCTCTCTCTCTCTCTCTCTCTCTCTCTCTCTCTCTCTCTCGTTTGATTGCTCGTTAGTGAGAGCTCTGTCTATAATTTAAAGGATCTTACCTTTCATCTTTTTATATATATTGGTGCAATATTTGTGTCAATTTGTCGTATGGTAATGAAGTCAGGACAATAATCCACAGTGAACTGCTGCTTCTGCTCATTCCTTCACGTCCCAGGGTGATACCTCGCCTGGCTCTATTGCTTTTCTTGTGTATATGTCTGATAGTGAATTGTTAATTCATCGCTTTTTTTCAGGTTGTCTCATTCCAAGTTTTTGTGTAGGAGTTTAAATCTAATTAATTTAATTAACTTTACTTTTTTCAAATATTTTTCATGTCACTTTTAAACACTTTTACATGTTTATTATTGTGATATAAAGTTTCATCATCAAACTTAATTATTTTTATTTTATCTTTGACATTTAGTAGAAGGTTGGAGGCCGAAATGTTCAATTAGTATATGATTTTTCTCGACGTTTCTCTCTTCGTCTCGCCTCTGCATTCGCTTCTGGTATGAATATTTAACAAGTTTGTGAGCTGGAGCGTTTTCACTGTTAATTATAGGATTTTGCCATTCTTGCACCTCTTTTTGCGTCATATATATATATATATATATATATATATATATATATATATATATATATATATATATATATATATATATATATAATATATATATATATATATAATTTTCCTGGAATCCAGCGTATTTTCCTTGTGTTTTTCAATTTTAATTTTTTTTACATAAATTAGTTTTTAGCAAAACACTTTCTTTCTCGTCTTTCCAGACGAGGTCTGGAAGGAATGTTATATTACACTCTCACAATCGAGTTGATTCTTATGTTTATATTAGTCAAAAGAAACTCATCAGCCCATTTATAAAGTTAGTTATCTTTCCATTCCAGCCTCGTAATTCATGCAGTCTATATCTTTGTAATTATAATGACAAATTTTAATGTTCTTTGTTTCCTCATTATTGAATTGTAATGTTATTTTTTTGTTTGTTTAAGAGTGATGTGCTTGTATTGCTAGGGCGAGCAAAGGATGGGTGTGTACAGAAAATAATGTTAGTGAAGGTCTTGTATGGTGTGTTAGCTACCTTTTTGACCATTTTTCAAAGGCACTTGGCTCCCCCATCTTTTTTCTTGGTGTGTGTGTGTGTGTGTGTGTGACCACAACTAGCGTCATCCTGCAGTGGGTAATCACTCATGGCTTTCGGTGTGGGTTTAATTACTTATTACTAATTAGCTGCTAATCACTGAAACACTGCAGTGAGCTTCAGAAGTACACTGGTTCATTTTTTTCCTGTACTATATTTTCAGATACTCAACCACACTAGTAAGATTAAGACAACAGTGAAGATAATAAATAAATAAAATACAGCATCTACCAATAAATCTATAGCTATAATAGTGGTAAAAATAAAGAAGTGGAAATTATTGCACTAAATAAAGAGGCTATAACAATACATTATTTCAGCACACATCTACTCTACTAAATTAATTGCCATTACACAGTCACGGGAAATACTGGCTGATATATTGAAGGGGGAGTCTCACACTGAGAGTAGTTTCAGGGTATTGTACTCGGATTATTCCACAGTCCTGACACGGAGACAGAGGCACCTAATATCCTTTAGTGACATACAACTGTGTACACCACAGCTGCTTCTCTCCTTACCTATGCCCGGCAGAGCTCAAATTCTTTTTCGTTTGCCTTACTCTTTCTCCTACAGTGTACTCACCTAGTTGTGGTTGCAGGGGTCGAGTCACAGCTCCTAGCCCCGCCTCTTCACTGGCCGCTACTCGGTCACTCTACTCGCTCCATGAGCTTTATCATATCTCTCCTTAAAGCTATGTATGGATCCTGCCTCCACTACATCACTTCCCAGACTATTCCACTTCCTGACAACTCTGTGACAAAAGAAATATTTCCTAACATCCCTGTGGTTCATCTGAGTCTTCAACTTCCAACTGTGACCCCTTGTTGCTGTGTCCAACCTCTGGAATATTATGTCTCTGTCCACCTTGTCGATTCCTCTCAGTATTTTATGTGTCATCATATCCACTCTATATCTCCTGTGTGTGTGTACTCACCTAATTGTGGTTACAGGGGTCGAGACTCAGCTCAGTGTGTGTGTGTGTGTGTGTGTGTGTGTGTGTGTGTGTGTGTGTGTGTGTGTATGTGTGGGCTGGGTGATTCTAAAGGTGAATGATTGTAGCAGCTGTACAGTGCCTGGCACCCCGGGAACCTAAGCCCTCAACAATCAGTAGGTGTTCAACAGGTTGATAGTCATTTCTTAAATGTATGAATTACGTTAGCATTTCTCCAGGTGTTAGACAGTTCTTTCTCTCTGTTGCTTCATTGAAAGTTTTAGACAAGCGGTTTGTTGATGGCTGCTGCTCTTTAATGTTCGTTTCTATTGTTGCATCTAATTCTAACAGTGGTCCATGAATTTCATCACTTGTTTTGTTGTTCTCTAGTTCTCCGAGGTTTTCATTCCCTTTCCTTTGGTCTGGTACTGTGATGTGTGTTGTGTAATATCCCTGACCGGTTTTTCGAGAGTTCCCCAACTCCCACAGCCCTTAACTTGACCACTATTATAGAAACATTGGAACGTTTGAAGGTCTTTATGAACTTCCTTTTTTTCGTTTTAAATGACTAGATCTTCTCTAGTCTTACTTCATTTCTTGAACCATAAAGGTTCGCGTATTCTGGCCCTGTAGTAGTTTTGGTTCAGGTTTTCCTAGGGCTTCTGTCAATTATTTTTGAAAGTGTCTCTACTTCTCTCCTCATTCCAGTACATTCATTCCTTGCTCACCTGCTAGCCTCTGTTTACAGTGTTGGTTCTTATCTAAGTTTTCTCATTCTCTTTTATTTCTGTGTCACTTCGGTTGATTGTCATTTGAAACAGGGCTTTGTGTCTTAGGTGTTTGCCCGTAGGCTCTGGGTTTGTCACTTCCTACCACATCTATACGAAACTGGTCATCATTGAATGTTTCGCCCAGCGAACTTCTCATCCCATTGTGTTCTGAATGACAGAGTTTCCGAATATATCTTCATCTGATGTGGAAAATCTACGAATTAAGCAAATTATTTTGATAAATAGCAGAGCTGGAACAAATACAGAGATCGTTTACGGCTCACTTTGAACCAGTAAAGCACCTAAATTACTGGTAACGCCTTCAAGTCTTGAATACGTACTCATTGAAGCGGAGGAGAGAGAGATACATGATAATATATACCTGGAAAGTACTTGAGGGCCTGGTCCCAAATCTGCACACTGCCATAACAACATACTGGAGTGAGAGATATGGGAGAAAGTGTAAAATAAACCCAGTGAGGAGCAGGGGTGCGGTGGAGACAATACGGGAGCACTGTATTAACATCCGGGGTCCCAGACTATTCAACATCATACCAGAAGATATCAGAAACACGGCTGGAATAAGTGTAGAAGCATTCAAGAGGAAAATGGACAAATATCTTTACCAGGTGCCAGATCAACCAGGCTGTGATGGATATGTGAGGCAGCGGGCCTCCAGCAGCAACACCCTGGTTGACCAGGCACGCACCAGACGAGCCTGGCCCATGGCCGGGCTCAGAGAGTAGTGAAACTCTCGAAACTCTTCAAAGTTAAAGGTATAAACGCTTTACAAAATGTATAAATATTTTAGAATGAGACACTTGTGCAATATTTTGGAATCTTTATTGAGGAAACGTTTCGTCAGACTGACTTAAGTCCAATACAGAGAAGAATTGTGGAAGATTGACAAATGTTGCACAAGTCTCTCATTCTTTAACTTGTGGGTTTTCTAAACTTACATCACCAAATATTTTATATGTAATGGCTGCTAGTACCGACTGTTTGGTTTAACCAGGTGGTGAAGCAGGGCAGCCGGCCTCACGCCACGCTGCCAGGGTAGAACCACTCACGAAACCGGTCATAGGTATACCTCGATATATGCCATGTTTTACCAAGTATCCAAACATTACTAAATGAAAATGGATCATTACTTCTTTTTAATATAGCTATAAGATCGTTGGATCGTAGTTCCTGGACCCTCAGCAGTTAATGGCTCCAGGAACCACGACTGCCTCCCATAAAATGTATCAAGAGATCAGTCACCGCAAGCAACACAGCTTGGCAAGTGAGGGAGATTTTTGAGGTAACTAACATATTCCCCTCTTGAAGCCTGGTCTAAGACCGGGCCACAGAGACGATGACACATGGAACCCTCAACAGGTAAACTGTTGAAGAGCCGAATTAATCCAGTGAGTACAATTCTCCTATTTTTTTTCTTTTTACTGATGGATCTGTCTGTCTCTCTTTCTCCCACACACACACACACACACACACACACACACACACACACACACACACACACACACACACACACAGTGCAAAAGCTGGAGGACCAGGCGGGTATAACTGGGAAGGCACTGCAATGGGTCGGAAAATACCTGACAGGAAGGCATCAGCGAGTCATGGTACGTGATGAGGTGTCAGAGTGGGTGCCTGTGACGAGCGGGGTTCCATGGGGTCAGTCCTAGGACCGGTGCTGTTTCTGGTATATGTGAACGACATGACGGAAGGAATAAATTTAGAGGTGTCCCTGTTTGCAGACGATGCGAAGTTAATGAGGAGAATTCAGTCACATGAGGACAAGGCAAGACTACAGAGAGATCTGGACAGGCTGCAGGCCTGGTCCAGCAACTGGCTCCTGGAGTTCAACCCCACCAAGTGCAAAGTCATGAAGATCGGGGAAGGGCAAAGAAGACCGCAGCCAGAGTACAGTCAAGGTGGCCAAAGACCACAAACCTCAATCAAGGAAAAGGATCTTGGAGTGTGTATAATACCGAACACATATGAGGCGCACATCAACCAAATAACTGCTGCAGCATATGGACGACTAGCGAACCTAAGATTAGCATTCCGGAGTCGTTCCTGACCCTGTGCACTGTGTACGTCAGGCCCATATTGGAGTATGCAGCTCCAGTTTGGAACCCACACCTGGTCAAGCACGTCAGGAAACTAGAGAAAGTGCAAAGGTTTGCAACGAGGCTAGTCTTGGAGCTAAGGGGCATGTCCTACGAGGAGAGGTTAAGGGAACTCGACCTGACGACGCTGGAGGACAGGAGGGACAGAGAGGACATGATAGCGACGTATAAAATACTGAGAGGAATCGACAAGGTGGACAGACAGGATGTTCCAGAGATGGGACACAGCAACAAGGGGGCACAACTGGAAGTTAAGTCACAGGGATGGTAGGAAGTATTTCTTCAGTCAGAGTTGTCAGGAAGTGGAATAGTTTGAAAAGCAAGGTAGTGGAGACAGGTACCTTATATAGCTTTAAAAAGAGGTATGATAAAGCTCATGGAGCAGGGAGAGAGTGGACCTAGTGGCGACCAGTGAAGAGTGGCGGCCAGGAGCTATGAATCGACCCCTGCAACCACAATTAGGGGAGTACGTACACACACACACACACACACACACACACACACACACGCACCTCGTCTGTCACTCTTACAATTAACTGTTCTTTTATGTAGAGGGTGTACAAATCATTTCTTTGATTTTCAGTGTAGATATTGTTATATTATGGTGCTTATACTCCAGGAAGAACAGCCTGAGAACTTTTACCTGTACCACTAGTTAATGTGTTTGTTTGAAGACAACAATGTGTATTGTCGTAGGTGCTACCACTGTTTTGTTTGTATGAAGAGTGTGTATTAAAAATTGTTATAGTTCTGGAGATTAAAAGCGTTCTGAGGGGTACAAGTGCTTCAAATGTCAGTACCTGAACAGCCGGACTGTAGTTCGTACGTTGGATTACAGCACCAGCCTGGCTAATCAGACCGTGATCCAACGTGAGGCCTGGTCGTGGACTGCGCCGCGGGGGCGTTGACCCCTGGAGCACCCTCCTGGTAGACTACATGTAAGTAGACATTGGTATGTTTAATATAGACGCGCTGTGGCGGTCTTTTATAAACGTCAGACCTTCAGTCGTTCTGAGAACTTTATACATTCTCATATCATGTGGAATGATGTCACCGTACTACTGTACTTTATATTTCAGTACATGGAATGATCTCACTGTACTTTATATTCCAGTACATGGAATGATCTCACTGTACTTTCCAGTACATGGAATGGCCTATGTTACATAGAATTACTTCACTGGTCCGTATACTCTAAGTACCAGATGAACCAGGCTGTGTTGACTGTGCCTGGTTGAACATGCAATCACCAAGGAAGCCTGGCCTTAGGCCGGGCTGTAAGGGTAGAAATGCCCGCAAAACCGGTGAGAGATAATCACTGACATTCCATTATGTGCGAGACGCTGTAATACTTCGTTTGGATGAGAGACCTTGAAGAGTATTAACTTGTATGAAGAAAGAATAAAATGGCACAATACCATGACTGGAACAATACACACATAACCTGCACATAGAAAGAATAAAAAGGCACAATACTGTGACTGGAACAATACACACAACCTGCACATAGAATGAAACTTACGACGATGTTCCGGGGCGACCTGGACAGATAACTAGTCACTAGTTGAGGTATATATAGTATGTCAGTGTAGTCTTGTTAGTGTTTATCTTCTTGAAGCGGTCGTTGATGACGTGCGGATTTAATGCACTGTCGAGTACATGGAAGATTATTATTATATTCATGGGGAAAATCTGCACTCGTAGGGATGTTAACAGCGCCTGGAGAATAGAAGGTAATCTTGTTCGGTTCAAGGAAGGGAAAGCTAGTTCTGATATCTCGGATCAAGAGGTTTTCACCGGCATCAAGTTACCCACCTTGAATGAAGTACATGCAAGAGTGTTAGCTCATTATATACTCATTGTTCTGACTCGACACAGGACATGGTTTATTAAGGTGATCCCCCTCCCCCTGACGCACTACTGTACATGCAACTGAATTAACTTAATGCATGTTCATTTTGACTGTGGTGTTCTGTAAGCAGTCTCTATTTATGAGATTACTTACTAGTCTACTTGTTGATTGTGGGGTCAACACCCTCCTGGCCCGGCGTCAGAACAAGCCTCCTGGATGATGACCTGATCAATCAATTATTGAGAATATTCATGTACAGAATATTAATGTAGGCCTCATAAATATGTACACGCATCAACAGATCATATAAAAAATGAGACTGCCCGCTATAACCTGTTGTTATAAATACATATTGATATATGTATGTGCCCTTCACCTACTCTAGTATTTCGTAGGAGTACCCTTCCTCGTGACGCACTCTTAAGTCTCCTGGGTATTGATAAGGCTAACTTATGGAGGATAGAAAAATCAATGCCCTCCCACACTTGCTTAATGACACAAGAGATTTTGAAGTTAGAGGACACGTCCTTCCCACGAAGCTTACATTGAATAAGTTTCCAAATGTTCTCTTTCAGATTTAAGTCCAGTGAGTGTCCAGGCCAGTCATTAAGGTATTGGAAAAAATGACTGTAATTTAGCCAATTGTATATACCTCGAAGTATGGCAGGGGGCACCGTCTTCAATGCAAAAGTTACCCTGGCACTTCTCAAATCTGTCAGGCATATCATCTGCTAAAGGTGTACTAAGGGCGTACATGTTTATGAAGCCTACTGTAATTAATTATTCTTCTAGTATATGATTTTATATGCAATAAAATAATGTAGGACCCTCATGTGACATCGCCACATGGGCTTCTTTTTTTTTATAATTTCTTGCTGCTTTAAAATGAATTTTTTTTTTCGTCTATTGCGATAGTTTTCTTCTCCATTTGTTGCAAATTTCAAATTAATATCTTGAGAAACTAATCATAAGTTTGTTTTTCAAATACAAATAAGCACCAGTTACCAGCAGGTTTGAGAAATATTGTCGAAACTAAGAACTTTTCTTTTGGAAACTGGACTATTATCTCGTGCAGGTTACTCATCAGCCGAGTTGTGTTGGATAGGTGAGCTTGCGAGCCGCTAGCACCAACAGCCTAGTTGGTCAGGCGGTCAATAGGAAATCCTGGCCTCAGGTCGGGCTGCGAGGGTAGAGGGCCCTGAAGATCATGTATAGCGAGATGTGTATATATCTCATTGACTGTACACAGAATTGAATTTAATCCCTAGTTTAGGGATTCAAGTATTCTTGACTTGTGATGAACAGGTTACATTAAGGCTTAATTATCGCTTGTGTAGTCGATAGACTTTAAACCAAATTTACCAACCTGTGACCGGTTTCGAAAGCGTCTCAACTCCTGACCAACTCCTGTTAACTGCCTGGTCAACCAGGCTCTTGCTGTTAGCGGCCCACTGGCTCACATATCCATCACAGCCTGGTTGATCTGGCATTTCGCGGAGGTAGTGATCCCGTTTCCTCACGAAAACGTCTCCGCTACATACCTGGAGTGTGTTCTGAGTATCAATGCCCCCGCGGCCCGGTCCCAGACCAGGCCACCTGGTGGATGACCTGATAAACTAACCTGTTGGTACTAGTCGCACGAAATCCAAGGTATGCACCACAGCCCGGCAGATCAGGAACTGATTTGAGGAACTTGTCCAATTCTCTGTTAAAGACAGCCAGGGGTATACCTGGAGGATGGAGGGTATACCTGGAGGATGGACGGTATACCTGGAGGATGGACGGTATACCTGGAGGATGGACGGTATACCTGGAGGATGGAGGGTATACCTGGAAGGTGGAGGGTATATCTGGAGGGTGTTTCGGGGTCAACGCCCCCTCGACCCGGTCCACGACCAGGCCTCCCATGTTCGTAACTGCTGCTAGCTGGTTGGTGAGTCGAGGACGTGTTGCCAGACGTGTTGCCAGACGTGTTGCAGACTTGCTTTTAATTTAATTAATTGTAGTTACATAATATCTTTTAATAAATTTATACAATCTAGCCGATCCTTGCGTTTCCTAACTTTACTTAAACCTAATTTCAGTAAAGATAATTGTATTGGTATGGTTACAGAAAACTTTAAGAAATTGACTCTGAAAACCTCTTTAAATAAGAAATTAATGTAATATAATGAGGATAGACACGAGAGACGGAGGGTGTGGGAGGAAGGGGGAGCGGGAGGCAGGGGGAGCGGGAGGCAGGGGGTGCGGGAGGCAGGGGGGTGCGGGAGACAGGTGGTGCTGGAGGCGCTTGGTGCGGGAGACAGGGGGTGCGGAGGCAGGGGTTTGCGGAGACAGGGGGTGTGGGAGACAGGTGGTGCTGGAGGCGCTTGGTGCGGGAGACAGGGGGGTGCGGGAGGCAGGGGTTTGCGGGAGACAGGGGGGTGTGGGAGACAGGTGGTTCGGGATACAGGGGGTGTGGGAGGCATGGGGTGTGGGAGACAGGAGGGGCCAGCGAGTGTCGAGATGGAGTCCAAACATACTGACAGCACTATCAGCACTCAGTGCCAGTAAACTTGATGGTGGTAATCACGATGGAGCAACCCAGAGTATTACACTGGCAGCGTGAGAGTATTACACTGGCAGCGTGAGAGTATTACACTGGCAGCGTGAGAGTATTACACTGGCAGCGTGAGAGTATTACACTGACTGAGTGTACTACACTGGCTGTCTGAGACTATGACTGGCTGTCTGAGAGTATTAGTCTGGTAGTCTGGGAGTATTACACTAGCAGTTGTCTGGGAGTATTACACTAGCAGTTGTCTGGGAGTATTACACTAGCAGTTGTCTGGGAGTATTACACTAGCAGCTGTCTGGGAGTATTACACTAGCAGTTGTCTGGGAGTATTACACTAGCAGCTGTCTGGGAGTATTACACTAGCAGCTGTCTGGGAGTATTACACTAGCAGCTGTCTGGGAGTATTACACTAGCAGTTGTCTGGGAGTATTACACTAGCAGTTGTCTGGGAGTATTACACTAGCAGTTGTCTGGGAGTATTACACTAGCAGTTGTCTGGGAGTATTACACTAGCAGTTGTCTGGGAGTATTACACT
Source organism: Cherax destructor (assembly GCA_009830355.1). Lineage (NCBI taxonomy): Eukaryota > Metazoa > Arthropoda > Malacostraca > Decapoda > Parastacidae > Cherax > Cherax destructor. Next base: position 66,753 of record WNWK01001368.1, read on the forward strand.
AGCAGTTGTCTGGGAGTATTACACTAGCAGTTGTCTGGGAGTATTACACTAGCAGTTGTCTGGGAGTATTACACTAGCAGCTGTCTGGGAGTATTACACTAGCAGCTGTCTGGGAGTATTACACTAGCAGTTGTCTGGGAGTATTACACTAGCAGCTGTCTGGGAGTATTACACTAGCAGCTGTCTGGGAGTATTACACTAGCAGTTGTCTGGGAGTATTACACTAGCAGTTGTCTGGGAGTATTACACTAGCAGTTGTCTGGGAGTATTACACTAGCAGTTGTCTGGGAGTATTACACTAGCAGTTGTCTGGGAGTATTACACTAGCAGTTGTCTGGGAGTATTACGACCAGTGTATTTTTTTCTGGCTATCAAAGAATATTACACTGGTTGTCAGAAAGCTAAAAACTTAAGGAAATAGCTTGTGATCAGTCTGTTTATGGGTTGAAAGCAACTAAAACCTGGTTGATCAAGTTCACCACCCACCCACCGAGGTGGTGGGAGAGGAGCCCTAGGAAGGGGTGAATATGGGGGAAGGGCAGACGGGAAATGGTGAAGGAATTGGAGAGGATGTGGGAAGGCACAGGTACAGAGTAGATCAGGGCGAGGTGTAGAGCTGGGGTCAGAGCTGAACAGGGGCAGGGACAGAGGATTGCAGGGAAGCATGAGGGAAAAGCAGCTGAATACAGATTAATAGTTTAACTTTGTTACCCATATCCATGCATACATACATTCATTAACACATGCGTGCATGTTACATACATGAATTCATTATATATATATATATATATATATATATATATATATATATATATATATATATGTCGTGCCGAATAGGTAAAACTGGTCGATTAGCAAGAACTCATTTCAAGTTCTTTCTATAATTTTCTCCTATACGTTTAAAGATATATATTTTTTCATTTATTTTAATGTAAAAATTAATAATTTTATACCAAAAGAACCTTAGAAAACTTACCTAACCTTATTATAACAAGCGAAATATAATTTAGCCTAATCGAACTAAATATATTTTAGATAAGTTTAAAATAATTGAATAAACAAACACAATGAAATATATTTTTTTCGTTAGGTTCAGAATGATTTTTGTGAAATTATTGCATACACAAATCTTTCGCTTGCCTTATTTGGCAAGAAGAGCGTTGCTATGTAAGCCAAAATAGCAAGTTTTACCTATTCGGTATGACATATATATATATATATATATATATATATATATATATATATATATATATAAAACCATGTATATACACATGCGCTATTAAAACACACAACCCTTCATAACCTGCCTTGAATTAATTTCCACCTGGGTAATTTATTAGAGTTAAATATGTATTTAATCCCCGTGGTGGACGTGATCCATAACTCAGTAGGCGCCATCACCGCCATAATATTCCTTAATGCCGCAGCCCAGGTACACCACACAGCAACAGCAGCGACAGCGTCGGCAGCAGCAGCAACATCAGCTACGGCGTCATCATCAGCAGCAGTAGCAACATCAGCGACGGCTGATATTGCTGCTCCTAATTTTTACGTTCCAGTTGGTGGTGCTGCTACTGCCTGCCTGCCTGCTGTTGCCTGCCTGGTGCTGCTGCTGTTGCTATTAAGAACATAAGAAAGAAGGAACACTGCAGCAAGCCTACTGGCCCATGCGAGGCAGGTCCAATTTTCCTACCGGCTTAAGCCAATGCCCTAACCTAGTCAGGTCAAGTCACATTCACTTAAGGAAGGAGCACGGCATATGACCTAGTAGCACAAGCTAGTCAGGTCCAACTCACACCCACCCACACCCACTCATGTATTTATCTAACCTATTTTTAAAACTACACAACGTCTTAGCTTCTACGACGGTACTCGGGAGTTTGTTCCATTCATCCACAACTCTATTACCAAACCAGTGCTTTCCTATATCCTTCCTGAATCTGATTTTTTCCAACTTAAAGCCATTGCTGCGAGTCCTGTCTAGGCTAGATATTTTTAGCACGCTATTTACATCCCCTTTATTTATCCCTGTTTTCCATTTATGCACCTCAATTATATCCTCATTAATTCTACGCCTTTCTAGAGAGTGCAGATTCAAGGCCCTCAGTCTATCCTCATAGGGAAGATTTCTGATACATGGGATCAACTTTGTCATCCTCCTTCTTCTTGATATGAAGTCAAGGATTCTGTTAGCTTTATTGCGAACACTTATGCACTGTTGTCTTGGTTTCAGATTACTGCTAAACAGAACTCCTAAATCCTTTTCGCAATCAGTAGTATTAAGATCTACATTATTTAGTTTATATGTGGCATGGTTATTGTCCTGTCCAACATTTAGAACTATTACTGCTGTTGTTATTACTGGTGCTGCTGTTATTATTGATTTTGCTGCTGTTATTGCTTTTGCTGCTGTTATTGCTTTTGCTGCTGTTATTGCTTTTGCTGCTATTATTACTGTGTACTGTATTTGCTGTGCTGCTGTTTACTGCTGGTAGCTGCTGCGATCTGACTGTTACTTATTCTCTGTGCACGTTGTTGCTGCGCCTACCCACTCGTTACTTGGTGTTCCTGATGCCACCGTTGTTTGCTGCCCACGTTTGGTGGTTGTTCGCTGTTTGTTCTGACATTCAGCTGTCGTTATTGCCCCTTTAAGGTCGCTGCTCTATTATAGTCGAATTTTATCTTTTCTTCATGACTACCTACGTACCTTCCTGGTGTCTAAATGTTAATGGTTAAGGAAAACATTGTTCATCCTTCCCCGCGGCCTGGTCTCTGACCAGGCTTTCTGGTTGATGATCTGATCGGTCAGGCTGTTGGTGCTGCAGCTCGCATTTACCACTGCTTGGCTCATCGCAACAGGTTTGCAGGGAATTGTTTGATAACATTTTTTTTAATAACTAAAGGTGCGATGGTGGCCGCTTTTTTGCTCATTGAGTTAACTCTTAGTGCGCTTATTTTATCACTTATATTCATTATACTCTATACACTGTTTGCTCATACACCACGTCGTTCTTCATGCATTCCACATAAATAACATTACACATGGTATTAGTGGAACAATCTGGAGAGTGAAGTAGTGGAGGCAGGATCCATAAATAGTTTTAAGAAGAGGTATGATCAGGCTCTTGGAGAGGGGAGAGAGTGACCTAGTAGCGACTAGCAACTATATATGAGTACACACATGCGCCCCCGCACACACACATCGACAAGTGCCTTTGACCAAATGGTAACTAACACACACACGACAAACGGCAAGAGGTGTTCCCAAGAGCTGGAGCTCAGCCCAAGCACACTGAAGATGTAATTACTCATTTCCTGGTGTAGTGTGTGTTCCTGGAGGAAGTGAAGCAGCCACTGTCTGCATCGTGCCTGAAAAACACCAACACAGCCACTTGAGTAGGTAAAGTTCGTGAGGGAGGCCGGGGCGGGGTCAGAGGTGAGTGACCTTGACACTTGTTAGGGCGGGGTGGGTCAGCACCTTGTCCCGGGCCACGGAACAGCGCCCTGCGGCACGGAGGAACGGGGCCGAAGGAGGCACCACAGGATGTGGGGTGTTGTGTGAAGGTATGTCCGGGTGAGGGAGGGAAATGTGTTCCAGGAGGGAAGGTCTGGTCCAGGAGGAATGAAATAGGAGATTTGATCCATCAGGAGGACTGATAAAAGGGGAGGGAGAAGGAGAATCCTGGAGGTGTGGTCCAGGAAAGGAGGAAGGAATTAAAGGAAAAGGTGGTCCACAAGAGGGGGGAAATAGGTGTAAGGGTGAGTAGATGCGATGGTGAATAAGGGGAAAAAAGGGGGAGGGTGGGCGTAAGGTATGGTCCAGGAGGAGGGAAGAAAGGAGGGAGGGTGGGTGTAAAATGTGGTCTAGGAGGAGGGAGAAAGGAGGGAGGGTGGGTGTAAGGTGTGGTACAGGAGGAGGGAAGAAAGGAGGGAGGGTGGGTGTAAGGTGTGGTCCAAGAGGAGGGGAGAAAGGAGGGAGGGTGGGTGTAAGGTGTGGCTCAGGAAGAAAAGAAAAAAGGATGGTGGGTAAAGGGTGGTTGAGGAGGGAAGGAGGGGTGGAGAGGAGAGGGTCCAGGAGGAGGGAAGAGAGGAGGGAGGGTGGGGGCTGAGGGTAAGTCAGGACAAACTAAGCCTCACTGACAACACTTACAGTAGTTGAAATAAACAATATATATCACACATTAGTTATATGCATGTGTTAGTGATAAATTATGCAGATTTAACTTGGGATTAAAAAAAAGTCAGTGTGAAATTGTGAAATGAACGTGAGGTGTAGATTTGTTGGAGGAAGGGAGGGATGGAAGGACTGACGGACGAAAGAAGGGAGAGCGAGGAGGGAAGGATGGAGGAAAATATGTAAGGGCAGGGAGGGAAATAGATAAAGAAGGAAGAAGCTGGGTGAGGAGGGAGGTGTGTGAGGGTGAGGAGGGAGGTGTGTGAGGGTGAGGAGGGAGGTGTGTGAGGGTGAGGAGGGAGGTGTGTGAGGGTGAAGAGGGAGGTGTGTGAGGGTGAGGAGGTATCAACCTAAATCTACTGGTGACTTAATTACAATTAATAGACTGGGCATAATTACCCTCACATGGACAATATATTAATCATTGCACTTGGGTTTATGGGTTATATTAAGGTGTGTGGGAATAAATGCTTCATGAAGCCTCGGGCTGCGGGATGAACCAGTGAGGTCTGTTGGTGCTGCTCATATAAACATAGAACTCGGTGGCTGAGTGGTAATAGTACTGAGCCTGCTACATATAGTTACCACCGTTCGAGTCGCCGTCCCCGATCGATTACAGATTTAAAACAACCCATCTGGGCTAATCTTCATTTCTATTGCACTGTTGCAAGCTCTTGACAATGTATGAACTGCAACACGAAAGATCTAGAATTGTTATTTAACTCTCCCACACTGTGGTTCTTTTGCTTCTGTTATCACTCGGTTGCTATTATTTTTATTACGACAAGTAAGAAAATAGGAAAAAGCCACAAGGGTGGGGTTAAATCACCTCTAGAGTTGTCAGCAAACTGCCATCTTCAGGAACTAAATGCTTAGGGCATTTCATGACTGTTAGCCAGGATTATTTGGGTAAAAAATAAACGCTCACGACACCTCAACTTAATTTACTAAATGTTACTGGAAAAGGGGTACTCTAATGCTCTCGAAGTCTCTTTGTCAAAGTTGTAGCCCATAAGAACCCTTCTCACAACTCTTTCGTTCTCACACCACACGTTCTCACACCACACGTTCTCACACCACACGTTCTCACACCACACGTTCTCACACCACACGTTCTCACACCACACGTTCTCACACCACACGTTCTCACACATTTCAGACTACAAATGATCAGATATTTTCTGGTGCACACATGAGTTTAAATCTGCATGATTTACTTTAAGGGACGGTTTGCTGAAAGCCCAAATAAGCACTACTAAATAACTGAGGAGATAAGACCAAAAACCCAGAATCAGTTCTTCTAATAGTGGAGGAGATAAAGCTAACGTACAAAAACTGCTGGACCCTCCTTCATTAGGCCTACAGATAACAGAAGATCAGCATATTGAGTAACAATAAAGTTTACTCCTTCACATTCTATCTCCAGTGGATGATGATAGTGGAGCAACATCACAGGAGGGAGGTAAAAAGGGAGGGAGGTGGGGGGCAGGTGTTGAGGACAGGGAAGGGCTGCATTCAAGGCTTGCCCAACCAGCAGACATTACCGGCAGGGCGTTCACACGGGGACCTCTGCCGGCGGAGTTGAGAGTGCAGGGCAGCCAGGGGTCACAGCATGACTCCTAGTGTGCACACACGCACATATGTATGCATGCATGCAAGCATACACACCACATACACGGATGCATGCAAGCATACACACCACATACACGTATGCATGCATGCAAGCACACCACATACACGTATGCATACAAGTACACCACACACATATGTATGCAAGCAAACCACACACACACACGTATGTATGCAAGCGCACGCACCACACACATATGATGCAAGTGCACAGACACACATGTATTCATCAACACACCACATACACACACGGATGTATGCAAGCACACACTACACACACGCGCAGGCATGCACACATGCATGCAAGCAAACCACACACACACACACACACAGTTGCACAATGGACGGGCCAAAAATTATATAAATAAATTGCAAATGTGGTCATGAAAACTAATAAAATTTCCTTTCTCTAAACAATATTTACAAGGCGTGACGCGCACTGGGATTTTCCTAATTTCTTTCCAACAAGTTTTTAATGAGAAACAAAAACTCATATTTTTTCTCACGACCTCAATTTTTTAACATATATTTTTGACTCATTGTTTGAAAACTGTTGAAAGAAATTTGCAACAGCTTTTTTTCTTTTTTTTTTTGCCGTTGAAGTTGATACTGTGAGACAAAAATGAGAAACATTCAAGAGGCGCTTTCGCGCGCACTCCAAATAATTGTAGTAGGTTGGTAGACAGCAACCGCCCAGGGAGGTACTACCGTCCTGCCAAGTGAGTAAAACGAAAGCCTGTAATTGTTTTACGTGATGGTAGGATTGCTGGTGTCTTTTTTTCTGTCTCATAAAGATGCAAGATTTCAGGTACATCTTGCTACTTCTCCTTACACTTAGGTCACACTGTACATTCATGTACAAGCATATATGTACACACCCCTCTGGGTTTTCTTCTATTTTCTTACTAGTTCTTGTTCTTATTTCCTCTTATCTCCATGGGGAAGTGGAACAGAATTCTTCCTCCGTAAACCATGCGTGTCGTAAGAGGCGACTAAAATGCCGGGAGCAAGGGGCTAGTAACCCTTCTCCTGTATATATTACTAAATGTAAAAGGAGAAACTTTCGTTTTTCATTTTATATATATTTTCATATATATATATATATATATATATATATATATATATCTATATATACATATATATATATATATATATATATATATATATATATATATGTCGTGCCGATTAGGTAAAACTTGCGATTTTGGCTTAAATAGCAACGCTCACCTTGCCAATAAGACAAGTGAAAATTTGTGTATGCAATAATTTCGCCAAAATCATTCTGAACATAACGAAAAAAATATATTTCATTGTGTTGTTCATTATTAAATTAATGTTAACGTATCTAAAATATATTTAGTTGGGTTAGGCTAAAATAAATTGCGCTTGTTGTAATAAGGTTAGGTAGGTTTTCAAAGTTTCTCTTGGTACAAAATTATAAATTCTTACATTAACATAAATGAAAAAAAGATATCTTTAAACGTATTAGAGAAAATTTTAGAAAGGACTTAATTTTAGATGAGTTCTTGCTAATTGACCAGTTTTACCTAATCGGCACGACATATATATATATATATCAACAAGTCGGCCGTCTCCCACCGAGGCAGGGTGACCCGAAAAGAAAGAAAATCCCCAAAAAGAAAACACTTTCATCATCAGTCAACACTTTCACCACACTCATACATAATCACTGTCTTTGCAGAGGTGCTCAGATACGACAGTTTAGAAGCATATATAAAGATATATATAATACATAAAACATAATCCCTCCAAACTGCCAATATCCCAAACCCCTCCTTTAAAGTGCAGGCATTGTACTTCCCATTTCCAGGACTCAAGTCCGGCTAACCGGTTTCCCTGAATCCATTCACTCGTCAGGTCCCAAAAACCATTCGTCTCCATTCACTCCTATCCAGCACGCTCACACATGTTTGCTGGAAGTCCAAGCCCCTCGCCCACAAAACCTCCTTTACCCCCTCCCTCCAACCTTTTCGAGGACGACCCCTACCCTGCCTTCCTTCCCCTACAGATTTATACGCTCTCAAAGTCATTCTACTTTGATCCATTCTCTCTCTCTCTCTCTCTCTCTCTCTCTCTCTCTCTTATTCTATATATATATATATATATATATATATATATATATATATATATATATATATATATATATATATATATAATATATAATAATAAAATTTATTATTGTTATATATATGCGATGCCGATAGGATAAAACGGGTCAATTAGCAAGAACTCTTTCTAAACCTAACTTAAAATTTTTCTTATACCTTTAAAGATATATTTTTTCATATATGTTATTGTAAGAATTTATAATTTTGTACCAAGAGAAACTTTGAAAACCTACCTAACCTTATTACAACAAGCGCAATTTAATTTAGCCTAACCCAACTAAATATATTTTAGATACGTTAACATTAATTTAATAATAAACAAACACAATGAAATATATTTTTTCGTTATGTTCAGAATGATTTTGGCGAAATTATTGCATACACAAATTTTCACTTGTCTTATATGGCAAGGTGAGCGTTGCTATTTAAGCAAAATCGCAAGTTTTACCTAATCGGCACGACATATATATATATATATATATATATATATATATATAAAATGTCGTGCCGAATAAGTAAAACTTGCTATTTTGGCTTAAATAGCACGCACTTCTTGCCGAATAGGGCATGCAAAAATTTCTGTATGCAATAGTTTCGCAAAAATCATTCTAAACCTGACGAAAAAATGTTTCATTGTGTTTATTATTAAATTATTATAAACTTATATAAAGTATATTTAGTTGGATTAGGCTAAATTGTGCTTGTTATAATAAGGTTAGGTAAGTTTCATAAGGTTCTTTTGGTACAAAATCATTAATTTTTATTTTAACATGAATAAAATATATATCTTTAAATGGATAAGAGAAAATTTTGGAAATGACTTTATTTTAAACGAGTTTTTGCTAATTGACCAGTTTTACCTATTCGACACGACATATATTCATGTGGACCCGAGTTTGTAAAAACTTATCTAAGTCTGCTCAGTGCATTACTAAGATTTCTTCTTATAGAAAAATTTACGTAGGTTGTCTAATTTCGGACCCAAAAATTACATTTAAAATACAAAATTATACTTAATGATTGCAGATTTCCGGGCTATTCGTTAACGAGTCCCTGTATATTTATATATATATATATATATATATATATATATATATATATATATATATATAATCACTCGCTCTGTGATATCTTCATAAAATTAATTTACCTGTGTTTGGCCTGGGCTTCCTAAGAGGTGGTAATAGTAACTCCAGCTTTGCTAGTACGATACCTTTGCTAGTACGATACCTTGAAACTGAAGTTCCTGATCACAGGTTGGTAGATCTTAATAGGTGATGTAACAAACCCACCCTGTGTATATGTAACTATCATTTAAAGTAGGGCAGCATCACACTGCTGATGTTCTCAATTTTATTTTGAGGAATGAACAAAATTCAAAGAACATGTAGAAATACTCCGACTTTTCTCACTATCACTGCATTTCCTCCTGAGCAGATATCAGCTATCATCACTGCAACCATCACCGCAACCACACACTCCAGCAACCATCACCGCAACCACACACTCCAGCAACCATCACCATACACTCCTAGTCCTCCTGTTCCCCCACCAACCACCCGTCATCGTTGCAACAGTGATCCAGGTCGACACATCTAATGCAGTGTGTGTGGGCTGAATAGTGTGCAGGGAGGGGAGAAGACGTGAGAGGAGGGGAAACATGATGTAGAGGCAGATGGAACGAAAACAAAGGAGGGGTGTTACAGGGTAAGTTGAGATCGGGCAAGTTTATACCGGAATGATCTAACAAGGGAATTTTTGAACACGGTCTTTTTAGTATTTTTAATTACTTCATCAGTTGCTTGACCTTAACTGACTGGCTGTGATTAAAAAAATGTTCTCTGGGAGCATTTTGTTGGAGGCTTCCAGGCCAGAGGAGTTAAGGTGACATTTGAAATGTGGATACGCTTAGGTAATCAGTTTTTGAAGAATTTCTTGGGAGTTGTTAGTGTTTTTTTTTTACAGGCTAAGAGCTGTTACTCTACCTCAGCTCATTTCAAAGCCCAGCACTATCTAAGCTATATTACCCCCACCCACCCAGAATGCCACCGACAGTAGTCGGCTAGCACCCAGGTACTGCTTGGTGAACAGGGGCAGTAGGTGTAAGGAAATATGCCCAAAGTTTCCACCCGGCCGGGGATCGAACCACGAACACTCAGTATGTGAGCTGAGTGCACTACCAACCAAGCCATGGGACACCTGTTTACTTGTATACAAAACAAATTATTTCGCTGGATTTTATCATTATTTCGATTTCACTGAAGTCAGTTTTCTCTCTGCTGCTCCGTACTTCTCTATAGTCCTCTCACTTCTTCATATTTTTTCTCTCTCTCCGTAATAGTAAAAGTCTTGAGCATGTTTGTAGTGGCATCTCTCTCATCTACTGTACTCTGACTACTCAGTGTTACTTACATCCTCTTTCATGATTTTTGTCTTGCAAGTCGTGAGTTATTTGCCAGTTAATTTGTCACTTGGTAAATATAAGACTAATTCAATCGCCCTCACTATTTTCTTTTCATCGGACTGCATAGGTCATACCTTGAATTATGCTGTAATATGAGTAGGAGGGATCTGGAACCACTGGTTAATACCTGATTGGTTCTGCCATTTCATGTTTTTTTTTATATAAGAACATTGACTAAATTCTGTTTTCTAATTAAGACTTGGAGCACTTGGATTTATCGTTGCTGTTGTTCACTATTGAGTCAGGATGATCGATGATTCACAATGTTGATCCAGTCTACTATGTGGTATGTTTTTATGTTTCTAGTTGATAATGCACTTCGGTAATGACATTCCGTTGTTATAATAGCCTTATGGGGGTTTCTCTGACCACTACAAACACTGCATTTGCTTCGATTATGGGGGCAAATGTACATGTAAATAGGACAAAACTCAATGTGTTGGGCAACGCATCACATCCATCGATTAATTTACAAGAGAATGTGAACGAGGAGCGGCTCTATATATATATATATATATATATATATATATATATATATATATATATATATATATATATATAGATGGTATATACAGTACACGAGGTGAGAGATACATGTCTAGTACATATTGTTACATGTTTGTCACTGATTATAATGCGAAAATCTCATCCAGCTCTTCCGAGCTGGGGCATATATATATATATATATATATATATATATATATATATATATATATATAAAATTTTGAAAAGAGAGTAAGGAATATACGGAAATAAAACTGTCGACCCACACAAACACAGTTAGGCAAGTGCATTAGTACTCGCAATGTTGATAATACATGCATTAGTACTAGCTATGTTGATAATACATGTATTAGTACTCGCTATGTTGATAATACACGCATTTCACCTTTATGCACGCATTGATAGCCTGTAATTAAATAACAGCACGTGTAATCGCTTGAAAAAATTATGGGAATGATTTAGGCCATGTTAATGCTGGTAAAATGTGGCTTTATTTTTCTGCTGACTACCGTTGCTACTAACGCAAGTGCTGTTGTGGCCTTTGGTGCCTCTGCTACTATAGCTGCTGTTGCTACTAACCCAGATGCTGTTGTAGCCGTTGTTGTTACTACTAACGTATTTGGCGTTGCTGTTATTACTAACGCATTTGGCGTTGTGCCCGTTGTTACTACTAACACATTTGGCGTTGTGGCCGTTGTCACTAACGCATTTGGTGTTGTAGCCGTTGTTACTAGTAACGCATTTGGCGTTGTGGTCGTTGTTACTACTAACGCATTGGGCGTTGTGGCCGTTGCTGCTACTGTCGTAGGTGCTGGCTGTTGTGGTCGTTGCTGCCTTCGCTGAATGTGGCTGTCCTTGCTACGAACGTAGGTGCTGTTGTGGTTGTCTATGTTGTTGCTACTAACGCGGCTGTTGTTGTGGCTGCTGCTCCTCTTCGCTACTGATTTGCTGCAATTGGTACTGTTTTTCTCACTGCTGCAATTATTGTTGCTACTGGTATTGTTATACTTGCTGCTACTGTTGTTGTTTTTGTTGCTGTTATTGTTGCTACTGGTGCTGTTATACCTACTACTGTTGCTGTTTGTGCTGTTGCTGCTACTGGTGCTGTTACAGCTACTACTGTTGTTTCTCTTATTGCTGCTACTGATACTGTTATACCCACTGCTACTGTTGTTGTTATTGCTGCTACTGGTGCTGTTATACTTACTACTGTTGCTGTTATTGCTGCTACTGGTGCTGTTATACCTACTACTGCTACTGTTATTGCTGCTATGTGCTGTTATACTCTACTATGTGATTGCTGCTCTGATGCTGTTACCTACGTTGCTGTTATTGCTGCTACTGGTGCAGTTCCTACTACTACGGTTATTGCTGCTGTTTTTTTCTGCTGTTATTACTGCTACTAGTGATCTTGCTGGTGCTGTTCCTTCTGTTACTGCTGCTATTGCTGTTCCTGCTACTGCTCTTATTGTTGTTCATGCTTCTGCTGTTCTTGCTGCTATTTGTGCAGTTACTTCTGCTATTTTTGCTGTTCCTGCTGCTGCTGTGAAACAGGTGTCATGGGGAAGGGACACGCTAGTATGCTTGGCTTAACCCAGCATTGCTATAAATATATATGTCATTATCCATCACTTGGGCAACCCCCCTTCCCCTTAAACCCCATTCCCTCCCCTCCATCCCCTATACCTCCCTTTCCCCTAACCCCCTCCCTTCCCCTTAACCTCATTACGCTTCACGTTAACTCCTCCCCTTCCTTCACTCTTCAGCCCCCTACCGTTCTTTCCCCCCAGTGTTGTACTCTTGTTCACCCTCCCCAGTGTTGTACTCTTGTTCACCCTCCCCAGTGTTGTACTCTTGTTCACCCTCCCCAGTGTTGTACTCTTGTTCACCCTCCCCAGTGTTGTACTCTTGTTCACCCTCCCCAGTGTTGTACTCTTGTTCACCCTCCCCAGTGTTGTACTCTTGTTCACCCTCCCCAGTGTTGTACTCTTGTTCACCCTCCCCAGTGTTGTACTCTTGTTCACCCTCCCCAGTGTTGTACTCTTGTTCACCCTCCCCAGTGTTGTACTCTTGTTCACCCTCCCCAGTGTTGTACTCTTGTTCACCCTCCCCAGTGTTGTACTCTTGTTCACCCTCCCCAGTGTTGTACTCTTGTTCACCCTCCCCAGTGTTGTACTCTTGTTCACCCTCCCCAGTGTTGTACTCTTGTTCACCCTCCCCAGTGTTGTACTCTTGTTCATCCTCCCCAGTGTTGTACTCTAATTCACCCTCCCCAGTGTTGTACTCTTGTTCACCTTCCCCAGTGTTGTACTCTTGTTCACCCACCCCAGTGTTGTACTCTTGTTCACCCTCCCCAGTGTTGTACTCTGGTTCACCTCCCCAGTGTTGTACTCTGGTTCACCTCCCCAGTGTTGTACTCTGTTCACACTCCCCAGTGTTGTACTCTTGTTCATCCTCCCCAGTGTTGTACTCTTGTTCATCCTCCCCAGTGTTGTACTCTGTTCACCTCCCCAGTGTTGTACTCTGTTCACCCTCCCCAGTGTTGTACTCTTGTTCACCTCCCCAGTGTTGTACTCTTGTTCACCTCCCCAGTGTTGTACTCTTGTTCACCCTCCCCAGTGTTGTACTCTTGTTCACCCTCCCCAGTGTTGTACTCTTGTTCATCCTCCCCAGTGTTGTACTCTTGTTCATCCTCCCCAGTGTTGTACTCTTGTTCACCTCATGTTGTACTCTTGTTCACCCTCCCCAGTGTTGTACTCTTGTTCACCCTCCCCAGTGTTGTACTTTTGTTCATCCTCCCCAGTGTTGTACTCTTGTTCATCCTCCCCAGTGTTGTACTCTTGTTCATCCTCCCCAGTGTTGTACCTTGTTCACCTCCCCAGTTTGTACTCTTCACCCTCCCAGTTGTACTCTTGTTCCTCCCATGTTGACTCTTGTTCACCCTCCCCAGTGTTGTACTCTTATCGCACATCAGCTTCAGTAAACCCTTCACTCTCTCAGTTCAGTAAACCCTCCCTTCACTCCAGTTCAGTAAACCCTCCCTTCACTCCAGTTCAGTAAACCCTCCCTTCACTCCATCAGTTCAGTAAACCCTCTCTTCACTCCCTCAGTTCAGTAAACCCTCCCTTCACTCCATCAGTTCAGTAAACCCTCTCTTCACTCCCTCAGCTTCAGTAAACCCCCTTCACTCCCTCAGCTTCAGTAAACCCTCCCTTCACTCCCTCAGCTTCAGTAAACCCTCCCTTCACTCCAGTTCAATAAACCCTCCCTTCACTCCATTAGTTCAGTAAACCCTCCTTCACTCCCTTAGTTCAGTAAACCCTCTCTTCACTCCCTTAGTTCAGTAAACCCTCCCTTCACTCCATTAGTTCAGTAAACCCCCTTCACTCCCTTAGCTCAGTAAACCCTGCCTTCACTCTTAGTTCAGTAAACCCTCCCTTCACTCCCTTAGTTCAGTAAACCTCCCTTTACTCCCTTTGTTCAATAAACCCTCCCTTTACTCCCTTAGTTCAGTAAACCTTCCCTTAGTCCGGTAAACTCTCCTTTCACTCCATCAGTTCAGTAAACCCTCCCTTCACTTCATCAGTTCAGTAAACCCTCCCTTCACTTCAAGTAAACCCTTCCTTCACTTCATTTCAGTAAACCCCCTTCACTCCTTAGTTCAGTAAACCCTCTCTTCACTTCCTTAGTTCAGTAAACCCTCTCTTCACTCCCTTAGTTCAGTAAACCCTCCCTTCACTCCCTTAGTTCAGTAAACCCTCCCTTCACTCCCTTAGTTCAGTAAACCCTCCTTTCACTCCCTTAGTTCAGTAAACCCTCCCTTCACTCTCTTAGTTCAGTAAACCCTCCCTTCACTCTCTCTTAGTTCGTAAACCCTCCCTTCACTCCAGTTCAGTAAACCTCTCCCTTAGTTCAGTAAGCCCTCCCTTCACTCCATTAGTTCAGTAAACCCTCCTTCACTCCTTAGTTCAGTAAACCCTCCCTTCACTCCCTTAGTTCAGTAAACCCTCCCTTCACTCCATCAGTTTAGTAAACCCTCCCTTAGTTCAGTAAACCCTCCCTTCACTCCATCAGTTCAGTAAACCCTCCCTTAGTTCAGTAAACCCTCCCTTAGTTCAGTAAACCTTCCCTTCCCTCCACCTAATGACACTCACGGCCCATCATCCTGGTGTCACTAAAAGCATGTTTGTGGTTTAAGTTGATGTAAGCTGTTTAATATTGCTGGTGGCATTACTTGCCGGCTTCCTAACCATGTTGTCTTTAATGATTCTTTTAAAATGGTCTTTTACAGAAGACCTCGGTCTTTTGTTTTACCTAAAAGGTATTTTTTTAAGATGCAACTTTTAGGGCGGCCATTCACCTAGGACATCATTTGCCGATTGATAATGTAGAACGCCACTCAGCGCGTCAGTGAACATACTAGTTTTAAAAGCATATAGCCCAAATAGTTGCCACGTAATTATTAATAACATCTCCATCCTTGCTTATGTCAGTATATCACTTTCTACAAATATCACTACCTGCATAAATTATCATTATCTAATTGCTACAAATCCTCCATATTTTTGTAAGACGCTCCCAGCCTTAGTTATTGTTCATTTATGTCCGGCATTAATTGTATATTCTTGCACTCTGCTACATTCTGAGGTACACACTACATTCTTTTTCTTCTGTTGATGTTAAGAAAGTAAGAAAAGAAACAAAATACTTCTCCAGGGAGTTTTTTTTTTCTGGTTACATCTAAAATGTAAACAGACGCCTATGCCCCATAGACTGGTTACCTCGTTGCTTTATCAACAGTTTTTAATTCGTTTTCTAGAAGGGTAAGTTGCATTGGCAGATATTCAGTTACATATCTCCAGGCTGCTTAAAGAGGGGCCTGAATCTTCTTTCTCCTTGGTCAAACTCTCCTCTCCTTTCTTCAGATTAGGTTGTCTGGAGAGTGAGGAGGAGGAGGAGGGATGAAGATTCAAATCTGGACGTTATTTTCCGTGTGGGTGTAAGACTTGGGTGCTCCTGGGACAGAGCAGCAGCAGCAGCAGCAGCAGCCGCGGCGGCGGCGGCGGCAGCGTGGGCGGCGTGCTGGCCCAGGCTGACTCTCCCAGGTGGCTACCACTACCTCCCTCACACGTACGCAGCCTCCATCTTATTAATTAATTTAACCAGGAAGGCAAGAGTCTGTGGAGAAATCAGTGCTGCTCTCACAGCTTCTGGCACGTCTGCTAAAGGGAGGTGGTGTTGAGCTTTCTCAGTCTGTTAGCTAAGAGGAAGAGGGTGAAGAAGTTGAAGTGACTCATAGCTCAGTTAGTCTTTCGCTCTCAGCATATTAAAAAGGGTTTGATTCTCAGGCGGGGAGAGTCGTATGGAAAGTCTTCTAACACTTTCTGCCACTGAATTGACCGAGTGACTTTAAGAAGTAGGGATTCTGTACAACGTTGCAATTAAGTTGCATTGGGAAGGTGGAAATGTTACTTGGGTTGTGTGTAAGCTGTTAATGGTTCCAGGACTCGCCACACCCGGGGTCAGGTCCTAGACAACACAATGGAATGAAAATTTTAAAGTAATAACAACCGTAAGAAATGAAAACGTTTATTGGAAATAAATGGCCAGTAATTCTCCTGAATAAAAAGCGTTAAGTAGGCTACTGTTGCAATCTCCCATGACAGGACGATAGTACCTTCCTAGATGGTTGATGTTTACTAACTTAATACCTGGAGTCCTTCAGGTTACCTGTTCGTGTGGCAGGAAGGTGTAGTAACACTGAGAGAGGAAAGACAGTGTCAAGCGTATGGAAAGGAAGATAAGCCCACCTCCGGTACTCTCTCTCATATGGTGTAGTAAAACACAGGAATTAATTATTTAAACAATGAACATTTATGAGAAAATAATAAGTTGAAACAAAGGTTGGCAGCATTTTATACAAAATATTCAGGATTTGCTGTAATTTGGCAAAGCCTGTGATCGGCTTCCAGATTCTTAAGATTCTCGAAACACGGCCTGGCGCCAAGATTTTCTAGTGCTTGCCTGGTAAGCTGTATTGTTTTTGGCGCCGGCTGGCCCTCATAACCATCACAGCCTGGTTGATGTGGCACTTGACAGAGGTAGTGGTCAAGTTTCTTCTTAAAGACTTCTACATTTGTTCCTGCAGTATTTCTGGCATCGGCTGATAGTATGCTGAATATTCAAAGTCCATGGATGTTGATAGTGTTCTTATATTGTGTTGTCTCTATGCGTTGCCTGAAAGTCTCCCAACTGGAAAAAATCTAAGACAAACTAATATGAATGGGGACCTTACACCCCTTCACCTCCCCCCCTTTTCCCAACAGGAATTAGGGCTGCCACGTAGCATTCTGGTTGAAGCTTCGACTCTCAGTCCCAAGGTTCCAAGTTCAGTTTCCTGGCAGGGAGAAACATATGGACAAGTTTTACTAACCTCCCATTTACCCCTACTCACCTAGCAGTAAAAATGGGTGTGCAAGGTGGCCGTTATGGGGCGCATCTACAGAAGATATTGTGTGAGAAAACTCCAGTCCTTCTGAAATGTCATATCGTGAGTAGAAACCACCGCAGCCCTTCGTATGTATGAAAATTCTTCGGTCGAGTACAGAGGAGGCAACAGAAGCAGTAGAAATATGAAGACGATGTAATCAATCTATCATCCTTGAAGACGTAGGTTTGAGGTAGTCAGTCCCTCAGCCTGAAAGAAAAGTATTGCATATTCACCCGCTGGAAGTGTTAAAATGTTGGGAATAATGTATCCGTATAATGTCGTGTATTTAAAGGTGTTAAAAACTTCTTCGGTCATAGTCTTTGTGTCTGCTTCCTTCTGTGTCTTCAACGTGGCTTGATTATAAACCTCTTAAAATGACCCAGGCCATTTTAACCTAAAGGTCAAACCGAGCTAAGATACAAGAAACGTGAGTTCAGAGAATAGAATAACCTCGAATACCAAATTTGAAAATATTTGGAGATGTCAGGGTGTTAGATATAGGATGGCTTTTGCAACTCCCCGGGCATCTATTTACATCTAGGTAACAGGGCCAGCATGCTACAGGAGACTTGTTTGTATGTGTTTCCTGCACAGGATTCGACCTGGGTATTTTCGGTTGTGAGCCAAACGAGCTACCACTGAACTTCGAGGTACCTAAGTATCAGTAATCAAAGCATAATTGAGGTGCTGAGCCAAACTGGGAAGAAGCAAACTCGTGAGAACTGATAACAAATATCAATAAACTCAATAAGACAAGACGAGAGAATCCCAGTTCATTGTTCTCTCTGAAGCCTAGAGCAACAGACCACCACCAAACAGCACTTCATTGCCACGGGATAATAGTGTGGTCATGGCGTCGGTGTTGGGTCATCCCCACTCTCATTGTAGTGTGCCACTCTAGGTTCGAACAGCTCTACTTCACCATTGTCTTGAACGCCTCCAGCAGCCTCCAACACCCACTCAACAACCTTGCAAGTTCGCAGGATGAGCTCTCTACCGTGCAGTTGTTGGGGTATATTCACTTCATCATTACTGCAGTTCCCACAAACTTCGCCGCCTGGTGCTTGGTGGGTTTATTGGGGGGTTAGATCTATCGACTACACCAGGGCCATTTGGTTTATTAAATTTAAATCTATCTATTTCATGAAGATCGTTAAGACTACATGTCATCTGTACACCACGACACACAAAATACTGCGAGGAATTGACAAGGTGGACAGAGGCAGGATGTTCCAGAGATGGGACACAGAAACACGGGGTCATAATTGGAAGTTGAAGACTCCGATGAGTCAAAGGGATGTTAGGAAGTATTTCTTCAGTCTGGACCACTCGACAGTTTGACGACACAATGATGCCCCAAGAACTTACCCAACATCTCCAAGAAGGAACTGCCAAGTTCCTCTGTACTTCCACACCACTCACCACCATCGATGAAGTTATCTGTGACCTTGCTCATCCTAAGTTCAGACGTCCACTGAAAATGTACCACACCACAAGGACAAAGTTCAACTCAATCGAAAACGGAACGTTTCAGTTATCTCGCCAACACATCACTGTGCAGTGTGACTGCCTTTTCTGCCTACTGACGCCGCCTCATCGGCCCCTTCTTGGGAGACATACACCACTGTCCCTCATCCCTCTCCATCAACGACTGCAGTACATCAGTACCACTTGCTCCACAGTGGTTGGGCCACTGATCTTTCCTACCCTCCTCTCCTCCACCATCCCATCCTTTTCCAGTATTTCCATCCTTCCCCTTCCTTCTTCCTTCCCCATCTTACCGATGCTTCGGTCGTTCCAAGTCCAAGAGTTGTCAGAAAGTGGAATAGCCTAGAAAGTGACGTAGTGGAGGCAAGAACCATACATAGTTTAAAGACGAAGTTTGATAAAGCTCTTGGAGCAGGGAGAGAGAGGACCTAGTAGCGATCAGTGAAGGGGCGGGGCCAGGAGCTATGAATCGACCCCTGCAACCACAAATAGGTGAGTACGTACACACACACACATACATCAGACGTAATGAAAAATATGGTGCAGTATCAAAAATAATACAGCAGTGGAGGAGGCTGTTATAAATGAACAGACACAGAGGAATTATTTTTGGGATACCAGAGCAACAAGAGAAAAGAAGTCACAGGTTCAAAGGAGGCAAAAAGTGAGATGACCAATTTTTTTATATAAAAAATGATCTTTCAGAAACATTAACTGATCAGGTACTAGACAGGAAATTAAATCTCGGTAATTGGCTAAAGGTACGATGGAGTATTTATAGAGAGATCGAACACACGAGCAGAGAAAATCTGCAGAGTTGAGGTGGGAGGAGAGGAAAACACAAAGGAAGGCAGTCACAAAACGAGGGATGGAGGTGCAAGAGCCAGGACTACCAGAGAATCAAGAACCACTAACCAGGTGTAGGAACCAACGACCCTCTTTTTCCCCATCCTCTAATCTCTCTAATATAAATACCACTGATGATTCAGCTACTTTCCCCTCTTCCTTTACGTACTCCCACTCTCACTTGGATTCCATCATTACCTCCTCTACTTCATAACAGCTCTAATGATAACACTTCTACAGTTATCCCCTCTTTCCCACTCGAACTGAAAGTCCCAGCATAAAGTGAAAGATAAAAGATCAGAGTGTGGTATATACATGCAGATGTTATCACAAACAAAAGTGGTGAACTGAAGAACACGGAGTAGCAGAGGAGCATCCACATATTTACGGAGGTATTCACTAAGGAAATAATGATGGTGCCAGAATGCGGGTAGAAAGAGCCACTCAACATATATAAGATAGACTTCATGGATCAAAGGCGACAGTAATGAATACACTAAAACACACAGCAATAGCATGAGGCTTGACGGCATATCAACACAGATACTGAAAGGAGCTGGAGAACTGTGTGAACCTATAACAACGATCTACTTCATGTCCCTGGAAATGTGAAGTTATATACAAGCAGAGGGACAGACAAGAGGCACCAAATTATAGGCCAGTATCATTGACGTATATTGTCCAAAGTATTAGAAAAAATAAGTCTACATGACACTGGCTTCCTTCAGTCTACATGACACTGGCTTCCTTCAGTCTACATGACACTAGCTTCCTTCAGTCTACATGACACTAGCTTCCTTCAGTCTACGTGACACTAGCTTCCTTCAGTCTACGTGACACTAGCTTCCTTCAGTCTACGTGACACTAGCTTCCTTCAGTCTACATGACACTAGCTTCCTTCAGTCTACAGGACATTGGCTTCCTTCAGTCTACATGACACTAGCTTCCTTCAGTCTACAGGACACTGGCTTCCTTCAGTCTACATGACACTGGCTTCCTTCAGTCTACATGACACTGGCTTCCTTCAGTCTACATGACACTGGCTTCCTTCAGTCTACATGACACTATCTTCCTTCAGTCTACAGGACACTGGCTTCTTTCAGTCTACATGACACTGGCTTCCTTCAGTCTACATGATACTGACTTCTGTTGGCAAAGGTTGTCTCAGTTTGGTCGTAACAGAGATCAAAAAGTTGTTTATCTTGTTAAAATGTAGCCTGAAGCCTCCATGTTCCATTGACAGCTCCTTCTCTCTCTCTCTATACCTACTTCGCTCCCCCTCTCTCTCTCCCTACCTACCTACTTCCCTCCCTCCCTCTCTCCTACCTACCTCTCTCTCTCACTACCTACCTACCTACATCCCTCCATCCCTCCTTACGTCCCTCCTTCCTCCATCCCTCCTTACCTCCCTTACTTCCTCCCTGTCTCTCATTCCATCAGTAGCAGCGGCAGTACTAGTAAGAGCAGTAGCTGCAGCAGCAGCAACAGTGCTAGTAAGAGCAGTAGCTGCAGCAGAAAGTGCTAGTAGAGCAGTAGCTCCATGCGCATGCTAGTGCAGTAGCTGCAGCGCAGTACTAGTAAGAGCAGTGCTGCAGCAGACAGTCTAGTAAGAGCAGGGTAGTCAGCAGTACTAGCTAGAGCAGTAGCTAGGCAGCAGATGAGCAGTGCTAGTAAGAGCAGTAGCTGCAGCAGCGAGTCTAGTAGGCAGCGGCAGCGGTATAGTAAGAGCAGTAGCTGCAGCAGCGGCAGTACTAGTAAGAGCATAGTGCAGCGCAGTCTAGTGAGCAGCTGCAGCAGCGTACTAGTAAGAGCAGTAGCTGCAGCAGCAGCAACAGTGCTAGTAAGAGCAGTAGCTGCAGCAGCAGCAACAGTGCTAGTAAGAGCAGTAGCTGCAGCAGCGGCAGTAGCTAGTAAGAGCAGTAGCTGCAGCAGCGGCAGTACTAGTAAGAGCAGTAGCTGCAGCAGCGGCAGTAGTAGTAAGAGCAGTAGCTGCAGCAGCGGCAGTAGTAGTAAGAGCAGTAGCTGCAGCAGCAGCAACAGTGCTAGTAAGAGCAGTAGCTGCAGCAGCAGCGGCAGTACTAGTAAGAGCAGTAGCTGCAGTAGTAGTAAGAGCAGTAGCTGCAGTAGTAGTAAGAGCAGTAGCTGCAGTAGTAGTAAGAGCAGTAGCTGCAGTAGTAGTAAGAGCAGTAGCTGCAGTAGTAGTAAGAGCAGTAGCTGCAGTAGTAGTAAGAGCAGTAGCTGCAGTAGTAGTAAGAGCAGTAGCTGCAGTAGTAGTAAGAGCAGTAGCTGCAGCAGCGGCAGTACTAGTAAGAGCAGTAGCTGCAGCAGCGGCAGTACTAGTAAGAGCAGTAGCTGCAGCAGCAGCAGCAGCAGTAGTAGTAAGAGCAGTAGCTGCAGTAGTAGTAAGAGCAGTAGCTGCAGTAGCAGTAAGAGCAGTAGCTGCAGCAGTAGTAGTAAGAGAAGTAGCTGCAGCAGTAGTAGTAAGAGAAGTAGCTGCAGCAGTAGTAGTAAGAGAAGTAGCTGCAGCAGTAGTAGTAAGAGAAGTAGCTGCAGCAGCAATAATAGTAAGAGCAGTAGCTGCAGCAGCATAATAGTAAGAGCAGTAGCTGCAGCAGCAGTACTAATAAGATCAGTAGCTGCTGCAGCAGCAGCGCAGCGGCGGTAGCAGCCGCAGTATTAACTCCAGTTATAGCAGTAGTAAGTCCAGCAACAGCATGGTAGTAGTAGCTCCAGAAGTAGCAGTAGCATCAGCAGTGGCAGTAGTAGGTGCAGCAGCAACAACACAGTTGGAGGTAGAGAGGGCAGGGGGAGACGTTATCATGGCTGCGGACGTGGATGACATATGAGAGGACGTGAAAGGCAGCCTCGGGAAGGAACATGACAAAAGAGGACGTACTGTGAGGTCTCTTTTTTTGACAGACTGTCCGGGTGGATGTCCCAGGCTTGGGCAGGGAGTGGGACACACGGTGTGGGGGATGGGGGGAAGAGACGCTAGGCATCGTAGAGGGGGATGGGTAAGGGACTGATTATGTAGGGAAGGAAAGAAGGGTATGGGGAAAGGGATGGAAGGTGTAGGGAGGACGAAGGGTACATACGAGGGGAAGAAACTGAGATAATGACGGCGGGGAGAAAGTTTGTCCTTTAAATTGTCCTTGTATTTTGTTAAATTATTTTTAATGTAATTAATATTAATTATTATTTTGTTTTTTATCTTTGTTGTTTTTTGGTATTGGTGTTATTATTAGCTATTGTTTCCCTGATTCTGACAAGAATGCGGAAACAGTGATAGGCACTGAAAGAGCAGTATGAAATGTTCATTAGGATTGTAGATAACCTCAAAACAGACATGGACAAAAGATGATCTGTACAGTGAACTTAAAAAACGGAATGCCATATTGATAGCTGCAACCGTGTGTAACTTGCTAACTCAACATATGAGTGAGCCACAGCAGATGCGAGCGGAAGATATACCAAAGAGACTATACTTGGTATTTACCTTTTGTGAAACACGCGTAGAGAAGATGAACAGAGGAGTAGGTGTGTCCATGATAAAGATTTTGGCATGCGGAACACCGT
The DNA here is from genome assembly GCA_009830355.1 of Cherax destructor. Lineage (NCBI taxonomy): Eukaryota > Metazoa > Arthropoda > Malacostraca > Decapoda > Parastacidae > Cherax > Cherax destructor. Next base: position 90,053 of record WNWK01001368.1, read on the forward strand.
AAGCGGGAAGGAGGAACGAGTAACTACTGTCAACAACTACTACTATTTTGTGTGCAAAGAACTAAAAGGAAAAGTTTCTAAAGTGTATACACAGTGGAGGAAAATACTTTACGGAAACAGAGGAAATGAAATTAGGCCAGAATTAGAAAATGTTGAAACATAAGTAAAAAAAATTATTCTGACTCAAGTAGACATATCAGTGGCGCCTGGACGATACTCCTAGATACTGAAGGAAGGGGCGACAGCACTACGCAAACCACTTGCCCAAATCTTCAAAAAATTGATGAAAAATGGAAAACTACTGACTTAATAATTTTAATTATAAAGAAAAGATACAGGCAGAACTAAATAAAATTCTTGTTCAGTATCCTGTGCATCGGGTGGCATTATTATTTATTGTAAATACTGTTACTTTCTCTTTCCCGTCAGTCGATATAAATAAATATTTCTGTCGTTCATCCTTCTGACTTCTTTTTTTTTTTTTTTTTTTTTTTTTTTTTTTGCCTTCTCTCCATTCTTCCCTTGCTCCCTGCAGACTGCGGTGGGCGCTCATCAGATAACCTTCACGTCAACTGTAAAGTCTTATGCTATCTCCCTTGTCCATATACCGTACTGTTTTTTTTTTATCTCCCTCACCTCCCGTCCCTGCATTTCCCAATGATGCACTGCCCCTCACTGTCTTACCTCTTCTATCCCCTCCTGCCTCATTTACCCTCTCCTCTTTCTCCCTCACCTTCTCTTCCCTCCCCTCTTGCCTCATTTTCCCCTCCTCTTCCTACCTCACCTCTTCTTGCCTCACTTTTCTCTCTTGCCTTACCTCTAACCTCTCCTTCCCTCTTGCCTCACCTCCCTTCCCTCAAGCCTCACCTCCCCTCTCTTTCCCTCTTGCCTCACCTCCCTTCCGTCAAGCCTCCCCTTCCCTCTTATCTTCCCTCCCTGGCTCACCCCACCTCCAACTCTGTCTCACTAATCCTCATAAACAAGAGGGAAGGAGGCGTTTCATCGGTGCTCATTATAACCCTGGCAGCTATGATTGTTCCCCCGCCAGCCTGGGGGCTGGTTACCCTGGTCGCCAGCCAGCCTGGGGGCTGGCTACCGTGGTCTCCTGCGAGCCTGGGGGCTTGCTACCGTGGTCTCCTGCGAGCCTGGGGGCTGGTACCGTGGTCTCGCGCGAGTCTGGGGGCTGGCTACCCTGGTCCCCAGCCAGCCTGGGGGCTGGCTACCTTTTAAGAGGGTCTGAACGTGAGTCGTGTTTACTCGCTAAATAGGATGCTGTTTCACTGTATTGAAAAATCAGGATCCAATTTCCATTATGCACAAGATACGAGCATCTCGCTTCACGCCGGAGTCAGGTCTTCCCTTCAGTTTTGTGTTCTCTCGCTTCACCTGTCTCGTGCTCTCGTCTCTCTCTCTCTCTCTCTCTGCTCTGCTCTCTCTCTCTCTCTCTCTCTCTCTCTCTCTCTCTCTCTCTCTCTCTCTCTCTCTCTCTCTCTCTCTCTCTCTCTGGTGTTGCATTGTTGGAACACCGGTGTTAATCGTGCACATTTGAATGTTTGCTGGTTAACGCTCAGCTATATCGTTGCCAGGCCAATCGAGGCCTTTTTTATTTGTGGGTATAATAAAGGGTGTCCCGTAAATCTGGAGGCACGGAAGGAAATGGAAAACACTGCACCAATAATAAAAGATTTTATTCATAGATCGTGTTCAGTGTGTCCACTGATATTACTGATACATGAATACAGGCGAGCCAGCAGGTACACTGTAATTTTAATGGTATACAGTATCGTCAAGTTGACGATTATGACACATGTGCAGCACCTAGGTATCAGTCGAACACACATGATTACAGTCCTGGAGACAAGTAGTAGAGGTGATCAGTCCCTCCGCCTTGAAGATGGTCAATCTCGTAATCTGAAGCTTAGGAATTCATGACGCCAGAAACTTGTATATTGAAACCCGAGGTGATGTGTAGCAGCTTGGAGATGAGCTCATAGGTGAGTGGGGCCAACTACTGGAAGTACGTCATACTAGATGGATATGTGGGGCAGCGGGCCTCCAGCACCAACAGCCTGGTTGACCAGGCAAGCACCAGACGAGCCTGGTCCATGGCCTGGCTCAGAGATTAGATAAACTCTCGAAACTCTTCAAAAGGTATACAAAGGTAGACAGTTGTTAGCAATAGAGTTGTATCAGACATCCCTTATACCAAAAGCGGTATACGGTACCCAGAAGTTGAGTGTTATGCTTTACGTTCACAGTGAATGGTATTAAGAGTGATGGTGTAACATGCGTTCATGATGTTCTTCCGGTGGCAAATGTGCAGCACTCCGATATTTCTCCTCCTAGACCAGCGCCTTCAAGTGACCTCAGAGATAGAAACCCAACTGAGTTTAGAGGGGAGCTTCTCGCTGGCCACTCCACGGCCCCTCGACGCTTTATTAGTCACCCCGTGGTTCCAGACTTAAGGGACACTCTATGTATGCATTTTTTATAGATTTGTGTTCCTAATTCAACCTTACCTAACTTAAAATGAAGAAATTAGTGCAATATGTGTAAGTTGTGTGTGTCGACCCACTGATCACATCTTATTTTAACAATTCTCTTGTGCGCTACCCTACACAAGGTTATGCAGACCTTTAAAAACATTTTACCTCAGTCATTTAAAAAAAAAACAGAAGTCGCATCATATCTGCAACACTTGAGTGAGCAGTCCCATGAATCGTTCAAATTGGCACGCTTATCACTGGTGATACGGGAGTGGGTTGATCTGTTATAGTTAACATTTTATTTTCTCTGAGTAGAAGAAGCCAGCGGAATCCATGGAAGTTGAGTGGACTGGGCTGAATGACACTTGTCTGAGACTGTAACTTGAACCTCTGATAGCGATGCAATGAGCAGGTTTGTTCTGTCACTACATAGATATACCTTTGAAGAGTTTCGAGTATCATCTGAGCTCGGCCATGGGCCAGGCTCGTTGGTGCTTCCTATCAACCAGGCTGTTTGCTGAGGCCCGCTGCCTCACATTCATCACAGCCTGTTGATCTGGCACCTGGGAATATTTGTCCAGTTTCTTGAAGGCTTCTACACTGGTTCAGCCGTTTCGGATATCTTCTGGTAAGATGTTGAATCAGTCTGGACCCTGTGATGTTAACAGTGCCCCGTATTGTCCCACGCACCCCTGCTCCCCACTGGGTTTATTTTACATTTCCATATCTCTACCCAGATATTTTATGGCAGTGTGCAGATTTGGGACCAGGCCTCAAGTACTTTCCATGATAATTATCATGTATCTCTCCGCCGACTCCAATGGTAATGTTATAAGATTTATTTAAAAAAACTTTTACTGACTACAAAATTTGCAATCACCTTCCGGAACAAAGGGAGAAATTTGTAAGGAACTGGACCACTACTATTGTCAAATGTTTGATCAGTCAGGCTGTGATGGCTATGTGGGGTGACCGTGGCTACATCAACAGCGTACTTGAACCGGCAGTCAAGAAGAAATCCTGACCTCAGGCCGGACTGGAAGGGTAAAAGAACATTTCAAAAGTATGTCACAGGTCACCTTCACGTCTCCACTCCGGTGGTGTGAGCCACTACGGAACCATCTTCAGTGTTGCAACGTGTGTACAGGGTTGTGGACGCTTCTCCAGGTGGCTGCCATAGTTTTTCTGCTCTGATGGATCCTAAAACGGAATAAATGAAACTAATTATACTGCCGGTTATACACCTCTCATTGTGAATAACTCAGCATAATTAGACTGAAAGTTTATTTTATTCACGATGGTGATACATTCTGATTGAAGTTAAGTCCTTTATTGGTAAAAGGTTTTACCCGCTGATGGCCTTTTTAAGTACCTGAAAAAGTCCACCCATTTGTAGAACATTATACTAATTAAGAACTTCAGTTTCTTTATCACCACTTCTCGGCATCACGTCCAGTTTGCAACCTTCATTTATTCACCGTCATAGTGTTTAAGATATTCTTGATGTCAGTGTACAGATGAAGCGCAGCCTTTAATGACCCCGTGTCTATACTCAGCATTATCATCCTGGCTAAAACTAAAATAAACGTCTACCAAGGACGCTGTGCTGGTAGTAATGTACTGATTTTGTTCTCTGTTTTTATATTTGTTGAATTTGTCCCCTTTTTTTGTAGACATACCTAAACGCTGCTAGATTGAGTCGTCTTTTCATTGTTATGATTACTCTCATTCAGTTGATAGTTATGAATGTTGATCTGAAGTGCTGCTGCACAACACAGCATCAGGTGCTGTACGCTGTAATATTAGTGTTGTGCACAGGATCTAGTACTAAACTGTCAGCTGTAGAATGTATATGCTACCTTGTGCTATACTCTCAATGTTTAAATGCCTGTGTACTAGACCTTTGCTGTACTCGGGGCTGCTACGATGTGTATGGGGCACTGTCCTGTACTCAAGCCTGTTAGAATGTGTACAGGGAACTGCGAGGATAGAACCACCTTCGAAATTGGTCACAAGTAGGTCATAGGTGCTGTACTGATCTCTTAGCATGTCTGTGTACGGGACATTGTGTTGTACTCTGGTAGCATGTCTGTGTACGGTCATTGTGTTGTACTCTGGTTGTTAGCATGTCTGTTGTACTCTGGTATAAAATACCCAAGAGTAATGTTTAACACACACAGGATACTCGAAATTTTTTATTGAATTTGGGTTACAGGTCCTGGGATAACAGCCAGTTTTCCTCCTGGATAAAGAAAACTATATCTTCGACTCTGTTCTTTCCTGCTGGTCGAATTCTAAGCTCTCCATCTCCCGATATTCGAACGCGTTTCATTGTCCTTCCGATTTTTCGAACGCGCCTCACTGTCCTTCCTCCCCGGATATAATAACATTTAGGCCCGCCTTCCACGGATATCAGAAATTCTGGCCGGATGATGATGCAGGATAGCTGAAGCCATCAGCGGTGTGCCGAAAATCCTGGGCGCTCTCCTTGCCTGTGATAGACACCTTGCTGGACCCACTCAGCTAGTTTCTTATTCCCTGGCTAGCGAGTGTCTCTCACTTTCTCTCTTTCTCTCTCTCTTCTCTCTCTCTCTCCCTCTCTCTCCCTCTCTCTTCCCTCCCTCTCAATCTGTTTATTCATCCATCATCTCTCTCATTGTTTTTATCTTCATGTTTTCCCCTCCTGCACCTGCGTCTTTTTCTCTCTCTTCTGCCTCTTCTCACGCTCTTTATCGCCACACCCTTCTTCCCCCTTTGTTAAAAAACCTTGTTTTCCCTCTGTTCTTCTCACTTCCCTTTTTCTTTAATCTAACTCTTTTTACCTCAGCTCTCTCGGTTTATCTCTCTCTGTTCGTCTTATATTTCTTCATATTCATCATCTTTCGCCGTTTTTCTTCTCGTTTTTCTTCCTTTATATTAATCTTGTTCCTATTCTCACTTTTTCGTCTCCCTCTAATCCCTCTGTTCATCCCCTTTGCTCATTCTTCCTTGTTTTCCTGTTTTCCTTACATTTTTTCTTATGTTCGTTTTCACTTCTTGGACTTTTCATCTCCCTTTTCCTCTTGTTTTTATTTGTTCTTTGCCTTGTATCATTATTCTCTATGGCTGTCTTCTACCTTTGTTTTTACTCGTCTCTATTCTCAGTCCATTCATCCTATTTTCCCTATGTTAATTTCCTTATTCACCATTTTTTCATTATTCTCTCCTCTTCTCTATCTCTGTAACCTTCTTTTCTGTGTGATATGTATGTTCTTCATTCTCTACTACCGTTCTCCATTACCCTATTATTATTCTGTTCTTCACCCTTTTTCTTATTCATCTTCATAATCCTATTCTTCATTATTCTCTTCTTTGTTCTCCCTCATCATACGCCACTGTTCAACATTTTCTGCCACTCCTCGTTCATCTCTTTCGTTTCTTTATGTTCCTTTTCTACCTCACGTTCGTCGCTTTCTGTTAATTCTGCCTTTCTGTTCCGTTCTGTCCCGATTCCTTCTCCAGTTACCCACAGTATATTTTCAACTCTTATCATTTCTTTCTTTCCTCTCCTCTAATTCTCATTTCCCCTTCCCTTCCCATTCTTATTATCTCCTTTGCGTTTCGGTCTTCCCACAATTTCCTATCTATTCCCGTCTTTCCCTGTCTGCTTTCCTTCTGGGTCTCTCTCTCTTCTTCCTTTGCCAACCTGGAGGGTGTTCAGGCGGTCAGTGCTCCCGCAGCAAGGTCCATGACCAGGCGTCCCGGTGGATCAGGAGCTGATCAACCAGGCTGTTACTGCTGGCTGAATGCAATCCAACGTACGAACCACAGCCTCCTCCCTCTCATCATCCCCACTACCTTCTTCTCTTTCTCTCCTGTCTCCACCTAATCCACTTCACCCTAGTACACTTAATCCACCTCACCCTCATAATCCTAATCCAGCTCACCCTGATACTCCTAGTTCAGCTCACCCTGATACTCCTAGTTCAATACAGTTCACCCTGATACTCCTAGTTCAGCTCACCCTGATACTCCTAGTTCAATACAGTTCACCCTGATACTCCTAGTTCAGCTCACCCTGATACTCCTAGTACAGTTTACCCTGATACTCCTAGTTTAGCTCACCCTGATACTCCTAGTTCAGCTCACCTTGATACTTCTAGTTCAGCTCACCCTGATACTCCTAGTTCAGCTCACCTGATACTCTAGTTCAGCTCACCTGATACTTCCTAGTTCAGCCTCACCCTGATACTCCTATTTACAGTTTTAGCCCTGATACTTCTAGTACAGTTTACCCTGATACTCCTAGTTCAGCTCACCCTGATACTCCTAGTTCAATACAGTTCACCCTGATACTCCTAGTTCAGCTCACCCTGATACATACTCCTAGTTCAGCTCACCCTGATACTCCTAGTTCAGTTCACCCTGATACTCCTAGTTCAGCTCACCCTGATACTCCTAGTTCAGCTCACCCTGATACTCCTAGTTCAGCTCACCCTGATACTCCTAGTTCAGCTCACCCTGATACTCCTAATCGTCTTGCCATAATCCTGGTCTCTCTCCCTCTGTGTTTTCTCGTATGTCAAGGCCAAAGTTGGGACGTCCATCCTTGAGTTTTATTATACCAGTCTCTTGTGCCTTGTCTTGATATTTTACTCCAGTCTCTTTCTTTCTCTCTCTCTCTCTCTCTCTCTCTCTCTCTCTCTCTCTCTCTCTCTCTCTCTCTCTCTCTCTCTCACCCTTGGTTTCCTGCGGCCTTCATTAACTTTAAATTTAAATTCCACATTCTTGTTTTACCTGTTAACACTTGGCAACTTGACTCACACCTTTCTTGGTCTTGCATTAGTGTTGACTTTTGCTGTTTTCCTGTAAGTTGGTGTCTGTTTCTCTTGATTATCTCTTCTGTTATCCATTATTCTCACTCCTGTATTCTACCAAGTTTCTTAATCCTTTTTTTTTTTTTTTTTGGCCACATGTTCATCTTGTCTCAGTCTAGAATCTTTTACTTTGCCACTTTTCTCGATGTTTGTTTTCCTCCCACTTCCTTCTCTCTTACTGTCTTTTAAACCACTTCCTTGGCTCTTATTCCTGTCTTTTCACTACTCACATTTTCTTAAAATTTTCCTTTCTTCATACTGGAATCCTCAGTTATATATCACCTGCCGGTACTATTCTTTATCAACTACATTGGCTTCCCTTCCTCTTTATCCCCTTCTCCTTCCCTTCTTCATCCCACGGAAAAATCTCTTCCCTTCTCAAAGAGAAAATCTCTTACCTTCTCAAAGAGAAAATCTCTTACCTTCTCAAAGAGAAAATCTCTTGCCTTCTCAAAGAGAAAATCTCTTGCCTTCTCAAAGAGAAAATCTCTTACCTTCTCAAAGAGAAAATCTCTTGCCTTCTCAAAGAGAAAATCTCTTGCCTTCTCAAAGAGAAAATCTCTTACCTTCTCAAAGAGAAAATCTCTTACCTTCTCAAAGAGAAAATCTCTTACCTTCTCAAAGAGAAAATCTCTTGCCTTCTCAAAGAGAAAATCTCTTACCTTCTCAAAGAAAATCTCTTACCTTCTCAAAAGAAAATCTCTTACCTTCTCAAGAAAATCTCTTGCCTTCTCAAGAAATCTCTTGCCTTCTCAAAGAGAAAATCTCTTGCCTTCTCAAAGAGAAAATCTCTTGCCTTCTCAAAGAGAAAATCTCTTGCCTTCTCAAAGAGAAAATCTCTTGCCTTCTCAAAGAGAAAATCTCTTGCCTTCTCAAAGAGAAAATCTCTTGCCTTCTCAAAGAGAAAATCTCTTGGCTTCTCAAAGAGAAAATCTCTTGCCTTGCACACAAACTCGCCAAGACGTTCTTTGTGAGGACCGTCATTATTAAGGATTTACTTGGTTCATCCCCGTGCGGAGTCTTTGAATCAGTGCTTTGTACTAGCAGGTTTCTAAGGTTACCTGCCTTTAGTAGGGGGCACCTGCGCTACAGCAAAGCCACCTGCCTTTAGTAGAGGGTCACCTGCCCCTTTTAAGGGCAGTTGACCCTTGTTAAGTTATGTTGATGTGTTCTAGAAGCAGGTGACATGTGCTGTGTTCAAGTGAACCTTTGTTTAGTTCAGTAATGAAGGAAGGTGCGTGATCGGGAGAGCGCTTTTACCTGAGAAATCACTCGGGTTTCTACCCCTCGCTGCCCGGCCTCATAGTAGGTTTCTTTGACCGCCTGTTCAAGCTGGCTTTTTGTGCTAGCGGCCCGCCACCACAGCTAGGTTGTTCTGGAATTTACAGATGGTGGTCCAATTTCCTCATTAAAACCTCTACCTGCTTTCCGGCAATATTTTTCATTATTGTTGGTAGCAGGTTTAAAAGTCTTGGACCACAAATGTTGACAGTTTTAATTGTATTTACAGCACCCCTTCTTTCACTGGGTTTGTTTCACACTTTTCCCGTATTCTCCCTCCATTAAGTTGTTATTGCAGTGTGTTCCATGTATTTATTATCAAGCATCTCGCTTCTTCGTGAGTGCTAGAGGCGTTCCCAGTAATTTAGGTGCTTTGTTGATTCCATGTGGGCAGTAAACGAACTCTATACATTTTCGAGATCTGTCTCCTGCTTTTAAAGATGTTGTGAGACAGAACAATATTCAAGCCCTGAGAACACCATTGATTTGAAAAGTACAATCACTGACGTTATTTCTCTTTGAATTGTTCTCCTAATCCACTCTCATTTTCCTGACCTTTGCTGCGCTTGACTCATTGCGCTCTCTCTATGACAAATCATCTGACATGAGTAAATATTCTCAGTGGTAGGTAGGTCTTTTACTTGTTCCATACGCTTGATGAGATCAGCCTGCGTGCTGCATATTGTGCTCATCTTGAGTTCTTCATTCTTTTCATATCTAACCAGTTGTTATTTATCACCATTGAACATCTTGTTGTTTTCATTACTCATTGACTTTGGTAATATTAGGTATCTGGTGATATCTAAAGGTACTCGGTAATTAAACGTCGAAATTTTGGGCTTGTTAACACGGGACATTAGGTTTTAGAACCTATCATCTGCTCTTTGCAAGGGACACCTGCCTATAACAGAGGTCACATACCCTTCACAGTATGAGAATGTCACCTTTCTTTCACATGTGTCACCTGCTATTACATTAAATCTGAATAGTTTTTACGACGTATGTACGTATTCTTAGATAAGAAAAATAACCACTGTAAAAAGTAGTGAATTTCCAAGCGCTTTTGTGATTTCTCACATTATCAACGAACAGTTCTTTGATAATGTGAGAAATCACGAAAGGGCTTGGAAATTCACTATTTTTTCACAGTCCAGATTTCTGTCCCTCCGTCTTATTCCTCTCTTATATATTTTTTCTGTCCCACTCTGTGAAGCTGAATATATCTTCATAAAACTTCAGTTTCTTCTGCTTATGGCCATATTGAGAGACGGCAGTTCCAAAGTTACAGCAACTCCACCTCTTCTTGAACGAAACCTTTGAAGCTCCTGTTACTGATGCACCTTTGATGGAATGCTTAACGATATCCTCATTGCCCGATTGAGGTCTCTCAGCTGAGGTTGAAAATGTCAACTCTATGTAATCGACCTTGTGTGTTGGAATACAGAGGGGAAAACATAGCCAACTTTGGATTCTATTATGCAACTCTCAATCATAATATGTTAGCAGCACATTGCTGATGTATCATATTTTGCTAAATTAAAAAAAAAAATATGGCGGATCGGCTGTCAGTAGCACATGCCCCCACCGCTCTTCATACCGCTTTATGAAATGAGCTAAATTAGTGCATCACGAACTACAAAGACCGTATTACCATGCAATTGACTTTTGTAAGTTTATTAAAATTATAAAATAATGGAAATGTATTTAAATTCCCACCCACCATTATCACCAGTCTCGAACATGTTCTCTCAAAAATCTTCTAGACAGGCTCTCTCTCTCTCTCTCTCTCTCTCTCTCTCTCTCTCTCTCTCTCTCTCGCACACACATACACACACGCGCGCGCGCGCACTCACGCATATAAAACAGGCCTAGTATCTAATCGACATGTGCCTAGGACAGAATGGTAACTAACACACCAATGGTAACTAACACCATCCCCACCCAACCATCCACCCACCCCGGTATTTTAAGTGGTCCAAGTAGTAACTGAGGAGTAACAAGGAACCTCAGTCTCTGGGTGTAACAAGAAAACCAAAACTGAACATACACGTTGTGGGACGCAGACTGCAGACCTCACTCAAGGAAAAAGACCTAGGGGTGAGCATATTGCCAGAGGAACACGTCAACTAATAACCTTTGCAGCGAATGCTTGCTGGCAAACCAGGAATCTTAACCAAGAACCATTCATATCTTTGCATGCGACATGTTGCATCCATCATGGAACCCTTACATGATAACGCCTGTCAAGAAACTGGAGAAAGTGCAGAGGTTCGTCTAGTTGCAAGCATACATACCGCTACTGTATATCAGTGTATTAGAGTGAGAGAAATGGGAGCCATGGGTACAATACCAGATCATTGTATCAACATCAGTGTACCTAGACTATTTAACATCCAGCAAACATCAGAAATACTGAAGGAACATGTATAGAATTCTTATAGGAAACTAGATCACTGCCTTCGCCAAGTGCCAAGTAATCGAGATGTAATGGATGTGCTAGCCATCAGCAACAGTCTGGCTGACCAGGCAAGCACCAGGAAAGCCTAGCCACAGGCAGGGCTTTAGGAATATGAAGACTTTCGAAGCAGCCAGTCACGGGTATAGGCAACGATACTAGTCCTAGGGAAAGAGTTATAAGGAGAGGTTTTAAAGAAGTGAACCTGACAACATTGAAGAAGAGAAGAGCAAAGGGGAGACATGTATAAACATAGAAAATACTCAGGCTTTAATAGGGTGGACAAGCATAGACTGTTCGTTAGGGGGAGGGAACTGATACATAAGTATACAACTGGAAGTACACAGATAAAGCACAGGGAGGTCAGGAAGTATTTCTTCAGCCTCAGGGTGGTCTAAAAGTGGAATGACCTGGACGAAGAAGTGGTGGAAGCAGACTCCATACATAGTTCTAAGATGGAAGAAGCCACAATACAATGCGTGACAGCAAATATAAAAGAAATGCCAGTGAAAAAATAAACGAGAAAATCTGAATGCTTTTATTTGCTTACATGTGTGCAAGCAACATAAAAACGCTCAGGTTTTCCTGTATGTTTTTCACTGTGGCATTTTTATAGTTCTAACAATAGGTATGACAGAGCCAACGAGACTAGGAGGGAGTAACTCCAGCCAGTTAAGACGCAGGGCCAGGAGCTGAGACTATCCCTGCAGCCACAATGAGAGCGTACACATGCACACACACACACACACACACATGATAACGACATACAAAATACTGCGGGGAATCGACAAGGTAGATAGTGACAGGATGTTCCAGAGAGGAAACACAGAAACAAGGGGACACAACTGGAAGCTGAAGACTCAGATGAGTCAGAGGGATGTTAGGAAGCAATTCTTCAGCTATAGAGTAGTTAGGAAGTGGAATAGTTTAGCGAACGATATAGTGGAGGCGGGAACCATACATAGTTTTAAGACAAGGTATGATAAAGCTCATGGAGCAGGGAGAGCAGATACCCAGTAGCGGACAGTGCAGAGGCGGGGCCAGGAGCTGAGTCTCGACCCCTGCAACCACAATTAGGTGAGTACAATTAGGTGAGTACACACACACACACACATACAGACAAAATGGTAACTAACACACACACACACACACACACACACACACACACACACACACACTAGTAACAAATAAATAAATACTTAATTTTATGCAGATTCAGTCGCAGGTGAGCCGATTATAATATAACATCTGACGCGAAGGTGCTGGGGAGGGGAGCTGGGTTGTGATGGGGAGAGGAGCTGGGTGGTGCTGAGGAGAGGATCGGGTGGTGGGGAGAGGAGCATGGTTGTGCCTAGCTGAAAACGATTTCTAAGGGTCAATGCCCCCGCTGGCTTGTCCCAGACCAGGTCTCCGGGTTGATGGCCTGATCAGTAAATCCATCAGTATCCCTTGTTTTTTATTGTGGATATTTTGCACCCTCTGATTTCGTAAGAAATGATTTCAGTGTGCAGATTTGGGATCAGTCCCTCTATAATTGTCCAGCCTTAAATTATGATGTATCCTTCTCTCCAACATTCCAAGGATATAAAGGTTCTTTAAGCATTTTCCATGTCTGCAGTTTCGCCTACCTTAAAAGGGGCTGTTAGTGTGTGACAGTATTCCAGTGTAAAGAGAACTACTAGTGACTTGAATAATATCACTGGTTTGACATCTCTTTTGTTTTGAAGGTTCTAGCTGTGAAGCCTGTCATTCTCCTTGTGGTTGTGACGATAACAGTGTTGTGATCTTTAAATGCTCCACTCTGTTGAGTGGTTCGAGTTGTTTTAAACTCCACTCCAGTTATAATTTACTCGATTTTTTTTTTATAAACTGAACTTGTCCTGATTGAAGATCATATTGTTGTCTGTGGCCAGCTTGAAGACCTCATTTATACCACCTTGGAAATTTGTTGTGTCCTTGATAGAAAGTCTTATATGATAGGGTGTGTGTTGGATATGATAGAATTGAGGAGTGTTTTGCCTTGAGGAACAGAGCTTTTCACTGTGGCTGCCTTTGATTTTGCTTTGTTGCCTATTACTCTTTGGATTTTATTTGTTAGAAAGGTAAATGTTGTTATGCCATGATCACTTTTGTCAAAGGCTATTGTAAAATTTGTGTTTATTACATCTACATTTTGTTTGTCTTCCAGTGCATCCGAGACCATGTTGCAATGGTCCGTGTTGCCCTGGGTTGTGCAATTGTTTTGAATTCATGCGTTTATCAGTCTTGCTTCTTAAAACTCAAAGATTTTGATAATGTGGGACATCAGTGCTATCGATCGGTTGATGGAATTGCTTTACTGCCACCACTGTGGAATAAAGCTTTATCTGTGGTTGTACATAACTGTAGAATGTTTTCTGTGTCTAGACTTCGTGTCCTCAGGTTATTTAAGGCACGTGATATTGTTTGCAGTTCTTGATGAATATAAAATTCTCGAGTCTGGGCATAGAGCAAAGTACATGTGGCTGCTATACAATGAATTCTCTGAATTTGAGGGGGGTTAAGGTTAATTCATAAATTATGGTCTAATTCATTAAAAATTCATTTGGATTCTCGATCTTTAGTCAGATTAATAGTTCACTGAACACAGTCGTGTTTTGATTTCATTAAAAATGAAAGGTGGAAGTTAGGAGGGGCTGTGGTAGGGAAGGCTGGATTTTTTTTTTTACCAATCAAAATTGGATACATGAACAATCTGCTGCTACCCTATTCTGTATGATAGTTTCATAGTGGGAACAAAAGCTAGTTGTTTCCCTGTCATGTACAATACAAAACGGGTTATATTCACTCCCAGTGTTACAATGTGTCAGCCTGAGCTGGGAGACTTCAGTAGATAAATGAGGATATCGTCAAATATTCCTAACTAATACTGTCTGTATTAGTTAGGAATTTCCAGAATGGCCAATTCCATACACAGAAGAAATTGAATTTTTATGAGGATATGTCTATCATTACAGAGTTGGCTATTCATTTTACCCGGTCACGTAGTTCAAGGGCCTGCTCTACATATGCTCCTCCAGGGAATGATCGTTTATCATCATCTGATGTGGGCCTTTCATAGTAAGAAGCTCAGAGTGGAAGATCTGCAGTTGCTAAATATTCTAAAGGTGCTCTCCCACCGTACCTAGGAGGCGGACCTGTGAACTGGATGCGGCTTTTGTCGTTCCAGGTTTGAGTATCGCTGCCAAATCTCCTCGGCCAGCTCTTCTCTTCAGCGCTTGTTGAACCTTGTTCATTACCTAGGAATCCGGCTTTGCACGGGTACATTCCGTACTTCGCCAGTTGAGAACCTCTGTGTCGAGTATGGTGAGCTTTTCCTGGATCTCCGTTGTGAGGAGTTCGGTCTGTACAGCCTCCTGTGGGTTTGGCGTAGTCTTGGCAGCTCGGCTTTTGCTGTGATCTTTTGGGGTGGGGAGAAGAGGAAAGTCCCTTGCTCGTTGTGGGAGTCTTCCTGTGCCATTTGACGTTCAGATGCAAAACTCGCTGCTGGGTTGCTGGCTTGATATGTCTGCAGTCAGAGAGACTGACTTCTCTCTCTCCCTGCCCTCCTTGGATGGTGCCTGAGCTGCATTTTTACAGGCAATGAATGGAATCCCTAAGTGTCGAGCCTCAGTGATGACCTTGTCTAATTTCTTGTAGAAGGATTTGCTGACTAGTCCTTACTGACTAGTCTAAGGGCGAGGGTGATGAAGGTTGTGCTGTGTTTGCTGGTGAATCGTGTGTTCACCTCGGAGCTCAATGCAATTCTCATTGCTCTTATCCTGACTGATGGCTTAGCTCTCAGTTCATTTTGTACACAGTTCTCCAAATGTGCTGTTTGCCTTTTCCCAGTATGTTTATGCTCATTCTGTGGTACAAAAGCTCCAGGAGAGGTTGGTGCGTCTCCACGTGTGGCGAAAGAATGAGAAGTTCTCTTGGAGCCTGGGTCATTTTGGTGTCCCGGGAAATGAACAGGTGGATGCCGAGGAAAAGGCTGATATAGCAAACCCACTATACAGTAGACTTGTGCCTGACAATGATGTCATGTGCCATATTCACAGCTATATTACTGGGAAGTGGCGGGTCCTACAGGCGGGGAACAAGTTATACAAGGTTTGGCAGGACATGAGTGTTTATCCCTCTGTCAGCAGGAGTCTCTGTCAACTGAGAATTGAGAGCACACATCTCAACCATAGCCACCTGTGCACAGGTGCCCCTGCCTTTCCCCCTCTTTTCCTGTGTAGCTGGTGGCGTGTATCTGGCTATGGATCATATTTTAACAGTTTGCCCTTGGTTTAGGCTTTTCCGCCTTCGTCATGGATTTTATAATTACCAGAGTGCCTGTAGAGACCTTGGGGAACCTTAAGGGAAGAATTTTTTCATTAATATTTTTTTTAATTGATATAAGCTGTTTTAACTTGTAGTATTTATTTACTTTGAGTGCTTGTTAGTTTTTTTTTTTTGTATGTTGATTTTATCCTTGTTTTTATTGTGTTGTGTATATTTTTTTTGCCTATGAGCGCTGAGCGACCTAGGCGGTGAAAGTGTTTTGTGTCACAACCACTGCCATCATAAAAAGAGTGCTGAGGAATGCAAGGTTTGGTTTGGGATGGACTGGGACTCATTTATCTTTGGGTATGAGCAAAGTGCTGGGTGATGTAGAGTTGGGTATGGAGACTGAGGCTGGAAGCTTGGAGACTGCTGTGGGGAAGGGGAGGGTCTGATATTTGGGGAGGGAAGATTAGGCAGGGAGTGCTTGGGTTAGGGGATGGGAAGCTGAGGTTGAGGTTAGGCCTGGAACTGTGACAGAGGTCATGAGAACATCGCTTTCATGGCTCTGGTGACGCTGCCCCCCATGCAAATTACGCACCTATTTGGTGAAAATTAATTACTTATTTTTTTGCAAGAATCTTTCGACAACTTATACGAGAAACGAAATGGGAAATTTAAAATGCCGTTTTTCCTTATGAACTCATTTGACTTTTCTAGAAATTTAATTGAACCTTTTAATTTGAATTTATATTAAAATGTAATTTGCTCTAGCTGTGGACAGCGTCCTAGACAGATTATTTTTAGTTTCGGTAAAGAACTTAAAAATTGTCTTCAGCAGAAAGAGAAAAAAATCCTCAGATGAGTTAAGTATCAACTCATTTCGTTTTGTGAGCGAAAACGAACTCCTTGCAATCTGTACCAGTAAACTATTCCACTACAAAACTGTTTCTCAGATTACTTTAAGAGGGATTAGTAACTATTATAAGTTATAATTTACATATTACCGGTACGTAATAAGCAAATCAACTTCAGCAGTTGTAGATAATTGTAAAGTAGCCGTCTGTAAACAACAGGTAGCCATGTTTGTTTTGGTGGTTGGTGAAGGTGGAGCAGACAGACGGCACAACGTCTCACCTCTCAAGCTACACTGTACACATAAGCAGCTAACCACCGGCTTATTTTCATTTCGAAGCAAGTGCTGCATTTTTTTCTCAATGTCTGCCAAAATTGGGTGGGGGACCCCTTATATGATCATGCATCTTATATACCGGAAAATACTGTAATTTACTGGAGTCTAACCATGGTCCTAGCATGTACTGTACCACTAAGCCACGAAGCTTACAATAGGAAGATTTCAAACAACACTTCTGTGTCTTTTTCTATGTCAGCGGAACCACTTCTGAACAGTCTTTTCCAATAGCCCCAGAACTTTGTACTACATCTGTTCTCATGCTACGCTAATATAGATCCGTCAGAGAAGTGTGTCTGTAAAATCTCCCTGTTACAAGCTTCGTGGCTCATTGGTAGAGCGCTGGATCTGCTACATACCAGGATCTTGGTTCGAACCTCGTTCATTAGTCTTTATTGACTGTCGTTTATTATGAATTATCTTGAGTTTAAGTATAGTCAATATTTATTTTAGCTGCTCCGATGACAGGGCTTAAATAAATTCTCCAACAATAATTAGGTTTTGCAAAGGACAGATTTATATTTTGAGCTATGGAAAAAAAATTTTGGTAATAAAAAAAATCATATTGTAATTTAACAAAAATTTTGAGGTTGTATTTTTTACTAAAAAACTTTTACCCTATAAGTACAAAATATAACTGTTTACAATCCATTAATATTATAGAAGTTACACAGTGAGAATCCTAACTACGTACTACTATTGTTTATCGAATTGCATACAAAAAAATGTCTATTACAAAGCTTTGTAATATTATTATATACTGTAAACTATAAATTATTACTTCGCGGATCAGCTAACACACTCAGATATCATGTATATATATATATATATATATATATATATATATATATATATATATATATATATATATATATATTATGTATATATATATATTTAACACACCGGCCATATCCCTCCTTACACATCCTTCTATGCCTGCACCTCCATCTAAATATTTTTATTTACATATTCTTTTAAAGATGTTTGCTGCAATATCCTATCATCTTAATTAATCTCTAAGTAAATGTAAACCGACCTTCACTACACAGAACGATCGGTGTCACAATAAAAGCATCTCTGCACCTGTGTCTTTTATTCAGTTTGATTTTCCTTCTTAAACGCCAATTAATTCATCTTGTGCGAGTGTTATGTTAAGATCGTTATGAAGGGCCACACTGATTGTGGTTACATATACCCTTGTCTGCTGAAGTAGTTTGGCTACCAGTGCTTACCAATATCAGTCCCAGCACTGTTTAGAATATATTACTAATGTTAGCTCTCTTGATCCCGAATTTATTAGGCTCTAACGCTGTGGTTCCGTCTTGTTTGTATCTCTGTTTCACTATTGAACAAATAATGCCGTATGACCCTTGTGGATTTAGCGCTTAAGTATGATTATAATAATTGAACGAATGATACTGGACATTTTATGTTTAGTCGGGAGTAACTTTACAGTCTGTTAGCTAGTTGGTTCTTTACGTAGTTCTTAGGGAGAGTTGTAACGGTGCTGTTTAAAAAAAGGTGAACCTCATGTTGTGTATTGTTCTTGTAGCACAGAGAGCTCAATAAGTGTAAAGGGACCACGACTCGGCAATCTTCTTTCATATATTTATAAAGAAAATTAGCAACAAACATTTAGCTGTCTTCAAGAAAAAATTCGATAAGTTCCTCAAGTCAGTTCTAGATCGGGCGGGTTGTGGTGCATACGTTGGACTGTGACCCGCAACCAGGAGGTGTGGTGTGGGATCGGGCCGCGGGGGCGCTTATCTCTGAAAGAGACTTACAGGTAACCTACGGGTATTGTGTGTGGCAGTGAAGGTATGGTGTTTGTCTACGGTTATTTACTTTTGTTCACTTCCTCCTTTATCCCTCCCCGTATCTCTCTTCCACATTCTTCTTTTCTTTCCCCTTCCTTCTACATCCTTCTCTCCTTTTCGCACCTCTCCCTTCTACATCCTTTTCGCACCTCTCCCTTCTACATTCTTCTCTCCCCTCCCTTCTACATCCTTTACTCCCTTCTACATCGTTCCCTCCCTTCTACATCCTTCCCTTCACTTATCATTTTTCCTCTCATCCTTGCCTCCCTTTCTGTATCCTTATCTTCCTTCTGATCTTCCCTTCTGCATCTTTTCATCCCCTTCCTTCTGTATCTTTTCCTCTTCTTCCCGTCCCTCTCTTGTAGGTACTTCCTTCTTCGCTGTTGCATGGCGACCAGTGCCCAGTACGGTGGGTTACGTTACCCGCTGTGATGGTCTGCGTCATAATTGATGAACGAGGCTGTTTGGAGCAGCATGCAAACTTGCCTCGTTTGTAAGGCCCGATAACAACTTTGACGCACCACTTGTTAACTACCCTTACAAGTTGGTATTAATTAGAAGCTCGATATTTACGCTATCGCGAGAGGAGTCAGCTGCGCTCGATGAATATACAGTGACACCAGAGAAAGTGAGAAGGGATATATGGAGTAACACACAAACACACACGATATGGCTCTTGGAACAGGGAGAGAGTGAACTTAGTAGCGACAAGGGAAGAGGCGGGGCCAGGAGCTGAGGCTCGACCTCTGCAACTACAAGTAGGTGAGTACACAAGACACAGTTGTGAGCTAACATGAGCTATCACATATTGGAAAAAATGGACGTCTTTGGCAGTTTGTAGTGAAGGTAGTAGAGCAGTGTTAGTGTTGGCTCAAAATGTGAAGATAAAAATTTGTACGAAAGTTTCTTTTTAAGTATAATTATATTATCTATCACTGTTGTTTTCAGGGTGAAGGGCTAAACCCGTAGTAGCCATTCAGTGTCCGGGAAGTGGTAAATAAATCTAGTATAATCCAAGAAGTGCACCTCCAGTTCCTTGGGTGACGAGCTTTTCACTGGCATCAGGACACTTCCCTTGAACGACTCTTAGACATCAGTCGTTTCTTACATTAGAGTGAGTCTTATCACATAAATCACCTTCCCATACAATATGTAGATTCCGTCTCAATTTTTTATATATCTTTTCATTACCACTGCAAACATTGGGCATATTATTGAGAGTGCAGGCACTGTACTGCCCACCTTCATACTCAAGCCTGGCTAAATATGTTTCCTTAAACCTATGAATTCTACTTTGCTCATTCTGAAAGCACTTCAGACCCTGTACCCTACTTGCCAACAGAAAACCAGCGGTCACAATGGGATACCTACCAGCTAACAGCCTGAGCAAGTCTCGTTGCTGGAATGATTACCACAGACGACGTACAGTAGGGCCCCTCTTATACGGCAGGTTAGGTTCCAGGCTACCGCCGTAAAGCTGAAATCGCCGTAAAGTGGAACTTTTTTAAACCTTATAAATGCATATAAATCCTAAATAACAAGTTTACACTAACATATATTAAGTTATTGTTTTTAATAGGCATTAAAAACAATAAAAAGTAAAATACACAAACAGTACACTCATCTACACCTAACATCTCATATTTATGTTAATTTATTCTACTGTGGGGTGTATTTATCATGTTTATATGATACGTAGCATGTTTATTATATAATTTTTAAAAAAATATCATAGATGGATTAATGAAAATGTTTATATTAACGTAATATACGACATTTAATGCACCTCAGAGTGATTATTATTGTGTATTATTGTTATTAATATGGCGTCCTCAAGACTAATAAGACACTCTTAGTGATTTTAATGTGTACCTGCATGCCAGCACAGTGTGTAAGTTTATTTAGGTACAGGTACACATAAGTATAATTATCAGAGTATATATAAAACATGAAATAACTTTAAAACACTTGAAATTTTGGAAAGTTTCCAGACATAATGAAGAGACGCGGTGCTCATTGAGAATGTAAACAAACCGGGTGGGGCGCGGTGACCGTATTAGAAAGTCAGGGGGTGGGGGAGCCGTGATAAATAAATAACAGGAAAAGTTGGTAGATGGATCTATAATTTCCTAACAAGTAGAACACAGAGAGTAGTAGTCAACAGAGTAAAGTCTGAGGCGGCTACGGTGAAAAGCTCTGTTCCACAAGGCACAGTACTCGCTCCCATCTTGTTCCTCATCCTTATATCGGACATAGACAGGGATATCAGCCACAGTGCCGTGTCTTCCTTTGCAGATGACACCCGAATCTGTATGACAGTGTCCACCATTGAAGACACTGCAAGACTCCAAGCAGACATCAACCAAATCTTTAAATGGGCTGCAGAAAACAATATGAAGTTCAATGATAAGAAATTTCAATTACTCTGATATGGAAAACGTGAAGAAATTAAAATATCATCGGAGTATAAAACAAATTCCAACCACACAATAGAGCGAAAAACTAATGTCAAAGACCTGGGAGTGATCATGACAGAGGATCTCACCTTCAAGGACCATAACACTGTAGCAATCGCATCTGCCAGAAAAATGACAGGATGGATAATGAGAACCTTCAAAACCAGGGATGCCAAGCCCATGTTGACACTTTTCAGGTCGCTTGTTCTATCTAGGCTGGAATATTCCTGCACACTAACTGCACCTTTCAAGGCAGGTGAAATTGCTGAACTAGAAAATGTACAGAGAACCTTCACGGCATGCATAACTACAATAAATCACCTCAATTGCTGGGAACGCTTGAAGTTCCTAAACCTGTACTCCCTGGAACGCAGGCGGGAGAGATACATTATTATATACACTTGGAAAATCCTAGAGGGATTAGTACCAAACTTGCACACGAGAGTCACTCCCTACGAAAGCAAAAGACTCGGCAGACGATGTAACATCCCCCAATGAAAAGCAGGGGTACCACTAGCACGTTGAGAGACTACACAATAAGTGTCAGGGGCCCAAGACTGTTCAACTGCCTCCCAGCATACATAAGGGGGATTACCAATAGACCCCTGGCTGTATTCAAGCGGGCACTGGACAGGCACCTAAAGTCGGTGCCTGACCAGCCAGGCTGTGGTTCGTACGTTGGACTGCGTGCGGCAAGCAGTAACAGCCTGGTTGATCAGGCTCTGATCCAACATGAGGCCTGGTCACAGACCGGGCCGCAGGGGCGTTGACCCCTGGAACTCTCTCCAGGTAAAATCCAGGTATCGAGTTTTGGTCATAATTTGAAATGTCCGTATTAGCAGAACGCCGTAAAGCGGGGCCCTACTGTACTTGCACTAGCTCCCAACCTTCCCCAGTCGTGTCAGGGTACCACAACACGTCTAACGGTCGCCTGATACTGTGTGCTTCTTTTCACATTGTGTAAAGCTGCCTGCTTCTCTTGTGTAGATCTGCCTAATTGTCTTGTATAAGGCTGCCTGCTTGTCTTGTATAAGGCTGCCTGCTTGTCTTGTATAAGGCTGCCTGCTTGTCTTGTATAAGGCTGCCTCTGAGATTTAATCCGGTATTATGCTTTTTTTACTTCTAGGATTTCTAATTAATAAAGATTTTTTTCGGGTTTTCAATTAAGTATATTTTTTTTTTTTTGGTCTTGTGTCTGAAGCTTAACAGTTCTTTCCAATTGATCTACTTGATAAAATATATTAAAAATATTAATCTGATGTGGCCAAGTTCGTATACCGTGTACTTATGTCTACCTTGGGAACATTTTGTAGGGTGGGAACTTTTCATACAGTGGGAACTTTTGTAGATCATGGAAACTTTTTTATATCGTGGGAATTTTTATATCGTAGGAACCTTTTATAACATAGGAAAGTTTTTTTGTAGGAGCGTGAAGGCAGCTTCCTGAAGGGTACTCCGCTCCGCCATGCCCACTCTCAGGACTTGGAAATTATTTATCTAGGCCCGTAGATTTAATATTAGTCTGCTAGGTAACTGATTCTAAGTGCTTGGTTTAGGTAATGTTTTCTTTAATCTTGTCACGTGACTGATTCTAAGTAGTAGTTGTTTTAAGTCTTGTTTTGTTTTATTAATAATTTCTGAGATTTGTTTTATAACTTGTGTGAAGAAATGCAGGAAATAATATAATGGAACACATTTCTTGCTCACTACCAGTAAGCTAAGGTCACGGGGTGGTTAATCAGCGGTTGTCGCCTTGATACCTATGAGGGGCTCTTCATTCTAGGCGTGACCACTATAGATTTAGGTCTTTCCCAAAACTGTAATAATACTGACTGTGATTAAGCTGTCCTGAGTGAGAGTTGAGTGTACGTGGCTTTTATCCTCCAATTTTAGTTTCATAACCTGCTCTTTGATCCCTACGGTTTTAGCGCTACTGAGTATTATAAGGTTAAAGAAACCTTTACAATTGTTATTAAAATCATTGGCAACTTGAAGTCTGTGTTCATGTTTGGATTTTGTTTACTTATGTTGATTTGAATACATTGGTTCATAAGATAATTCTCGATTTTTTTTATCTCTAGATAAATCTCATCTTTTTTGTGTAAATGGCTTAGAAAACCGACAAGTTGATAAATGAGACACTTACTCATCTTCCACCATTCTCAGTATTGGACTCAAGAAACCACTGGCTGGCTTAACGTTTTCAGAATGAAGATACCTAATGTTTCACAAGTGTCTCATTTATCAGATCTCTTAAACAAGAGTCATATCTATGATATGACTCGAGGGTTCCTCTACCTATATGATGGGAGAAAATGTTTGATCTAGTTTTTCAGTGAAGAATATAAAGTGTTGAGCAACTTGTACCTTCTGATAGGGGTAGGGGGTCAAGCCTTCAAGTATGAGTCAGGTTACCACAGTCAGCACTGGTCCAGTCTTGTTTGGTTCATCAGGAACACTGCAGCGCTTATATGAGTGCTCATGTCTCACTGTGCTCCTTCCTACCTCCTTTCCGATACCCTTGCGACACCTCCCACTAACGCCCTTACGACACCTCCCACTAACGCCCTTACGACAACTCCCACTGACGCCCTTGCGACACCTCCCACTGACGCTCTTGCGACACCTCCCATTGACACCCTTGTGACACCTCCCACTGACACCCTTGCGACACCTCCCACTGACGCCTTTGCGATACCTCCTACCAACACCCTCAAGAGATTCCCCAACACTCCCTGGACACTACACATCCGCCACCCCTCTATCCCTCCCGACATTCCCCAACCTACCTGGAAGTAAGGGGGATGTTGTCTCCCCTCCCGTCTCCCCTGCCTACAAAGATGGACATGGTAGACCCTCTTAAGAACGCCCTCTCAATATTTTTCATGGAGTAAAGTTATTGTAATGGAAATGCATTTTACTGCGTCTTTTAAAATCCGTAAGATGGCATCAGTATTAATGTTTAAGACGATCCACAACAGTGATGCACCCACTCCGATGGTGCTAGTTGTTGGAGGGAAGGCGGGGGATTTTGACTTGAAAATGGGGAGGGGGTTGTTGATTGGGGCCAGTTAAAGGAAGGTGTTGACTGGGGCTAGTTGAAAGGTGATGAATTAGGCTACTTAAAAGAGGGTGGGAATTTGACCTGGGCTAGTTGAAGAAGAGGTGGGAGTTTGACCTAGGTTAGTTGAAAGAGAGATGAGAGCTTGACCTGGGCTACTTGAAGAGGGTGGGGTGGATTTTCGTGGGCAGAGGATCACCTGGAGAGTGGGGTGATAGTTGATTGCACTAGTACTATATGTTCACAGGGATCAGTAATTAAGTAGGGCAAGCTGGGGAAGGAAGGAATTGGAAGGTGAGGATGTACTGAGGTTAGATTACGTAGAAGCGTTAACTGAGGTTACTTGATAGTAGTTGGGGTCATGTATGTAGAAATCTCTAAGTTAAGATCAAACTGATGCTGTTCATGGCTTCCAGTCTTGTGGTTGAAAATTTTCATTATATATTATTTATATATATATATATATATATATATATATATATATATATATATATATATATATATATATATAATGTCGTGACGAAAAGGTAAAATTGGTCATTTAGTAAGAACTCATTTAAAAATAAGTCCTTTCTAAAAATTTCTCTTATACGTTTAAAGATATATTTTTTCATTAATGTTAATAAAAAAAATAATAATTCTGTACCAAAAGAACCTTAGAAAACTTATTAACATTATAACAAGTGAAATTTAATTTAGCCTAATCCAGGTAAATATATTTTAGATAAGTTTACAAAAATTTAATAATAAACAAACAAAATGAAGTATATTTTTTTCGTTAGGTTCAGAATGATTTTTGCGAAATTATTGCATACACAAATTTTCGCTTGCCTTATTCGGCAAGAAGAGCGTTGCTATTTAAGCCAAAATCCCAAGTTTTACCTATTCCGCACGAATAGGTATATATATATTAGCGCATTCCCGTTTATATGTATATATATATATAGAATTATTTATATACATGTGTTTAAATAACTTAAATACACGGGGTTGGCCAAAAACATTTAAATTATTTCCCCAGGAGTCTAGAAAATACAAGATATGTACCATGTGTTCTTGTATGTGTGTGTAATAAACTGTTTTCCTGTTTTTCAGGTAAGCAACAATCACTGGTGTCGACGGCAAGGTGAGGTGTCGACGGCAAGGTGAGGTGTCGACGGCAAGGTGAGGTGTCGACGGCAAGGTGAGGTGTCGACGGCAAGGTGAGGTGTCGACGGTAAGGTGAGGTGTCGACGGCAAGGTGAGGTGTCGACGGCAAGGTGAGGTGTCGACGGTAAGGTGTGGTGTCGACGGCAAGGTGAGGTGTCGACGGCAAGGTGAGGTGTCGACGGCAAGGTGAGGTGTCGACGGCAAGGTGAGGTGTCGACGGCAAGGTGAGGTGTCGACGGTAAGGTGAGGTGTCGACGGCAAGGTGAGGTGTCGACGGCAAGGTGAGGTGTCGACGGTAAGGTGAGGTGTCGACGGCAAGGTGAGGTGTCGACGGCAAGGTGAGGTGTCGACGGTAAGGTGAGGTGTCGACGGTAAGGTGAGGTGTCGACGGTAAGGTGAGGTGTCGACGGTAAGGTGAGGTGTCGACGGCAAGGTGAGGTGTCGACGGTAAGGGGAGGTGTCGACGGTAAGGTGAGGTGTCGACGGCAAGGTGAGGTGTCGACGGTAAGGTGAGGTGTCGACGGAAAGGTGAGGTGTCGACGGCAAGGTGAGGTGTCGACGGCAAGGTGAGGTGTCGACGGAAGGGAGGTGTCGACGGTAAGGTGAGGTGTCGACGGTAAGGTGAGGTGTCGACGGCAAGGTGAGGTGTCGACGGCAAGGTGAGGTGTCGACAGCAAGGTGAGGTGTCGACGGCAAGGTGAGGTGTCGACGGCAAGGTGAGGTGTCGACGGCAAGGTGAGGTGTCGACGGCAAGGTGAGGTGTCGACGGCAAGGTGAGGTGTCGACGGCAAGGTGAGGTGTCGACGGCAAGGTGAGGTGTCGACGGTAAGGTGAGGTGTCGACGGTAAGGTGAGGTGTCGACGGTAAGGTGAGGTGTCGACGGCAAGGTGAGGTGTCGACGGCAAGGTGAGGTGTCGACGGTAAGGTGAGGTGTCGACGGCAAGGTGAGGTGTCGACGGAAGGTGAGGTGTCGACGGTAAGGTGAGGTGTCGACGGCAAGGTGAGGTGTCGACGGCAAGGTGAGGTGTCGACGGTAAGGTGAAGTGTCGACGGTAAGGTGAGGTGTCGACGGTAAGGTGAGGTGTCGACGGCAAGGTGAGGTGTCGACGGCAAGGTGAGGTGTCGACGGCAAGGTGAGGTGTCGACGGCAAGGTGAGGTGTCGACGGCAAGGTGAGGTGTCGACGGCAAGGTGAGGTGTCGACGGCAAGGTGAGGTGTCGACGGCAAGGTGAGGTGTCGACGGCAAGGTGGGGTGTCGACGGCAAGGTAAGGTGTCGACGGCAAGGTGAGGTGTCGACGGCAAGGTGAGGGATGCCTTAATAACTGTTGATCGTTAAGTAAAGTATTTGTGGTGTCATTTATCACGTGTGTATATGATGATATATTGTGTGTGAGCGTCTGGTGCTTGCCTGACCAACCAGGCTGCTGCTGCTTGCTGGCGGCCCGTGGCTAGCGTATCCATCACAGCCTGGTTGGTATGGCACTTGTTTACAAAGTGGACCATAAGAACCCGATAGAAAACAAATGGAACATTCTCAGTGGTTTGTGTAGAATAACCAGGCTGTGATGGCTATCAGCCATAGCGGGCCACTAATAACAACAACGTGGTTAATCAGACAGCAAGGACGCTTGACCTCAGGTTAGACTGCGAGAGCACACGAGCCCTTGAAACTGTTCGCAGATATGCCACAGGAAATAAACACTGTATTCTCTGATCCTCATTGTTCCTTCTAGATTTCTTACATTCATTTTCCACTCCGTAGAGTGGTTGAAGCGCTCTTGGTGTTGAATTGTAGCTGCCATCCCCTTCTCGGAACAGACGTGTTTACCTCCCATTCTTCAAGCTCTGTATAGCTTTTAAGGGGTCAGGTCTCTTTACCCCCCCCCCCCATGACAACTTGATTACCTGCAATATTTTGACATTACAGATGAATATCCGTACATGTAAGCTGTTAATTACTTCAGCAAATAACTCATAGACGTGTACCATGCCAATGCAAATTATCAAGTATAATTGAAAATTTAACGACTGGCGTATTTGTGCTTCTTTTAAAAAAGCACGTGAAATGTTTGGTCTCATAACTCTTTGTGCATTTGCGTATAATATAAATGTCGTGCCGAATAGGTAAAACTGGTGAGTTAGCAAGAACTCATTTAAAATTAAGTCCTTTCTAAAATTTTCTCCTATACGTTTAAAGATATATATTTTTTTTCATTTATGTTAATGTGAAATTAATAATTTTGTACCAAAAGAACCTTGGAAAACTTATCTAACCTTATAACAAGCGCAATTTAATTTAGCTGAATCCAACTTAATATATTTTAGATAAGTTTACAATAATTTAATAAACAAAAGCAATAAAATATATTTTATTCGTTAGGTTCATAATGATTTTTGAGGAATTTTTGCGTGTGTGTGTGTGTGTGTGATTTTAACATAGTGTAGGTATTTCATAACATTATCTGTCAATTTTCATGTACAGTAGGTGTAGATTACTATATAAATATATTCTCTTGCGAAGTGTGAGAGTTCAGAGAACTCATAAATATACTATTCAGTATGTAAAAAAATGCTTTACGTCAATACATCATAGAGTTCATACTGGAGAGAAACCATATCAGTATTTGGTATTCTTAAAATACTTTCCTCAAATTTGTCACAACTTAGTGCAGATCAGACCATATCTGTGAGCTCATCTAATCTATTCTCTCCGTTATTTTCTGTTATCTCTATCGCAAGGAAATTGATAAGCTGGACAACAAAACCGTTTAAATTTAACAAGTGATGCTGAGCCAATGATAATACTCTTCATGTCACTTTTTCTCTCCAGGCTGGAATATTGCTGTATGCAAACTGTCCCTTCAAGGCAGGTGACACTGCTCAGCTTGAACACTCTGCCCCTATACATTCAATCAGACGTCTGAACTACTGGGGACGCTTGAAATCCCTTCAACTATGTTCTTTGGAACGTAGGTGGGAAAACTGTATCATAATTTACACCTCGAAAATCTTGCAGGAAATGGTCGCCAAACCTGAACACTGAAATGACTCCGCACGAAAACTAGAGAATTTGCAGACTGTGCAAAGTGCCTCCAGTAAAAATGCAGGAGCGCGACGAGCAGCTGAGAAAGAACTCTTTTTCAAGGCCCTCCCTCCCGTTTGGCTGTCTTCAAGAGGGAACTTAAGTTCCTCAAATTTAGCTGGGCTGTGGTGCATACGTTTGACGGTGTGCGGCCAGCAACAACAGCCTCGTCGATCACACCAGTAACCAGTAGGTTTGATTTAGGATAGGGACTCGGCGGCGATGACCCCCGGAATCGTCAAAAAGTAAAGGTACTTCCTTGACTTCGTCCTCTTCTGTGTACTCTATTTCTCTCCCTTTTCCTTTCACTTTTCCTCTTTCCACTCGTCCCCTCACCTCTCCTCCCCTTTACATGCCTTCCTCTCACCTCCCCTCTTTCCCTTGTGTTGCATAATTACCTCAAACACACACCCAGCTTGTTGACAGGTGCAGGGTGTGCAGGGAGGCAATAGAGAGGGATACTGAAGCAAAAGTAACGCAGAAAATAGCGCCACAGGAGCAGCAGCAGCAGCAGCAGCAGAGGAAGGAGGTCAGAAGAGGTGATTCAAAGAACACAATAACAAGTGCCACACAAAACACTCACTCGCTCTCTCTCTCACTGGAACTACACTCCTTCCAGTACCACCACTAGCAGTTAAGGCCAACACACCTCTCCCTCACCACCACGACCAGTATTACAAGCAACACTACCACCAACACTCCAGTAGCACCAGCAACACTCCTCGCCGGCGCCAGCACACAGCCCATCTATCATGCCATTATTTTAAGGTCAAACAATGTAAAAGCCAAACACAGCGGCGTTGAGCGACTTACCTTGAGGCGGCGGCGGCGGCAGTGACAACAGTGACGTTAACGAGGCGGCGGCGGCGGCGGCGGCAGTGACAACAGTGACGTTAACGAGGCGGCGGTGGCGCTGATTCTTTATTTTTATTAAAAAATAGTATTGTTTCACAAAATGAAACATTTGTTTATGATAAGAGAAGGTGGTCCATCTGATGTTTACCTTGAGAAGATTTTGGTGGGGCCACCGCCCCCCGCATCGCGGTCCCAGACCATGCTTCCGCCTGGTCGACCAGGCTGTTAGTGCCAGCCACACAGCCTAGTTGATTAGGAAATGAATTGAGAAATTTATCAAGTTCCCTTGTGAAGACAGATGGGGGTGTGTTGGTACTTATGTACAAATGAATTATTGTATTCACAAAATGCGTTCAACCCGCCCAGAGGCTGACGAAAACTAACGACTAAAGGAAGTAACGCAAAAGAGGAACAGATAGACTAGCGAGGAAGCTGCAGTTGGCGTAATAAATCAATTTCAATAAAAAAATCAAGAGCGCATCTGCACTTTGAGTGAGGCTCTCAAAAAGGAGAGCTAGTAACGCGATGCGCTGGACAATACATTAAAATGAAACCGCCGAGCTCTCTGGTCAACAGGACATTGAAATAAAAGATATTAGTCTGTTTATATCACTTGACATGGTGCACAGAGGCGCTGGGTGCTACTCCATGTGATAGTTATGTGGCATTTTTGTATCACTAATTCGTAAACGTACAAGAACGGTTTCCCTAACGCGACAATGATGAAAAAAGAATGTTCTTTGACAAAACTGCAAAATTGCCCGAATAGGATAAATCTCTTCAAGTTCTGGGATGCAGAACGTGCGTAAGAGTCGTCAAGTACGTTGCTGTGGACACCAGGAACCCAGCAGAGGATGATATCTTTGTCTCTGAAGAGGCGAGACAGCCAGCATTGAATGTGAAGGACGATGGCATGTGAGGAGTCAAAAGCCCTGGATAACTTTCAATGCTTTGCGAGAGTCCGAGAATACAACAAAAGGAAGAAAGTGTGAATGAGGGCTGCAAGAATCACATATAACTCTGCTGTGAAAATACTAGACAAACCAGGTAAGCTTCCCTTTATTATGTAATCAGAAAAATGACTGAAAATTCTACACCTTCGGAGGAATTTATAACCGTCAGTATATACGTGAGTGACACTGAAGAGAGTCAAGGAAGAGGGAGCGTATGTTCACATCCATGATTTGAGGTTTTGGAAGGGGCATCAATACGGGATGGACTTGGATCATCGGTACTTCACAAGGAGGAACAGAAAATAAATAAACAGGGTGAACAGAAATGTGGACATGGATCGAGGGAAGTAACTAAAGCCTGAAGACAAAGTCTAAAAGGGAGAGATAAAGGGAGTCAACGATGAAAGGCATCAGCGTCACTAATGTCTTTGTTTAAACGATAGGTTGTAGGGTTATGAAGGTGGTGAAAGCCAACTAGTGTAGACAGAGTATCCCAACAGTCTGGCAAGGAAGGAACATTAGAGTCCACATAAAAGCTCTCGACTGGACTGTAGAAGAGTGAAAGGCACCATAACAGAGACGCAGTTCCTGATGATGGACAACATCAAACTTGGAGAAAACTGCCTTTGAAGTAAAGGAATAAACTTCATCCCTATAATAAAGTTTAGAGACGACTAGAACCATGCGAAATCGAAGAACACTCTTGTCGTCTCCCATGTTAAAGTGACAAATTTTTTGGTAAATTCAATCTGCTGAAACACGCCGCCTTAAGGGGTGTTATATCTGATGTCCACGACATTCTGCTGTCAAAGCGAAGGCTTAGAAATTTGACTGGCAGACTGGGATGGGGGAACCGTACAAGGTGAGTATGAAGCTGGGAATAACAGGGCGCTAAGTAAATATGACAAAGTTTATTTTAGACAGAGAATTTGAAGCCAAGCGAGGTAACCCATTGAGACGCACAGTCGACTACATTTTGTATGGGATTGGGCACTTGCTGGATATTTGTGTCAGCATAAACAATGGCAAAATCATCCATATATAAATATGGTCAAATTCCCTGAGGCACTGCTGAAGCGAGACCATTAACAGCTAATAAAAATTAGCTGAACGAAATCCCAAGAGAAACCGTTACCCACCCGACCACAAAAGTGTCGGTCTGTCAGCCAGGCTTTAATTTAATACAAATTGGGAGTTGACCTTTTAAAAGCCATAAGAATGATCGCGAAATAAGATATACTAATGCCATATTGTAACATATGCCTTCTAAAAGTCAAAAAATGCCACCACAAACTGACCTTCAACAAATGCATTACGAATGTGGGTATCTAGCAGAATTAGAGGATCAGTAGTAGAAAGGCCCCTCCTGTACCCGAACTTGTGTAATGACAAGCAGTTGTGTGTCTCCAAGTACCACGCAGGTCTCCTGTTAACCATAATTTCTAGTAGTTTACAAATGGAACTAGAATGATGTGTGGGACGACAATGTGAAGGGTCGCGGCCTGACGTATCAAAGTTTCTAAAGGGAAGGACCACAACAGACTTCAACTGCACGAGGATCACTCTTGTAGACCACACACGATTTAAGAGGGACAACAAAACGTCTCGTGTGGAGGAATGCAAATATTGAAACATACGAACATGGACATTATCTGGCCCAGCCGCCGTCAATTGACATTTTGACAGTGTTGCTGCAAGCTCTAGAGCTATAAAAGGGACTTCATAAGGTTTCAACAGCGGAAGTGACTAAGTCTACAACAGTAGACTCCCGAAAGAACGGGAAACCCAGGCAAAGTGACGCCCAAACACGTCAGCGACTGCAACTGAATCTGCTAATTCCACACCGGCAATGTCAAGGACTGGGGCTGTTTCAGAAGAGGATTTGCCTGTCAGTGTGCACATAAATGAA
Organism: Cherax destructor; assembly: GCA_009830355.1. Classification (NCBI taxonomy): domain Eukaryota; kingdom Metazoa; phylum Arthropoda; class Malacostraca; order Decapoda; family Parastacidae; genus Cherax; species Cherax destructor. The sequence goes on from WNWK01001368.1 coordinate 121,893, forward strand.
GCATGTTGATGAGTCTTTGGCCCCTAACACCTGTTAATATATCTCCTGGCATGCTCATCGCTCCCCAACTTTTCATTGGAGGTATTTTACATAGTCTGCTAAGTCTCTTGCTTTTATGTGGAGTGATTTCATTGCATTTCCAGCATTCCCGGAAGTTCAGGTTCTTGACTGAATTTATACGAGCAGAGAAGGTTCTTTATACGTTTTTTTTCAGTTCTGCAATATTTCCTGCCGTGAAGGAGGCCGTTAATACACTCGTACAGGATTTGTTTAGGTTACCTGTATACTTGACAGGCTGATTCAGCAACTCCAAGATAAAAGTTAACGTAAAGCGTGTGTAGTGGAGGGTGATCTCACACTCCGGCACTATATCTTAGAATGGAGAACACTACAGGAGTATATAATTAATACCACAGACATGTGTATCATTTTAAGAATGTTGTAACTAAGATCGTGAGGATTTTACAAAAATATGCAGGATTCTTTGCAATTAGTTAATGGTAATGTGTAAATGTAGTGATGTAGGTACGTAGTGTCAAATTAGTAATACCTGTATATTGAAACAGCCAAAAATGGAATTGACATCACCAAAGGTGTGTCAACTATTTGGGTGTAATGTATTGCTTTTATGGCAGTATATTCGCTCACAGGATGAGTGGCACTGCTTAATAAATTCAACCCTAGGGGGCCAATTCTTAAGAAAATTAAAACTAAAATGAGTACATCAGCAATGTGCGACTACCATATGAGGAAGGAGACGGGTAAATAAGGCAAGAGTTGTCAGTGGTGGTGGCATGAAACAGCCGGTGAAGTCTGACCAGAAACAACAACGGTGGTGCAGTAGTTGCTTGCTGAGGAAGGGCGATAGAGATTGAGGAGGCCGAAGAGGGAGAGAATGTAGCAGGGGAAGGGAATGAGAGGGCTGGAGAGAGAGTTTGTAGTAGGGAGTGTGAGGAAGAGAGAGGGAGCATGTGTGTACTCACCTAATTGTGGTTGCAGGGGTCGATTCATAGCTCCTGGACCCGTCAAAGCTCCTGGTGTGTGTTGCAGGGAAATGAGAGGCAGACATAATGTTGCAGGGGAAGAGTAAGAAAGGACTGGACAGGGACACAGAATGTGGCAGGGGAAGCAGAGGAAGGAAAAAATATATATTTAAGTAGGGTGGAGAGCAAGAGTATCTTGTTATCTGTTAGTAAGCCAGAGTAAACTCGATGGTCTATTGTTTGCGAGTAATAAAATATTCATTAATACAGGAATGTATAATTTGTTGAGTGCAGCATACTGGAGACGCCAGGACAAGGAGAGACTAGTGAGTCTGAAGGATTCAAGTTGTTCAGAAAAAGAGAGATGACACTAGGATGACTAGTGTTTGGAATATGTTCGTACAGCATAATGATATCAATGAAATAGTCAGTTGACCATATGAAATCTCTGGCCAACAGATGGCTCCAACTTTATCCTGTTCCCTATATGTATGTCTCATAACAATAAAAAAGGCTTTCAAATGAGCTGATGTAGGTAGCAGCTCTTAGCTTGTCAATAAAGTTAGGAACTTTAACCTAATCTTGTAAAACCCTGTGTAAAAAAAAAACCCGTAGGTAACGCATATCTAGAGTAACGCACACGACGCACGCGCACAAATTGGGCCCAATGTTCCTGCCCCACTTCCTTCCAACCTCCAAGGAAAAATACTCGAATAGATATATATACGTTCTGGTTTGTAAACTTTGTTTTACCGCACATTAACTTGAAGCATTATTGTTTTACGAGGCCTGGAGGGTGTGGGCGCCGCTGGAGTGAGACCCACACGATGGCCACTCAATCCTCACACACTCAGGTTGCCTCCCATTTTTAAGGACCTGCACCATGGTTTCCCAATGTTGAGATCTGGCAGTGCGGACGTTAATTTTAGGGTGACTCATCATCTCTGAAGGATTGTTGGATGGGCGCCATAGACCTGAGAGGCCTCTCTTCCTTGTATCCTTCAGGAGGAGCCTCTTATCCTAGGGAGACGTGCAGTTCTTGAAGACTTGCAGGATTGTCTCACCCAATCCTCTGAGGCTCATAGGGTTGTCCTCCAATCCTTGGAGACTTGTAGGATTGTCCGTCAGTACTCGCAGACTTGCAGAATTTTCCCCGGTCTTTGGAGAGTTGTAGGATTGTTCCCAGTCCTTGGAGATCCGGTGGAAGGTTCCCAATCTTCACAGCCACAGAGGGTGGCTCTCTAAACCTTGAAGACTCGCAGGATGGGCGCTCTTCCTTGGCACTTGGCCGACATGTTGGCATAAGCATCACTCAGGCCGCGGGAGGGCCGTGTTGACGCCCGTCTGTCTCGCCTCATAACACCCACGATTTGGCCCCGATTGCTGGTTGTTTCGCCTCTCGGGGGTGTTTCGAGCACTCTGGGTAAATTTTTGACGTTGGTGGCCCATTTTGGTGTGACAGGCGGATGTTTGCCCAAATTTTCAAGTCGTTTCTTGAAATCTAGGAGGAATATTGTTAGTGAGGTGTAACGAGTAAGAGTTTTACTGTTCTTTATTCCATGATGTGTTGATTTTTGGAGCAGTTGGATCCTGTGTTAAGAAAAGTCTTAGACGTTACAGTATATTGAGACGTAATTCTTTTGATGTATATCTCATCAGGTTTGGTTAGTTTGGGCAGTGAGCGAAGCTGCTCGTGAAACTGCTTTATGGAGTCGTGCTGGTCTGAGAGAGGTTGTCTTCAGACTCCGTCAGTGATCATAAAAGATTGAGCCGTTCTGCTTCCAGGTTTATGGAAGGGCATCCCGGAACTGTAGCCTCCTGTGTCTTTGATGTTCCTCGTTGCCACTTCTGTTTCCTTGATGCAGCTTCCTCTCCTTGATTCTGCTTCCTCTTCTTGATGCTGGTGGTGGGCTCTTGAGTCAAGGAATTGGATTTGTCTTCCTTTCTTTGGATTGAACCTAATTGCCTTCCATTCCCCAGGTGCTGTTTAACTCCTACAAGTTTAGCACTTTGCCATAAATATAATGTAATAATCCAGTGTTAGTTTTGTACCGTACTGACTGATGCGGGTCAGTCTGGTGCAGGTGAAGGGCGGAAGGCACCAACAACTTATTCGATCACACCAGCAATTAAGAAGGCTGGTCAGGGACCGAGGCGCGGGGGCGGCCCGGTCCTAGATCAGAGTGGAATAGAATAAAGCGATCGAGCTTCGAGCTGAGTAAGGAGAGAGAGAGAGAGAGAGAGAGAGAGAGAGAGGGGCGGAGGAACTTGGGAAGAAAGAGAAAGGCTTGTTATCCTTCGCTCTGTAGGTCGTGGGCACACTTAGTTCTTGTCTAGTGGGAAGGCTGACGGTCCCTCAGGTGATCTGGTGACCAACTGAGCAAAGAATGGTGGAGACACAAGGTATGACACAAAGCAAGGAAGAGACGAGTGAGCAAAAATTGTAAGGAGGGTGAAGGAAAGTTATGTGATTTATAGGAAGGGAGAGAGAAGTGAGGAAAGGTGAGAACGGGAAAGTAAAGTGAGGGAGGGTTAAGGAAGAGACAGGGAGGTAGTGTGAAGTAAGGGAAGGTTGAGGGAGAGAGACGGGGAGGGAGAATGAAGAGAGGGAAGATTGAGGGAGAGAGACAGGGAAGGAGTGTGAAGTGAGAGAAGGTTGCACATCATGAGAAGACGAAGTAGAGAAAAATAGAGTAGAATAGGAAGATAATAAAGAAAAGATAAGTCAGAGGAGTTGAACACCTCAGAGGTGTGTAAACACCTTTGTGGCGTTGTCGGGGTAAGTTGAAGAGGAGGAAGAGAGGAAAAATATACTGGCAGCAAATATAAGTAAACGAGAAGAACTAGTAATAGAATTCTGGGAGAGTGAACAAAGTGAAATTTGTACAGAAGATAAAAGGAATCACATAGGGTGAGAGACAGGGAAAGAGAGGGACCGAATAAATTGAAAGTGGGAGTGATAGCACTGGGAAGGAAAAGTGAGGCAATAATGAAGAAGGGACCTAGAGAAACAAGAGATACGAGTAGTCAAATGCCTATGGAGGGGTCAGCAGAGAGAGAGGGAGGGGAGGGGAGGGAGAGAAGGAGATGAGAAGAGGGGAATTCCTAAATGGACAATCAGGATAAAGTGAGGAAGGGGACAAACTGAATCAAAGAGCAACACCTACAATGAGAGCAAGTTAGGAAGGAGGGCAAGTGCTGCTTAATTATATGGTTGATGGAGGGAGGAGTGGCGGAGGGTATGGTAGGGAAAGAGTAGGGTCAAATGGAAACTGTGTGGGGGAGAGGGTGGAATGAAGGTATTGTGAGAGGGAGAAAAAGTGTGGTGGAATGGGGAGTGGGAGTTTGAGTTGTAGAGTTCAATCTTCTCTTCTTTCCACCATCTTCCTACTCCCATCATCCACATCCATTCCTTCCTGCTACCCTGTGCTCTGCTTGGCTCCATTTTTCCTGCAGCTCTGATAATTATCGAGACTCAGGCATCACGAGGAGCGGCTGGGCCTCGTGCTCTATTAAATTATCGTTCGTTACCTATGAGAGAAATTACTGCCTCTTGATTTCCCTCCTTGGATTTATCTGCTTTTCATCTTTTTATCCGTTAAAGTTTTTGTACTGATTTTTTTTAAATGTCGATAAATATCCAGCTCATCCTTTTTTCAAAAGGCAGTAAACCCATTTTTTAGTGAATGTTTTGCCTTTAGTAAGAGAACAGCGTACACAATGCTGTTATTGAAACATGATAAAGGCCCAGACACATGAACAAGAAGGGTTGCAATGACATATGCAGGTCTAGGTAACACGTCTCATGCTCTTCCAGTAATGACGTAGATCTAAAGAGATGCTTCTGGATATGTCATAAATATATGGGACTTTGGGAAGGGTTCAGGGAAGTACTAACCATCACCTAATAAGAGTGAGGAAACATGAAACATTAAGCAAAGATTCAAAGTGGTGACTCCCACAGAGCAGGAATGTGAGAGAGATTCTGTTGATTATAGATACAGTCTTATTCATAGTTCAGGAGAAGACTCGGATATTACTACGGACTCGGTGGAAGAAATAAATTATGTAAACAAGGTACTGGTGAACCTTATAACACCCACCTTCCCACAGCCTCCAGCTCTAGCACAAATTCAGTAATGACTGAATTGTGTTGCAGTTACTGGTAAGGAAATGGTCGCCAACCAACACCTCATAATCGCGGCCCCTAGAGAATCTAAGTGTCGATACTACGCTTCTGGCATTTAAATGTAAACATGAACTGACTGGTAAAACAAATGGAACTTATCAGTAATATCATACAAAGAATTGCCGAGATCTGAATAAAATCGTACGTCTTTTCAGGACTTACAAATACTTCCTTCTAAAAATGTACTATAGCAGAACATATGAGAAACAGTGTTGTGACTCAAACAGTCCGGTGTTCCACATTAAGGGAGTATGGCGTAAGAAATCACGTGAAAGTTAAACCAAACACGATAGTTACAACTGTACAGACATCGGAGATTTTTAGTGTTTGGAAGTGGAAAATAATGACAAGAATGTGTTGCTTGGAATCATGTTCTACTGGATACAAAGCCATTGGCAGCCTCATCACAGCCGCAGGTGTTAGGACCAACAACAAAAAAAAACCCCTAACGTAGTAACAAATGATATAAAAAAATAACAAATATAAAAGGTCATAAACCGACTAATAACAAAATACCATTTATTAATGGACTCTTCAGTGAGTCAGATGCAGTGTTTGAAGCTTTTACGAAAACCTACGTAAAAGACCACTTTGACAGCGAAATTTGGATACCAGGGTACAATCTACTTAGATGTGGCCAGAAAAACAGGCAACAACAGGGAGCTGTTGACTTAATACCACAAGTCATGTAGTAGAAATTTTGCCATTTAAAATTAAAAGTCAGAGTAAAGTTGTATATAAACCACAAAGTATAACTTCTCAATAGCTAAAAAAAAATTAGATTGATTACTGTCTTAAAAATGTGTCAAGCCGGCCCTAAATCTCTTGTTACTTTGTAACTTCAATTTACGGCATCTAAACCTGAAGAATGTAACAGAAAATCCGAGGAGTTAGTTCAGATGATCCATCTCACACAATCAAACTATTAAGACTGCATTAAATTCTCCTATATTATAGACCAATTGATCCCAAACCTACACATTAAAATCACTCCATGTGAAAGTAAGAGGCTTTCAGACGGTGCACTGAGTGCACTAAAAGACAACTCTGTAAATGTAAGAGGATCAATACTTTTCAACACCCTACCTTCATGCGTCAGGAAAATCATGAAAAAATTCCCATCTGTCTTCAAGAGGGAACTTGGTAAGTTCCTTAAGTCAGTTTTTGAGCAGCCGGGCTGTGGTGCATACGTTGGTCTGCATGCAACTGGCATCAGCAGCACCCTGGAGGCCTACTCTGGGCGCGGGCCTCGGGAGCGGTGACCCAGGAACCGACTGTGGTAACCTGCACGTTCTCATATTAGACATAGGCACAGATATAAAACTTGTATTCTTACGGATACCACAAAAATACTTAGGTTGCGCGATGCTACCATCTACAGCCTGAATGATCAAGCTATCAGAGGACCTGACCTGGGACCGGACCACGGAAGCGAAGGCCCTCGGAATCGACTACATATAGGTAAACGTTCTTAGTGGAAGACTGAGAAATTGCTATCAGATATCAAGACACACTTCCATTGTGCAAGAGAAGCTAACTAAATGTTTAAAGGTTCTAAAAACGTGTTCAGAATATAAAATAAAAGTCAGATTTGGCTATAAAAATGTAAGGAATAGCTAAAAGGTTTAGGAATGCGTGTTAAACGATCTAACGTTGTGGATATGTGGAACGACCTTACGTTGAACCATCATAACACGAATATCCAAGGCTAGGAAGACGATAGTGTACTATGTATATGAACTTTAAATTCGAGGCGAGTGGCGTGTCATAGCTGGAAAATATTGAGAGATCGTTTAATGCTCATTTGTTTTTATTTGGGACTGCCTGAGTGTTTCCCCATGAACATAATATGTAATCATACGTTTTCAATGACGCTTGAACTTTCAGAAAGCAAATAGTATAAGAAATATTCCTAGTGTAAAGGAAGAAGTCTTGTAGAGGAAACTTGGCATAGTCATGTAGGAGATATTTGATAAGGTGCGCCAGTGTACTGTAGGTAGTAATAGCCTGGCTGGTCAGGTGGCGGAGTACAGAAACTTTTGATATGTTCATAGGTATGATAAGCTGCCTACATTAATATTCGTATAAAAGTAGTAGTAGAATAATAATAATACAGTAATACATTTCAACATTTTCCCCAACATAGTGTATTCTAACCAAGAAGAAATATTCGTGGAAGGACGCAGTATTTTCCTCCTATTTTTCCCACCGCCCTGGAAAATACGTTCGCCCATCTGTCTCGCCGCCTCGCCGCAGGAAATAGAGATTGACAGCTGAAGGGAGGAATTTGCTTTTCCTCCTGCCACATATTTAGTGGAGCCCGCTGCTCCCGGCGGGGGTACGGCTGTTGGTGGCCCCATGCTGATAGTGTGTATAGGGCCAGTCAGGCTGGAAGGGTAGTTTATCTCCCAGAATTACAGGATGGGCGATGGAGCTTCCACAACTCGTTCCTCTGAGTGACCCACAAAGGTTAATTGCATCCTTTAATAATAATAATAATAATAATAATAATACAAGGCCGGGAAGCCACGACGCCTCTCAACGATTGTGACTTTGGCTTCATTTCCTTAATTTATATATTTTCTTCATTCACTGATTGGAATTAAACATCAAAATGATTCGTGTTTTGTGAATGTAATTTTTTGAAGTAATAATGGGCAGAAAATTTATTAGAACAAAAGGAGCTGCAGTGATTCCTCATTTGTTGTTTCATACTTGTAATAAAGAACACGAACAATACTCGTATGTCACGTCTTACAAGGAGATTAACTCGCCAATTACAGTTACAGCAAAACTCTCATACATTTCGTACGTTACAGTTTCAGTGAATAAATAAATGGCGTTCCGTCAGTGACAGTAAAGAAAAGACGCGTTGCTGAACAAAGGTAAGAAAAAAATGAGTGTGTAATACGAACTTTCAAAACAGGAGAAATAATTCCATTGATGGTACTGTTCAAATAAATGCTCTGACGAGTCGAATATCCCCTCAAGGAAGGTTCCTCGACGCTGGTGAGGGGCTCTTGATCTAGGGAATTGAATCTGTGCTCCAGGTCCCTGAATTGAGCCTGAATACCTTCCGCATCATCCCCCTCTGTATAATCCTACGGGTTTAGCGCTCCCATTATTATAATAATAATACGAGTAGAATATTGTTGTGTGTCCACATCTCAGTTCAAAGCTCGAGATCAAAGTTGGAAAATGTACTGATATCGCCTACCTCACACAGTCAATAAAGCATTTAAACTTCTAAGAACGCCCCAGAGTACACTATACTACCATACTTTACTGGAATAAACGATACGGGAGGGAGTGTAAAATAAATCCAATGTAAAAGTAAGGGTACCATAGGCACAAAATATTTCAACATACGTAGCCCAAGTCTTTCAGTCTGCTACCAGCAGATATCACAAATATTGACGGAACATATATAGAAGTCTCCAAAAGGTAACTGGATCACTACCATCGCCAGATCAACCAGGCTGTGATGTTATATGTGGGCCATTGGGCCGGTAATAACAACAGCCTGGTTGAACAGGGACTCAACAAGGAAGTGTAGCCAAAGGCAGTGTTGGTAAAATAGAAAAGGTCTTGAAATCGGTCACAGAAATGTAAAAGATATCAATTTTATTTTCCATAAAACAAAATCCATTACATAATCTGGAATGAAAGATTTTCATGGTTTCATCTACTTTTTTTGTATATACTTTGTGCATACTTCCGTTATACTTAAAGGTCAGCACTCCTCTGTCACGTGACTATACCGTCCCTTTATGTTGAAACAGTATCCTAGCTTTCTCTCTCTTTTGTTTCTTATTTATACTTCCACACACTCCTGTTTCATATCTTTCCACTCTCCTGTTGCCTACCCTTCCTCTCTGGTTTCCTATCCTTCCTTTCCTGTCTCCTAATCTTCCTTTCTCCTTTTTTCTAGCCTTCCACTCCAGTTTCTCTCTCTCTCTCTCTGTCTCTGTCTCTGTCTCTCTCTCTGTCTCTGTCTCTCTTTCTGTCTCTGTCTCTCTCTCTCTCTGTCTCTGTCTCTCTCTCTCTCTCTCTGTCTCTGTCTCTGTCTGTCTCTCTCTCTGTCTCTGTCTCTCTCTCTGTCTCTCTGTCTCTGTCTCTCTGTCTCTGTCTCTGTCTCTCTCTGTCTCTGTCTCTGTCTCTGTCTCTCTCTCTGTCTCTGTCTCTCTGTCTCTCTCTCTCTCTCTGTCTGTCTGTCTGTCTGTCTCTCTCTCTCTCTCCTGTCTTCTCTCCTGTCTCTTCTCTCTCTCTCTCTCTCCTCTCTCTCTCTCTCTCTCTCTCTCTCTCTCTCTCTAACTAGGCTATCATTGCTCCAGCCACTTAATCTTCCGTAACACACTTTACTCCCAACTTCATTTGCATAAACTCAAGGTTATGCCAGTCGTCCAACCCATGACTATCCTGCAGAGGGCTTCCTGTGCACTGCTCTATCCACGGATGAATCTGTGTTTGAGTCCGGCTATCCAGTGGACGATGGTGTGCAGAAACACCGTCATCTCTGACCTCTCCCCGCCATGCATGAGTTTTATTCTGCCCCGCGCTGCGGCCACAAACATTCATAGGATTGCGCTGATTCCTGTGGTAATGCCACGTTATAGTGCCGGCCTAAGCTACTTATAATGGGAATTTTTCATTGCGGATTTGTAGACTAGATTCATTTTTTTAATTGCATCCAAGGGAGGGGGGGATTGCTTGGAATTAGTGTTAATTACTTTGTCCTCGTAATTACCGTTTTGAAGGACTGGGTTTGTTGACAGGTAAATACAAAAATATATTTGTTTAGCGGTAGCCACGAGACCCTTCCCATTCCTAAAACAAATTCCTTCAACATACTATACTCAACATCGTCAGTTTTACAGTATTGCAGATGCTGTTTGTAGCCTAAACCTTATCAGTGTACAGAAATTCGTGAAAGTCTAGCGGCTTGCAACCAAACTAGTTGCAGAGATGAGAGGGATGCACTAAGGGAAAATGTTATGGGAACTAAACTTGACATTTTTTTGAAGAAAGGAGCCCCAGCAGAGACATGATTACAACGTAAGAGATACTCGGAGGCATCGACTAAGTAGATAGGATGTCTACTTTCTGTATCGGTAATCTCAAGGTGTAGATTAATTATCTTTATTTTGTTGTGTAATATGGTCGTTTTTAAACAGTTCAGTAACAAAGAACAACAAGGCACAATATTGTGACAATACATAAATAACCCGCACATAAACAGAAAGACTTATGACGATGTTTCGGACCGAAACGTCGTTATAAGTTTCTTATTCCAATGTGCTGGTTATTTGTGTATAATTCAGTAACACTAATTTTCTGTACATTCTTCTACGTTCTCTAACAATGTTCAATAATTTATGCTTATCAGCGGACCATATCTTACGAAGACCTTGTATGCCGCTGTGTTAAGCTTTGCATGCGCTGGTGTGTGATAAGAGGCGCCAGGGACTGTTTGCCAGGACTTGTCGTACCTTCTCATCTAACTCGTCGCATTTCTCTAAATGTGTTTTAACGTTTATACGGCGCTCACTTGTGTTTTCAATTTCCCTTCGTTTCTCCCTCTTTCTTGGACTAGCTTTCTTAACTTTTCTCCGGCATCTCTTCGCCCTGTCAGTCACTCTTAGATTTTTATGTATTGCAATAATGTCTCTCACAATCCTCTCCTATTGAGCCGTTATTTTTAGCTCGTTTAGCCTCTTCTCTGAGCTCAAGCCTTTCAACTCAGGGATAAGTTTTGTTTAAACATTTCGATCTCTAGTTTATGTAGGTGTTTGATCAGGAGGGCTGGGATAACGCCACACTGGGGCTGCATATTCAACGATGGGTCTTGCGTTGTGTACAGAGTCGTCTGGAAGTCTTTGTTCAGGGATCTCGATTTTCCCAGCTTTGCTATTCTCGCATGCGCTGCCGAGGTTATAACAGTTTGTGTGATCCTTTCATGACATGTTTGCCGTTTCAGTTGTGCATGTTTGTAATTGAAGAATGAGACACTTTTGCAACATTTGGGAATCTTTATTGAGGAAATGTTTCGCCAGCCAGTGGCTTTCTCAGTCCAATATAGAGAAGAACGGTGGAAGATGAGGAGTTTTGAGGTAATCAGTCCTTCAGCCAGGAGTTGATGTGTTCAGTCCATCAATCTTGAGATTGATACACCGATTAGAATACCTTTACCTTCGATATACCTTTGAGTTCCGAGAGTTTTTATACTTCCGGAGCCCGGCCATGGGCCAAGCTCGTCTGGTGCTTGCCTGGTCAATCAGGCTGTTGCTGCTGATGGCCCACAGCCCCCACAGCCTTGTTGATCTGCCACCTGGTGAAGATACTTGTCCAGTTTCCTCTCGAAGATTTCACTTGTCCCAGCAGTATTTCTGATATCTTCTGGTAAGATGTTGAATAATCTGGGACCACGAATGTTGATACAGTGTTCCCTTATTGTGCTCATTGCACTCCTGCTTTTCACAGGGTTTATCTTGCACTTCCTCTGATATCTCTTGTTCCAGTATGTTATGGCAGTGTGCAGATTTGGGACAAGGCCCTTAAGCACCTTCCAGGTATATATTATCATGTATCTCTCTCCTCCGCTCCAGCGAGTACATATTTAAAACTTTAAGGCCTTCCCAGTAATTTAAATGGTTTATTGGCTCTATGCTGTCCATAAACGATCTTTGTATTTGTTCCAGCTTTGACATTTCTCCTGCCCTGAACGGGGCCGTCAACACTGAGCAATGTTCCAAATGAGGGAGCACTAGCGATTTATAAAGTGTCACCACTGGCACTATTTTCCTTGTTTTGAAGATTCTCATTACCCACCCCGTCATCCTCCTGGCTGTCGTTACCTTTGTCTTATTATGTTTTTTGAAAGAAAGGTCAGCTGACATTCTCAAGTCTTTCGTGTTCTTTTCGTTCTTTTTGATGATACTTTTGAGTTTTCTATTCAGTTTTCCTTTTCAGTTCTTCATTCTTTCCATATCTAAGCAGCTGGAACTTATCACCACTGTACATCATGGTGTTCTCCACTGCTCACTGGAAAACACTTCTTATATCTTCCTGTAATTTTTCAGTATCTTCTACCGAAGTGACTTTCATGCTTATTTTAGTGTCATCCGCAAATTATGATACAAAACTGACTGGTGTTTTTATCTGTCTGTTATGAGGATAAGAAACAGCAGAGGTGCTAGAACAGTAAGTACCCTTGGGAACTGAGCGTTTTATCTCGCTGGTGCTGGATTTTGTTCAGTTTACTACTACTTTTTGTGTTGTGTGTGTTAGGAGCCCGAAAATCTATCTGCCTACCTTCCCCGTAATGCCTTTGGCCCTTATTTTGTGTGCAGTCAGGGATGACTGCACACAGTCAGGCTCCAAAAGTGGGAAGCGTGCTCTTTTATAACCCCCCTTTACCACTCAGCCATATCTGTCCCCAAACCACTATTATAACCAGCATGCCCCACAGTCACCAGACCTACCACTATCACCACAAAATCCCACCATCACTACTTTCTGTATCTCCCAGCCTCCACGTAAATCACCACTTGCCTCTCACCCCAACTCCCCTTATCATTCCTCACCCCCACTCCCTTGCCCTCCTCCCACTCCCACTCCTTTGCCTTCCCCCCACTCCCTTGCCCTCCCACACTTTCACTCACCCCAGCCTTTCTACCCCATACCTTTGAAGAGTTTCGAGAGTTTATCTACTCTCTGAGCCCGGCCATGGGGCCCAGGGGCTCGTGCCTTTCGGTGTCTGCCCTGATGGTCAGCCAGCCAGGCAAGCTGGAGTTTACTTTTACACTTCCTACCATATCTCTCACTCCAGTATGTTGTTATGGCAGTGTGCAGATTTGGTAACTACTGATCCCAATCTTCCTCACCCCCACTCACCCCAATCTTCCTCCCTCATCCCCACTCACCCCAGCCTTACTCCCTCACTCCAACTCACCCCAGACTATGTTCTTCACTCCCACTCACCCTCTGCTCTCTGGTTTAATGTTTTATTTTGTTGACTGTGGTCCTACCCTCCGGCAGGAATATATACCAGTATGTCTCTCAGTGTATATACTCTGGGAGTTAACTTTAATCCTCATTTAAAGGTAGAAGTATTCTTGGCTAGTAATGTACAGGTTACGTGCAGCCTTAATGGCTCTCGTGTAGTCGATAGACTTTAAATCCAATTAACCAACCGACCAACCCTCTGGGTATTTGTCAAGGATGTCCTGCCACTGGTTTTGTTAAGTGTTTTCCCAGTGTTTACTGTGTCAAGGAGTCTCTTCCCTGTTGTCTACGGCAAGATTCATGTTGGTCAGCGCTGCAGGATTCATGTTGGCTGCTGTAGGATTCATGTTGGCTGCTGTAGGATTCATGTTGGCTGCTGTAGGATTCATGTTGGCTGCTGCAGGATTCATGTTGGCTGCTGCAGGATTCATGTTGGTTGCTGCAGGATTCTTGTTGGCTGCTGCAGGATTCATGTTGGCTCCTGCTGCAGGATTTCTGTTGGTCGCTGCTCCAGAAATACTGTTGCTTGCTGGTGCAGGATTCCCGTTGTTTGACGCTGCAAGATTCATGTTGCTCGCCGCTGCGGGATTCCTGTTGGCTGCTGCTGGAGTCCTATTGCTCGCTGCTGCAGAAATACTGTTGCTCGCTGCTGCAGAAATACTGTTGTTGACAGTTCCATGATGCTCCACAAGTCTTTACCTTCGAATGTTATTTTTTTTACTGTTTGTGATTTTTAAATTTTATGTCGCAGATAAGGTCTGTGAGGTCGCCTCTGGCGGACGGAGGATCGATCCTCCAGTATTCCTTGCATTGAATGGCCCAGACTGGTTTATCGCTTTACGGAATACAATGAAATACAAAAGATGGAATAGTGTTATTTTACTCAGACTGTTACGTGTTAGTGATGATCCTATCATGATGTTACGTGTTAGTGATGATCCTATCATGATGTTACGTGTTAGTGATGATCTTGGCATGATGTTACGTGTTAGTGATGATCTTGTCATGATGTTACATGTTAGTGATGATCTTGTCATGGTGTTACATGTTAGTGATGATCTTGTCATGATGTTACATATTAGTGATGATCTTGTCATGATGTTACATGTTAGTGATGATCTTGTCATGATGTTACATGTTAGTGATGATCTTGTCATGATGTTACATGTTAGTGATGATCTTGTCATGATGTTACATGTTAGTGATGATCTTGTCATGATATTACATGTTAGTGATGATCTTGTCATGATGTTACGTGTTAGTGATGATCTTGTCATGATGTTACGTGTTAGTGATGATCTTGTCATGATGTTACGTGTTAGTGATGATCTTGTCATGATGTTACATGTTAGTGATGATCTTGTCATGATGTTACATGTTAGTGATGATCTTGTCATGATGTTACATGTTAGTGATGATCTTGTCATGATGTTACGTGTTAGTGATGATCTTGTCATGGTGTTACATGTTAGTGATGATCTTGTCATGATGTTACATGTTAGTGATGATCTTGTCATGATGTTACATGTTAGTGATGATCTTGTCATGGTGTTACATGTTAGTGATGATCTTGTCATGGTGTTACATGTTAGTGATGATCTTGTCATGGTGTTACATGTTAGTGATGATCTTGTCATGATGTTACATGTTAGTGATGATCTTGTCATGATGTCACATGTTAGTGATGATCTTGTCATGATGTCACATGTTAGTGATGATCTTGTCATGATGTCACGTGTTAGTGATGATCTTGTCATGATGTCACATGTTAGTGATGATCTTGTCATGATGTCACGTGTTAGTGATGATCTTGTCATGATGTCACGTGTTAGTGATGATGTCATGATGTCATGATGTCACGTGTTAGTGATCTTGTCATGATGTCACGTGTTAGTGATGATGTCATGATGTCACGTGTTAATGATCTTGTCATGATGTCACGTGTTAGTGATGATCTTGTCATGATGTCACGTGTTAGTGATGATCTTGTCATGATGTCACGTGTTAGTGATGATCTTGTCATGATGTCACGTGTTAGTAATGATCTTGTCATGATGTCACGTGTTAGTGATGATCTTGTCATGATGTCACGTGTTAGTGATGATCTTGTCATGATGTCACGTGTTAGTGATGATCTTGTCATGATGTCACGTGTTAGTGATGATCTTGTCATGATGGTATTTCATTCGTATGGATACCTTCCCACTTAAGAATCAGCTATAATGATGAAACTGATAAAGAAGTCAGGTCTGCTTGTGATATGCCGGATGTGAAGCTGTCACTGCACTATTATTACTAAAACCATCCTGCCGAAAGACATCAGCGCTGGCAGACGAGAAAACACATATCCAGAGACCCGAGAGCACCGGTATCAAGCACTACGATTTACTTGTTCACGTCAGAAAGTTGAGTATATTGGCAACATAAAACGTCGTCTAGAATCAGGTTGGGCTGTCATCACCTGTGACAGGCTCACAGGTGAGCCTCCCACCCCTGCTTACTCTACATGTAAGCTCTGAAAAAGAGAAGGTACATCACCTTGATCATTATATAGTTGAGTGTCCAGTTTGCCATTGACTTTAAGTCTGGTGGAATGGGGTACTTGGGATTGTGAAAATACTTTATTTACCTTGGAATGCTTGAGGATATCCTCATTATCCACCCTGGATTTGCCAGCACTCATTAACAGCTTATAATGCCCCGGTTATATGCAAATGCATACTGTGTGTGTAGGTGTACTCACCTAGTTGTGGTTGCAGGGGTCGATCAGCTACTGGCCTCGCCTCTTCACTGGTCGCTACTAGGTCACTTTCTGCTCCATGAGCTTTATCATACCTCTTCTTAAAGCTATATCACTTCCAGACTGTTCCACTTCCTCACAACTCTGTGACTGAAGAAATACTTCCTAACATCCCTGTGATTCATTTGAGTCTTCAACTTCCAACTGTGACCCCTTGTTGCTGTGTCCCATCTCTGGAACATCTTGTCTCTTTCCACCTTGTCGATTCCTCTCAGTATTTTATATGTCGTTATCATATCCCCCCTATCTCTCCTGGCCTCCAGTTTCGTCAGGTCGATTTCCCTTAGCTCCGGGACTAGTCTTGTTGCAAACCTTGCATTTTCTCTAATTTCCTTACGTACTTGGCTAGGTGTGGGTTCCAAACTGGTGCTACATACTCCAATATAGGTCTGACATATACGGTGTACAGGGTCCTGAACGATTCCTTATTGAGATGTCGGAATGCTATTTTTAGGTTTGCTAGACGTCCATATGCTGCAGCGGTTATTTGGTTGATGTGCACCTCAGGAGATGTGCTCGGTGTTATACTCACCCCAAGATCCTTTTCCTAGAGTGAGGTTTGTAGTCTCTGGCCCCCTAGACTGTACTCCGTCTGCGGTCTTCTTTGCCCTTTTTCAATCTTCATATCTTTGCACTTGGTGGGGTTGAACTCCAGGAGCCAGTTTCCGATTGATTGAATTCTTCTTATGAACTTCATATCATCTGCAAACAGTACACTGAATATATTCCTTCGATCATGTCGTTCACATACACCAGAAACAGCACCGGTCCTAGGACTGACCCCTGTGGAATCCCGCTCGTCACGCACCATGACTCGCTGATGTCTTTCCGACAGGTATTCCCTGATCCATTGCAGTGCCTTCCCTTGTGTGTGTGTGTGTGTGTGTGTGTGTGTGTGTGTGTGTGTGTGTGTGTACATGTACATGTGATATTCTCATCTGTGTACCTATGTAACAAACATATAGAATAGAATAACTTATTTGTTGAATGAAAAAAATATGGTGAGTCATATATATGGTTAGATATACTGTATTATGACATCCATATTTCTCCTTCCTCTCCCTCTTCACTCCCTCTCTTTCCTCTGCCACCCATGTATAATTTCTCTTACCGTCTCTCTGGTATGATGGAGATATCTCCAAAAGTTACATTTCTCCTGTGTATGAGACAGACTGAGAGATGGTAATTCCCAAGTGATAGTAACTCCAGCTCTTCTGGAAGGAAACCTTTGAAGCTCCTGTAGCTGATGAATCCTTACTGGAATACTTGACGATGTCTCATTGCTCCACTGAAGTCTCCCAGCTCAGGCTGACAGATTTCAACACCTTGTATGAACGTTGTTAAATTAGACACATGTGCAACACTTAGGTATCTTTATTGAGGAAAACGTTTCGCCCACAGTGGCTTCATCAGTCCAATACAAAGTAGAAAGTTGAAAGGAGAGGAGGAGTTTGAGGTAATCAGTCCCTCGGCCTGGAGTCGATGTGTTCAGTCCATCAATCTTGAAGCAAGACAGCATAGGGCAAATAGAAGTTGCTTATATACTGTAGACAGGTGAGACGAAGCAGGAGGCAGGCGGGGTCATAGTGGTACCATCCACTAGTCGAAGTAGGTCTTCGTCCTAAGGTTGGACAAGTGTTGAAGAATCCGTTTGTATCAAGATCTCAAGATGTTGTTGTGTCAGACAGGATGTAGATGAATGGTTCAAAGAACCGACAAGTGTGGCGAAACGTTTTCCTCAATAAAGATACCCAAGTGTTGCATATGTGTCTAATTTAACAACTTGTCGGTTCTTTGAACCACTCATCTACACCTTGTATGAACCTCATCCTGCGTGAAAGAATGTGAAAGGGAAACATAGCTGTTGTTCCCTCTGTGTCACTGTCATTTAGCATAGGATACCACCAAAAATGAGGATGTATCCTATTTTATTGACTTTAAAATTCCTTTCCTCCAACTCCTCTCATCCCCCTCTCTCCTCTTCCCCCTCTCTCCTCTTCCCCCTCTCTCCTCTTCCCCCCTCTCTCCTCTTCCCCCTCTCTCCTCTTCCCCCCTCTCTCCTCTTCCCCCCTCTCTCCTCTTCCCCCTCTCTCCTCTTCCCCCTCTCTCCTCTTCCCCTTATCGTCCATAAATTTTCATATCTCCTTTCCCTCCTTCATCCTTTCCTCCCCTGCCTTCGCCTCCCCTCTTCCACATCATTTCCCTCCTCCTTCCCTCGGAATAATATTATCGTGTAATATGACACGTGATTGACGCCCGCATGCAAATTATATCCTCACCGCCCACACCAAATTATTTCTTTTGTATATTATATCTCACGATCATATTTTGACTACGGTCATCTGAAGGGAGGAGGAGACGGCAGGAGAGGAGAGGAGAGAGAGGAGAGAGAGAGAGAGAGAGAGAGAGAGAGAGAGAGAGAGAGAGAGAGAGAGAAGAGAGAATGAACGAGAACAAGAGCAAGAGAAGCATAGAATGACATATATGAAGCTATGAGGGCGAGCAAGGGAAGAAGGAAGGAGAAGTATGAGTTTATGGAAAGAGATGAGTAAGGGAGCATGAGATAGGGGGACAAGGAGATAAATGGGTAGGGAAGGGGGCAGCAGTTGTATGGAAGTAATGGATGAAAGAAGAAGTTTCATTGACTACGTTAGTGATCATAGCACTTACTCTGCTTTACTTTATATAAGGAGGCGTCACTTCACTGCTTTAATGTGTGTGTGTGTGTGTGTGTTACCATTTTGTCCTAGGTAAATGTCGATTAGACACTAGGCCTGTTGTATGTGTGTGTGTACTCACCTAATTGTGGTTACAGGGGTCGATTCACAGCTCCTGGCCCCGCCTCTTCACTGATCGCTACTAGATCTCTCTTTCTTTTCCATGAGCTTTATCATGCCTCTTCTTAAAGCTGTGTATGGATCCTGCCTCCATTTCATCACTTCCCAGACTATTCCACTTCCTGACAACCCTGTGACTGAAGAAATACTTCCTAACATCCATGTGATTCATCTGAGTCTTCAACTTCCAACTGTGACCTCTTGTTACTGTGTCCCATCTCTGGAATATCCTGTTTCTGTCCACCTTGTCATTTCCTCTCAGTATTTTATATGTTATCATATCTCCCCTATCCCTCCTGTCCTCCAGTGTCGTCAGGTCGATTTCCCTTAACCTCTCCTCGTAGGACATGCTCCTTAGCTCCGGGACTAGTCTTGTTGCAAACCTTTGCACTTTCTCTAATTTCCGTACGTGCTTGGCTAGGTGTGGGTTCCAAACTGGTGCTGCATACTCCAATATAGGCCTGATATACACGGTGTACAGGGTCCTGAACGATTCCCTATTGAGATGTCGGAATGCTATTCTTAGGTTTGCTAGGCGCCCATATGCTGCAGCAGTTATCATGTCTTCTTTTCCCTTCCCCAATCTTTATGACTTTGCACTTGGTGGGGTTGAACTCCAGGAGACAGTTTCTGGACCAGGCCTGCAGCCTGTCCAGATCCCTTTGCAGTTCTGCCTGGTCCTCGTCCGATAAATTCTCATCAACTTTGCATCATCTGCAAACAGGGACACTTCAGAGTTTATTCCTTCCGTCATGTCGTTCACATATACCGGAAACAGCACCGGTCCTAGGACTGACCCCTGTGGAACCCCGCTTGTCATAGGTGCCCACTCTGACACCTCGTCATGTACCATGACTCGCTTATGTCTTCCCGACAGGTATTTCCTGATCCATTGCAGTTTCTTAGCTGTTATCCCTGCCTGGTCCTCCAGCTTATTCATTAATCTCTTGTGTTTAACTATGTCAAAAGCCTTCTTACAGTCCAAGAAAATGCAATCTATCCACCCCTTCTCTTTGTCTTACTGTTGTCACCTTGTCATAGAACTCCGGTAGGTTATGTGACACAGGATTTCCCGTCCCTGAAACCGTGCTGGTTGTCATTGATAAGCTCATTCCTTTCTAGGTGCTCCACCACTCTTCTGATAATTTTCTCCAAGACTTTGTATACCATACATGTCAGTGACACTGGTCTGTAGTTTAATGCTTCGTGTCTGTCTCCTCTTTTAGAAATTGGTCATACATTTGCTGTCTTCCATACCTCAGGTAGTCGCCCTGTTTCGATAGATGTGGTGAAGACTGTTGTTAGTGGCACACATAGCGCCTCTGCTCCCTCTCTCAGGACCCATGAAAAGATGTTATCTGGCCCGATCGCCTTTGAGGTATCTAGCTCGCTCAGCAGCCTCTTCACTTCTTCCTCGGTTGTATGTATTGTGTCCAACACTTGATGGTGTACCCCACCTCTCCGTCTTTCTGGAGTCCCTTCTGTCTCCTCTGTGAACACCTCTTTGAATCTCATGTTGAGCTCCTTGCATACTTCGC
This sequence comes from Cherax destructor, assembly GCA_009830355.1. NCBI lineage: Eukaryota > Metazoa > Arthropoda > Malacostraca > Decapoda > Parastacidae > Cherax > Cherax destructor. The sequence goes on from WNWK01001368.1 coordinate 142,244, forward strand.
GGTCGTTTCTTGTGATCTTCCCTCCTTCCTTCCTCAGCCTGATTACCTGCTCCTTGACTGTTGTTTTCCTTGCGTGTGTGTGTGTGTGTGTGTGTGTGTGTGTGTGTGGGTGTTTATATATATATATATATATATATATATATATATATATATATATATATATATATATATATATATATATATATATATATATATATATATATATAATATGTACACACACAAGGAGGCATCTCTGCTAATGCTCCTTAATTACCTTTGTCTTGCGTTTTTTTTTTGTCGTGTCTTGAGAGGCAGAGAAATGTTGGAAGTTGCTTTGTGTTTGCATCATCCCCTTAAGGATGGGGGTGCCTTGATGCTGGTGTGGGGCTCTTGATCCAAGGAAGTGAATTTATCCTTCCCTTGGTTCGTTAACGACTCGTTGTCTTCAGGCGTTTTATAACCCCTTCAATTTAACGATTCCTCCAAGATTAAAATAAATGAAATTTTCTAAGACGTTTCTTCGAAGAGAGAAAAATGGGGAAGGAGGGAAGTGAAGGAGAGAAGGAAGGAGAGAGAGAAGGACGTGAGGGAAGGAAGTAGAGAGAGAAGGACGTGAGGGAAGGAAGTAGAGAGAGAAGGACGGGAGGGAAGGAAGTAGAGAGAGAAGGACGGGAGGGAAGGAAGTAGAGAGAGAAGGACGGGAGGGAAGGAAGTAGAGAGAGAAGGACGGAGGGAAGGAAGTAGAGAGAGAAGGACGGGAGGGAAGGAAGTAGAGAGAGAAGGACGGGAGGGAAGGAAGTAGAGAGAGAAGGACGGGAGGGAAGGAAGTAGAGAGAGAAGGACGGGAGGGAAGGAAGTAGAGAGAGAAGGACGGGAGGGAAGGAAGTAGAGAGAGAAGGACGGAGGGAAGGAAGAATACAGGGAAAGAAGGAAGGATTCGAGAGGCGGGAACGAAAGGAGGGGGTGAGAAGGGACGGCGTAGAGGAGGGGAACGAGAAGAATGGTATGAGGAAAGAAAGGAAGAAAGAAAGGGAGGAGGAGGAACCAGCTAACTACTCAACATTCACCACAGTAACTCAACCAAACACTTTTATTCAACAATTCATACATTAATTACAGTAATTAGCAAGACATTTGCGCTAATTATCACGTTCCGCTTGTAGGTTAAGCGCTCGTAAAATAGCGTCAGTGAAGGTAGTAGCTGCAACAGCATGATTTAATTTTCACTGCACCTGTGATTTACCTCTGACATGTCTCCAGGGTTCTGCCCTCTCAGTTCGGTCTAGGACCAGGCCTATAAAATCTCACGTAGGTTTGTCTCAAGTCTTGACATACATTTCCCTCCGCCAAGAGTGTATCGGGAAAAGTTGGGAGAGAGCCTTCTGATTTTCTGTCTACGTGTGTCGCAAGTGGGCATTGTGCAAGAGTGAATGTTTATAATATTGCTTCTTGTAATGTTGGTACTGATAATGTTGGTACTGATAATGCTGGTACTGATAATGTTGGTACTGATAATGTTGGTACTGATGATGTTGGTACTGATAATGTTGGTACTGATAATGTTGGTACTGATAATGTTGGTACTGATAATATCGGTACTGATAATGTTGGTACTGATGATGTTGGTACTGATGATGTTGGTACTGATGATGTTGGTACTGATGATGTTGGTACTGATGATGTTGGTACTGATGATGTTGGTACTGATAATGTTGGTACTGATGATGTTGGTGCTGATAATGTTGGTACTGATGATGTTGGTACTGATGATGTTGGCGCTGATAATGTTGGTACTGATTATGTTGGTACTGATAATGTTGGTACTGATAATGTTGGTACTGATAATGTTGGTACTGATAATGTTGGTACTGATAATGTTGGTACTGATAATTTTGGTGCTGATAATGTTGGTACTGATGATGTTGGTACTGATAATTTTGGTGCTGATAATATTACTCCTTATAATGTTACTCCTTATAATATTACTCCTTACAATATTACTGCTTATAATATTGGTACTCAGTGAGGGAGGAGTACCAGATGGGAAGTTTGACAACAAATATCAGAACAGAGATAGTAAAGACCATCATCTTTGTTAATCATACCAAGGATGACACTTTCTGGTGCACCTCAGCTATCATCACATTGATGTTTGTTCCCTCTCCCTATCTTTCTTCGTTCGTTCATTCGTTCGTTCCTTCCTTTACTATTAACGCCTGTTCCCCGTCACTGCTTCCCTCCTTCCTTCCCTCCAGCCATCAGTGGCCGTTCATCACTGCTTCCCTCCTTGCTTCCTCCAGTCATCAATGGCCGTTCATCACTGCTTCCCTCCATTCATCAATGGCCGTTCATCACTGCTTCCCTCCTTCCTTCCCTCCAGTCATCAATGGCCGTTCATCACTGCTTCCCTCCATTCATCAATGGCCGTTCATCACTGCTTCCCTCCTTCCTTCTTTCCAGTCATCAATGGCCGTTCATCACTGCTTCCCTCCATTCATTAATGGCCGTTCATCACTGCTTCACTCCTTCCCTCCAGTCATCAATGGCCGTTCATCACTGCTTCCCTCCTTCCTCCCTCCAGTCATCAATGGCCGTTCATCCTGCTTCCTCCATTCATCAATGACCGTTCATCACTGCTTCCCTCCTTCCTTCCCTCCATTCATCAATGGCCGTTCATCACTGCTTCCTCCTTCCTTCCCTCCATTCATCAATGGCCGTTCATCACTGCTTCCCTCCTTCCTTCCCTCCAGTCATCAATGGCCGTTCATCACTGCTTCCCTCCAGTCATCATTGGCCGTTCATCACTGCTTCCCTCCTTCCTTCCCTCCAGTCATCAATGGCCGTTCATCACTGCTTCCCTCCAGTCATCATTGGCCGTTCATCACTGCTTCCCTCCTTCCTTCCCTCCAGTCATCAATGGCCGTTCATCACTGCTTCCCTCCAGTCATCATTGGCCGTTCATCACTGCTTCCCTCCTTCCTTCCCTCCATTCATCAATGGCCGTTCACTATCAGTGTTTTTGTCCTCATCTGATGTACCTGGCGTCTGTGCTTGTCTATGTCTAATGGCGGATGGGAAACAACAAAGGCGCGAGAACCGTGCTTTGAAATACTGAACTTTTTTGCTTTGCTTTTGCTGGATTTTGCACTATTTACTACAACTCTGTGTTCTGTTTGTGAGAAAGTTGAATATCCCTTTGCCTATTTAACTCTTTATACCTGTCGCATTTAGTTTTACAGTTACCCTATGATCGCATTTGTCAAAGGTTTGGTTTCACTATAGGTATGCCTGCACGCACTCATGCACGCGAATGTTCGGGCTCTCTCTCTCAAACACACACACACACACACACACACTATCCACATTCCCTCTAACTCTGCTCCCCATTCTTCCTTTATCGCCCTTTACTAATGCTCCCCTCCCTCAAACTCAACGCCCTAACACCCTTCAGCTTCTTTCCCTAGCTCCCTTACCCACTGCCCCTAGCGTCCTTCCCTCCCTTTTCCAGTGTCACCACTAACTTAACATTACACCAACTTCAGTGATGTAGACATGGCAGTCAGATGAGACGCCTCGGTGCCACCAGTCAGATGAGACGCCTCGGTGCCACCAGTCTTCGCACTCATCTTTTAATTTGCGCGCTTGTTAACTAACTTCTATTACTGAAGGCGACCGCCCCCCTTTTTTTTAATTTCTGACCATTTCTCTGTGATACGAGGTGTGTGTGTGTGTGTTTATTTCTTTATATTTTTCTTTAACCGCTGAAGTCAGCCTGAATATAGTGAACCTCGTATGTTTCAAGGGTTGTATATTATAATAAACTAACTCTATATACTTAAAATTAAACTGCATTACATAAGTTTTAGCAGTAACTTTAATTTAGGTATAGAATTTAAAAAATCCACAAGATACAATTTTACATCAAAATGCAGATTAAAAAATCAAATTATCAGCACTGGATTAAAAAAAAAAATACATATGTATAGTATGTGTATATACATCCGTTATGTTCTTCATATAAAACGTGCATTTCAGCACGCATTACAGTTTCTTTATTTTTGCCTTATCTAATACTCAGCACAAATTTTGCTATTACTATTCCGTTTTAGATTAGGTTATCGTAAATTAACCCGTATTTGTGTATGGTATTATTAACCGATAATAACGAAATAAATAATTGGGCGGCTTACGTCTGGCACCGTAGGATATATCGTAGTGTCTTAGAGCGTTGATATCACCACGCACATTACTGCTACTACCACCGCCACCACCACTACTACTACTACTATCACTACCACCACCACTACTACCAGCTCAAGGCTAATTGTGTGAGGGCGCATACCACTTGCAGGATGTGAAAGATTACCTTGGAGCAAATCGTTCGTTGTGCTACACTTGTCTTGGTGTTAACAGAGCTGAGTCTTACAGTTTGTAGGACGGTTCTTACACCAGCGTGTGTTGCTCCCTTCACTCTGTTTATTATACACCAGGTGAACAGGGAAAGTTGAATTCTGAACGCTGTTATGAAGTTCAGAGCAGCGAGGGGAATGTTTAATGTTGTTGGACTTGTGTATTGGTTGGTGCTCATGGTATAGGCCAGTACACACGGCAGTGCCTACTGGATGTGCACCAGTACACACACAAGTGTGTGTGTGTGAGAGTGAAATACAGGTACTTTTCCTCTCTCAGAATTGCTCTAATATTGACTTCTTTTGATGGAGGAGGCGCTCTTGGCCACCAGTGTTGCCATTACCCAGAATTTAGTAAGAATTAACTTTGAATATTCCCCGATCCTGATCGTTAGTGTGGACGCCGGATGACTTAACCTATTGAGCGCGTGGAGCAGCTAGGTCAGGCTTGCTACTTGCACGCTCCCATCTGGGATGGAAGGAGACATGGGACTTGAATGTAAGGGGATAGAGGTTGGCTTGAATTGAAGGAGCTGCAAACTGCATGTGAAAAATCTTTATTGATGGTGATGGAAGTTAGGAGGATGGGTTGGAAGGAGGGAGACAAGGGCGTGGATGTTCGGGGGTTACAGGTAGGGAGGCTTGGATAGGAGAGAGAGGGAATTTTTATGAGAGAGGGGTAGGGGGTTTAGAGGGAAGGATAAAGAGAAAACGTTCATGGGAAGGGATAAAAAAAAGGTAAATTTGATGGAACAGGAATGCAAACCGTCAAAAACATGTACACAATACTGAATCCGGAATACTCTCATTTGACCTGTCGGGTAGACGTTGTGTGCAGGTCTGTCTCGTCGGGTAGACGTTGTGTGCAGGTCTGTCTCGTCGGGTAGACGTTGTGAGGGGATCTATACCGTCGGGTAGACGTTGTGAGGGGATCTATACCGTCGGGTAGACGTTGTGAGGGGATCTATACCGTCGGGTAGACGTTGTGAGGGGATCTATACCGTCGGGTAGACGTTGTGAGGGGATCTATACCGTCGGGTAGACGTTGTGAGGGGATCTATACCGTCGGGTAGACGTTGTGAGGGGATCTATACCGTCGGGTAGACGTTGTGAGGTGATCTATACCGTCGGGTAGACGTTGTGAGGGATCTATACCGTCGGGTAGACGTTGTGAGGGATCTATACCGTCGGGTAGACGTTGTGAGGGATCTATACCGTCGGGTAGACGTTGTGAGGGGATCTATACCGTCGGATAGACGTTGTGAGGGGATCTATACCGTCGGGTAGACGTTGTGAGGGGATCTATACCGTCGGGTAGACGTTGTGTGCAGGTCTGTCTTGTCGGGTAGACGTTATGAGGGATCTATACCGTCGGGTAGACGTTGTGAGGGATCTATACCGTCGGGTAGACGTTGTGAGGGATCTATACCGTCGGGTAGACGTTGTGAGGGATCTATACCGTCGGGTAGACGTTGTGAGGGGATCTATACCGTCGGGTAGACGTTGTGATGGGATCTGTACCGTCGGGTAGACGTTGTGATGGGATCTGTACCGTCGGGTGGTACATCGTGCATCCTCGTAACTTGATTGTCTCCACAAGAGAGAGAAGTGACGGGCGCCAACACACCCACACACACAGGCACACACACGACACCGTTGTGATGCCGGATCTGTACCGTCGGGTCCGACGTTGTATGGATCTGTCCTGGGTGGTCACACGCATCCTCACACAATATTGTCTCCACAAGAGCAAAGGTCCGCTGCACTCATTGGATCAGGAATACCTGTCAGGGAGCAGCAGCGAGTCATGGTACGTGGCGAGGTGTCAGAGTGGGCGCCGGTGACGAGCGGGGTTCCACAGGGTCAGTCCTGGGACCAGTGCTGTTTCTGGTATTTGTGAACGACATGACGGAAGGAATAGACTCCGAAGTGTCCCTGTTTGCAGATGATGTGAAGTTGATGAGAAGAATTCAATCGGACGAGGACCAGGCAGAACTACAAGGGATCTGGACAGCCTGCAAGCCTGGTCCAGCAACTGGCTCCTGGAGTTCAACCCCACCAAGTGCAAAGTCATGAAATTGGGGAAGGGCAAAGAAGACCGCAGACGGAGTACAGCCTAGGGGCCAGAGACTGCAAACCTCAATCAAGGAAAAGATCTTGGGGTGAGTATAACACCAGACACATCTCCTGAGGCGCACATCAACCAAATAACTGCTGCAGCATATGGGCGCCTAGCAAACCTAAGAACAGCATTCCGACATCTTAATAAAGAATCGTTCAGGACCCTGTACACTGTGTACGTTAGGCCCATATTGGAGTATGCAGCACCAGTTTGGAACCCACACCTAGCCAAGCATGTGAAGAAGCTCGAGAAAGTGCAAAGGTTTGCAACAAGACTAGTCCCAGAGCTAAGGGGTATGTCCTACGAGGGAGGTTAAGGGAAATCGACCTGACGACACTGGAGGACAGGAGAGATAGGAGAGACATGATAACAACATATAAGATACTGAGAGGAATTGACAAAGTGGACAGAGACAGAATGTTCCAGAGATGGGACACAACAACAAGGGGACACAGATGGTAGTTGAAGACTCAGATGAATCACAGAGATGTTAGGAAGTATTTCTTCAGTCACAGAGTTGTCAGGAAGTGGAATAGTTTAGGAAGCGATGTAGTGGAGGCAGGCTCTATACATAGCTTTAAGCAAGGTATGATAAAGCTTATGGCGCAGGGAGAGTGACCCAGTAGCGGCCAGTGAAGAGGCGGGGCCAGGAGCTTTGACTCGACCCTGCAACCCAACTAGGTGTACAACTAGGTGAGTAAAAACACACACACACACACACACACACACACACACACACACACGCGACACACAGAGCGGGTAGAGTGACCGAGTAGCGGCCAGTGAAGACGCGGGGCCACAACTAGGTGAGTGTATATATATATATATATATATATATTATATATATATATATATATATATATATATGCACACACACACGCACGCACACACACACACACACCTGCAGTGAAATAGACATAAAGATAGAAACAAAAACAGAAGAAAGAAAGCAGAGGGAGGGAAGAAAGAAGACGAGCCTGAAATGCATGGGACGAGAGAGAGATATATAGTAAGGAACGGAAGGAAGGAAATGAAAAGTGGATGACAAGGGGAAGCCAGGGAAGGGGAGAGGGTAAGAATAGGGAGAGGGAAGAACAAGAAGCCGTGCGTGAAGAGTAGGAAGAGGGGAGAGGGTAAGATATATTGAGAATTAAGTGCAAAATATCTGAGGGTAAATACGATCATGTTGAGTGTAATGTGGTGAGCAGCCGGGGAGAGGGGAGATAGAAGAGGATAGGGGAGGAAAGCGGGGAGAGAGGGGGAAGATGAGATTTAGAAGATCGGAAAAACGGGAATAAGCTGTGATGGGGAGATTTGAAGAGTAGGTAAATGGGAAGATTTAAAAGGGGAGGTGACTGCTGAGAGAGGGAATCAGAAGAGAAAGAGAGAGAGAGAAACGAAGAGATGGGATAATCTGAATTAAGGAACACCAACATCACGGTACACAACTCTCCAACTTTCGTATCAGTAAATACCAGAAATATTGCCCGAACAAAGGTACCTAATTAGCCTGGCTGTAGTTCGTACGTTGGAATACGTGCGGCCAGCAGTAACAGTCTGGTTGATCAGGCCCTGATCCACCGGGAGGCCTGGTCAAGGACTGGGCCGCGGGGGCGTTGACCCCCGGAACACCCTCCAGGTAGGTAGACAAGTCTATAGGAGGGAATTAAGCTAGTTTCTGCAGGAGGTGCCTGATTACCTAGGTTGTGATGGCTAGCTGGACTCCATAAAATATTGCGAAACGATTTTAAAAATTATAGCTCAGACACAGAATAGATTAAATTTCAGAATTCTAAAAAGCTTATGTAATAGAGAACTTAAGCCTGAACTCCATGACAATGAATCTAACAGACTTAGGAAACTGCTGTTACAGTCGCACATTGTGCTGTACATAACTTCTGGTTATGTTCACAGAGCTGTTTTGATGATTCCTTGTGCTGTATGTGACCACAGCTGTCTGCCAGGCTCACACAGCTGTTTTGATACTTTGTATTGTATACCACAGCTGTCTGTCATGCTCACACAGCTGTTTTGATACTTTGTATTGTATACCACAGCTGTCTGTCATGCTCACACAGCTGTTTTGATACTTTGTGTTGTATACCACAGCTGTCTGCCATGCTCAGGCAGGCAAGCTGTTTGTGATGAGCTTGGTGGTTGTATACCACAGGTGTCTGCCATGCTCAGGCAGGAAGGTTGTGATGGCTGGTGGGTCTGTGGCCGGCTGGCACAATCAGGCCGTTTGCCCAAATAGTGATGAGGGAAGCTTGGCCTGAGGCCGGGCTGCGGGGAGAGGGATGGGGGAAGGATGGGGAGGAGGGGCTAGGAGAACCCTAGAAACCGATCACAGATTTATAATGTAGTTTCGGTTTTGTTTTGCCCGACTTTCTGTAAAGATAATTGATAAAGATAGTTTATTGTTGTCAGTGTTGGTCAGTAACTGCCTAAGACTAAACTTGGTCTCCTGACTGCTGCTACGCTTATTAATTTTAACTTTGCATTCATCTTTTGATAAAGTATATTATTTTCGATACTTGTTATAGCTCGTACATTATGTGAATTTCCAGTCTCTTACCGAAGAAACATAATAGTAATCATGGCAATTAAGTTTTCACCAATACTTTTAAAATCATGCAGTGGAATTAATATTTTAACAAGAATTAAGATGTTACCTAATATGCATACATATATGTCGTGCCGAATAGGTAAAACTGGTCAATTAGCAAGAACTCGTTTAAAATTAAGTCCTTTCTAAAATTTTCTCTTGCACATTTAAAGATATATTTTTTTCATTTGTTAATATAAATTAATGATTTTGTACCAGAAGAACCTTAGGAAACTTACCTAACCTTATTATAACAAGCGCAATGCCTAATCCAACTAAATATATTTTATATAAGTTTACAATAATTTAATAAACACAATGAAATATATTTTTTTCGTTAGATTCAGAAATTATTGCATACACAAATTTTTGCTTGCCCTAATCGGCAAGAAGTGCGTTGATATATATATATATATATATATTATTGTAACCACAAACGAGTGGTATTGATCAATAACAACGCTGCACTAGCCAAGGACTCGAACCCATGTTGTACAACTAGCCCCTGCTGCTTGCTCACTTATCACTGTATCTGGGGACTGTATTGAGTGAGAACGCTTCGCAGTTTGCAGTGATTGACCACAACTCAATTGCCAAAACAGTTTATATAACTGACCACTCTAACCACAATAATAATATTACGGTAAAATAATATCTTTCTTCTTTCTTTCAACACATCGGCCGTTTCCCACCGAAGCGGGGTGGCCCAAAAGAAAAAACGAAAATTTCTCCTTTTACATTTAGTAATATATACAGGAGAAAGGGTTATTAGCCCCTTGCTCCCGGCATTTTAGTCGCCTCTTACGACACGCATGGCTTACGGAGGAAGAATTCTGTTCCACTTCCCCATGGAAGTGAAAATAAAATTAATGTACAACTATGATGTATAATGGAACGAGCATAAAATGCCTTAAATAAACTCCTCTTAGTTGCAAACAGTAGTCACTGTGAAAGACACAAAAGAATGGAACATCGTAGAGGTGCTTGGCAGTGGCTGGCCTGTGTGATGTAGCCAGCATCTTGTTGACTCTGGGGAAGAGCCCCGAAATATTAGCCAAGTTTCTCCTTGTTTTCGGCATTTTAATGGTTTTCAAGTTTTTCGTTTTTCCCAAAGTTTCCTCCTGCCTCTATTTTTATTTGATTTTTCTTTACGATATACGAGAAAGTTTGCGTTGGCAATAATAATTCTGTTGCTCTGTTTTTTCTATACGTCTTTGTTCTCTTCTCTTTTGTCATGCGTTGTTCTGCATGTTTCTCTATGCTCACGTTTCCCTTTGTTGTTAAGAGTTGAGAGTGCTGAGTGCAAGGGTTCATAATTCAAGGAACTGGAACCACTACAGATATATTGGAACCACTCTCCCTTTCCTTGAATCTAACCTGGTTACCTCCCATTCCTGAAACGCTAAAGATTTAGTGATAATAATATAGTGAATTACCTTTGAAGTATACCTTTGAAGAGTTTCGAGAGTTTCTCTACTCTCTGAGCCCGGCCATGGGCCAGGCTCGTCTGGTGCTGAAATTTCTCAGTGAACTCTGTATCTTCTCAGTTGTTTCATGCTGTATTTTCTTAGCTGTGACACATACACTGTAGACTGGAAGTAGAGGAAAGATTGGCACTGGAGCTGGACTCAGCAACTTGTAAATGAGACCACCCGACGCCTGAGGCAGTTCAATAGCAGGCGACCCTTCAGCTAAAGGGAGGCGAGGTACTTAGATGCTGAAGGGCTCTTGATTCAGAAAACTGGAGCTACTCTGTCTCGACTCTGCCCTGATTACCTCTTATTCACCCCTGGCGCTGTATGACGGGTGCTAGGTAGACACAAATCAGCTTAACTGAATGTTTATTGACAGGCTTGACGGCAGCCAAGGTTGAGGCTCTTGCTCAGTACACACGGCTCTGTCTTAAAACATGTCTTTTTCTAACATGTTTCTGAACGTCTGTTTCTGAACGAGCTATGCCTACATGATATATCTGACAGTATGCAAGGTAAGTAAAAGTCGCATTTTCTGGGTCTTGGAACGAATTACCATTAGCCTATGTTTTTTGGGGGTTGAGATGCAACATTTTGAAGGTAGGATATATCTTCTAGAACGGATTAATATCATAAGTCAAAAGGACCACTGTTCTCGAGAGTAAGGGCTCGTAGAATTCATACAGCTTCAGGGACATGGGTGGTAATAAGGTTTAATATGAGAAAGGGGAGTATAGCTCTAATTTCATGGATCACGAGCTTTTCATCGCGAAGGCACCCTGCCTCCTTTCCCTGAAGGGACCAGGTGTACAGAGTGCCATGTAGCACACTGCAGCAATAACTCTTATTGACATATAAACAAAATAATCATGACAATTATTTCAGTAAATTGTCAAAAATACTTATAGCACTGTAGGAGTCTTATATACTACTTACCTCTGATATATCTTTGATGGGCTTCGAGAGTTTTTCTACTCCTGCAGCCCGGCCCTGAGCCAGGCTTGTCTAATGCTTGCCTGGTCACCAAGGTTGTTACTGCTATCTTCTTTCTGCCCACATACCCATCACAACATCGTTGATCCGGCACTTGGGGAAGCCATTTATCTAGATTCCTGTTGAAGCTTGTACACTTGTTCTAGCAGTGCTTTTGATATATTCTGGTAAGATCTTAAAAAGAAATCAGTGACCGTGGGTGTTGATACATTGCTCTCTTATTGTTCCCACGGCGTCCCTGTCTTTCACTAGGTTTCCTTCTCACTCCAGTATGTTATGACAGTTTACAGATTTGGGATTAGGCCCACAGTACTGTCTTCATATATCTCTCATGCGTTTTCATGTATCTCTCCTCCGCTCCACCGAGAATATATTTAGGACTTTGAGGTCTTCCCAGTTATTTAAATGCTTTGTTGGCCGTAAATGACAGCTGGATCTGTTTCAGCTCTATCGGACCTGTCACCACTGAACAATGCTCTAAGCGAGTGAGCACAATAAATTTGAATAGTGTAACCATTGGCACTATTTCCTTTGTTTTAAAAATTCTCATTATCCTGGTATCGTGGCATTTGTCTTATTATGCTCTTTAAAAGAAAGGTCAGCTGACGTTGACTCGCAAGTCCTTCACGCCTTCTTTTCGTTTTACTTGATTTTTTTGTTTGCGTCTTTTATACAGTGTGCCTTTCGAGTTCGCTCTTAAAAATGTTGATACAGTAAAAAAAATATTAAAAATTCTCTCATGTCTATAAGATTCCCATAAAAATACAAGAGAGTTTATTATGGTCAAACTGTAAAAAGTTTTGAACTAAAATTACAGCAAAATAAATATAACATTCGAACTGGAAAGAGAGAGTAATGCTCTGTTTATTTATGCTAGAGATTTTAACTATCCCATTGATTCTCAAAATGTTGAGAAAGTTGTATAAAGCAGGTCCAAAGTTGAGCGAAATATAATCGAATTACGTTTCATTAAAAAAATAGTACTTATTTTAATATGAATATTACTTCAGGGTTATATAAATTAGATTAATTTTTAATTGATAGCATTTGTGAAGAATTTAAGCTATGCCTGACATGCCACTCATAAATTTTACTTGACATGTGACACTACGTTCTCACACTTGGTGTGTTGGATCATGTGTGAGGTGATATCTCAGCCTTATAAGTCTTCTGCTGTCTTATTATTTTTATTATTCCTTGATAGTATGAGAAATCGCGAAATCGCTTACATTTTTTAGTGGTTTTAAATATATAATATAATTGTGTGTGTAATTTATACACATACAATATATACTTCTCCTGAGCAAATACTATAATTTTATAACTCGGACTGTGATTTAAAAAGCAGTAAAAAATAAGGAGACTTCCGGGGACTTAGCGAGATGTGGTCCTTAAGGAATCTGGCGATTCTCCGTCGGGAAGGTTGTCGAATGTACTTAATGAAATGGAAGTAGACATTTACTGCTAGGGATGAGAAATGTAAGTAGACATTTACTGCTTGGGTTGAGAAATGGAAGTAGACATTTACTGCTTGGGATGAGAAATGGAAGTAAACATTTACTGCTTGGGATGAGAAATGGAAGTAGACATTTACTGCTTGGGATGAGAAATGTAAGTAGACATTTACTGCTTGGGATGAGAAATGGAAGTAAACATTTACTGCTTGGGATGAGAAATGTAAGTAGACATTTACTACTTGGGATGAGAAATGGAAGTAAACATTTACTGCTTGGGATGAGAAATGGAAGTAAACATTTATTGCTTGGGATGAGAAAGGAGATCTCTTAGAATGGGTGAAGTGCTAGAATAGGTGAAATCAAAATGAGTAAATTGTTAATTAGAATAGACGAAGTATGAGTTAGAATGAGTGAGGTGTGTTAGAATGCTAAGTGTGATTTAGAATAGGTGAAACAGTGAATGAGTGAAATGGAATGTGGGAGTGTGAATTAAAATGAGTAAATGTGAGTTTGAATGATTGAAGCCTGATTAAGACTGGGTGGGTGGGAGTTAGAATGGGCGTGTATGACGAAAAAGAGTGAAGATGAAATAAAGTTGAAAGTGAGGAAAAGCAACGATGATGGATGAAAGTCAAACTGAAATGCTGACAGCTTGTGGGATAAATTGTTAGAATGTTTTGTGTGTTTGTTTATTGTTTGTATGAAAGACTGCGAGGTGTTCAAGTAATAATTGTGTGTGTGTGTGTGTGTGTGTGTGTGTGTGTGTGCGTGCGCGTGCGTGCGTCCGTCCGTCCGTCCGTCTGTCCGTCCGTTCCTGGACAGAGAAAAAGGGAATAACAGTATAAGAATTATAGGTGAGCAAATCTGTTGAGTATACAAGTTAAAGCTTCAGTAATTGAGAATACAAAATAAAATCACAGATTGAAATGAGGGAGAAAAGAGATAGAGCGAATTTAGAAAGAGAAGGATATGTGTGGATCAGAAGTTTACATGTGCGTGTTCCATTTGAAAATGTGTATGATAAATGTGTGTATATAGAATCCATGGGTAAGCTTTGAAAATGCATGTATTTAAACTGTTTAAAGCTGCAGGAATATTATAGTGAGAAGTCTTCAGTAGGAATCTGGATCACCACCTCCGCCGAGTGCCAAATGAACCAGGCTGCGATTCGTCTGTGGGCCAGCGTGCCACTAGTAGCAACGGCCTGGTTGAAGGGGCAATTACCAAGGAAGTATGGCTAATGGCTGGGCAGAGAGGGTAGAAAAACCTTTGAAAGAGGTCAAAGAGATGTCACACAGGTATGAAGCAGTTGACACGTGTAGAAAAAACGATCTTCCAGTAAAAGTTGGTGGTAGACAAAGATGCAGGAGACTACAATTGTTGTTGATTGTTTGTTTACTTTGTAGTAAGAGTGGATGGTAGACATGCATGTGGGACACCGCCGTGCTTGTTGATGCACGAGGATGAAGCGTAAATAGTTACTTAAAATGTTAGTGAGAAGTGTGAACTTGAATAATAATTAATGTAAGAGTGGTAGTTGCCTCGTTTGCTAGGGAGTTTGGAGGTGTGTTGAAGAAGGAAGATGATAGTGAATGCAGGAAAGAGAAAGGTGAGGAATATTAGTAGAAGCAAAGGGAAAGAATGAGTTTTGATTGGAAGGAAAGATTATGGAGCAAGTGAATCTACTAAGGATTAGATAAATCTCAAGATAGATGAGATTAATGAAGCTGTGTAACTGTTGAAGAACAAACCCTAACAGATCAAATTGTGACACAACCTCACACTGTTCATGACAGAAGATACTCATTGTCATTGTGAGTAAATTAACTCATACCTCGTGACATAACAAACTTAAACTGTTCGTGACAGAACAGATACACCGTTCGTGATAGAACAAATTGTGGCAAACTCTGTCCATGATCAAACAAACTCAGTCTTTGTAAAAGAAATAAAATCTTCTTGTGACAGAACACACTGCCCCTGACAGGTCAAACCCTCCATCTTTGTAAAATAACAAACTCAGTCGCTTGTGACGTAACAAACTCACTTTGTGACAGAACAAGCGTGCAATATACCTTATGGAACGAAAGACGTTGTCCGTGACAGTACCGTCGCACTCTGTGACAAACCAATATTGTGGAAATACACAAAGGTCTGTAACCCAGGATAGCCAGTAATAAACAATATGGCTTCGTCGGAAATTGAGTGTCAGTATATCCTAGGTACGAGTAATAATATTTTTAGATGTTGGGATTTCCGAGTTATTACTTGATAAAAAAGTGAGATGGCAATCAGGGGCGTGTGTCTGGCTGTGATGTGCTGTAATGTAAATATTGTGTGTGTGTGTGTGTTTGTGTGCGTGTGTGTTGTGTGCGTGTGTTGTGTGTGTTGTGTGTGTGTGTTGTGTGTTGTGTGTTGTGTGTGTGTTGTGTGTGTGTGTGTGTGTGTGTGTTGTGTGGGTTGTGTGGGTGTGTTGTGTGTGTGTTGTGTGGGTGTGTTGTGTGTGTGTTGTGTGCGTGTGTTGTGTGCGTGTGTTGAGTGTGTTGTGTGCGTGTGTTGTATGTGTTTTGTGTGCGTGTGTTGTGTGTGTTTTGTGTGCGTGTGTTGTGTGTGTATGTGTGTGTGTGTATGTGTGTGTGTGTGTTTGTATTTTTAAAAATCCTCCAATCCTCTCGTGATTTAATATAATAAAATGTTGATGTTGTCGTTTTGCTTTTAGACAAATTGTCACAAATTAGGTTTTATACCGGGAAATGTTGAAGATACTCTTGCCATTGGCGTTTTATGACACTTGTAATGTAGTGAATGTTGAATTTAATTTTCCATTACCAGTAGAAAGGGAAATGTTAAAATTGGAATCTCACTTTACTGTGAATGCGGAAAGATGAAAAATCTGGACCTGGAAAAGTAGGCAGATGGAGCTCCATCTAATAAATCTGACACCAAGAGTAATTCGACAAAGTATATATCAGAGACATTAGAGCAACTCTTGTATCAAGGCACGATGCTCGCCCAAAGTTTTTTTTTTCATTCTCATAACCGACATATGGAGAAGCATCTTGTAGAATGATCATAGCTCTTTATTATCCTATGGAGAAGGATCTTGTAGGATGATCATAGCTCTTTATTATCCTATGGAGAAGGATTTTGTAGAATGATCATAGCTCTCTCTTATCCCATGGAGAAGGATCTTGCAGAACCTTGTAGTGGGCCACAAAAAATTTCACCTATTTGACTGTAAAATTAGCGAAATAAAAACTGAATCGGAATACAAAATGCAATCAAACCGATCAATGGAATAGAGGAAGAATACAAAAGACCATATTGGAAGATTTTTACAAGAGCGGAACATGATAATAATATCGCAAATAGAAGGAAGATAACAAGAACCTTCAAAATAAGGAATGTTAAGTTACTGTTGAGAATGCAAAGAACGTGTACAGTCAAGGCATAATATTGTTGTATACTAACAGCCCATTTATGGCAAGCGAAATTTCATATCTGGAAAATGTACAAAGAGCTTTCATTGCCTACATTAATTCGATAAAATGCTTAAATTATTGGAAATAACTAATGCTCATATTATACTCCCAGAAGTACTGACGAGAAAAATATAATTTTACCTGGTAATTACTAGCGAGATTGGTTCAAAATATGCACACTGAAATAGCCCCTTACAATTATATGTGACAGCCACTACATGGCCCTGATAGTTAGGTTCGTAGGTGATGATGTACTGTGTCTCGTAACTAATAATCAAAGACTGATGTTATGTGAGAATATTAGGAGTTTCCAGCAGTGTGTGTGTGTGTGTGCTTGTTGCCATTTTATCCTAGGTACATGTCGATTAGACACTAGGCCTATTGTATGTGTGTGTGTGTGTGTGTGTCTGTCTGTTTGTCTGTACTAGCCTAATTGTGGTTGCAGGAGTCGATTCATAGCTCCTGGCCCCGAGTCATCACTGGTCGCTACTGTGTGTGTGGGGGCGTAGTAGTTCTTAATTACTCTGAGGAGAGGAGGGTTGCGCAGGTGCAAGAGTTTCCACAGTAACGTAAACAATCTTTCAACAGTTGTATGTGTATAATATGATAATGATTGGATGACAGAATTATTAACATACATATTAAGTACTAATGCTAAGTGGTTCTGACATGTCGCCGAGGTACCCTGCTTCAGACCTTATTTTAGAAGTTTTGAAAACTTTCTCTAAAATCTAAGGAACTTATTGTGTATCATGTATACCACCGGAATATACCGTAAGGCGTTTCTGCTAATTTAATATATGCATATTTGCTATGGAAAGGCTTTTAAGTTAGGCAAATTCAGGAAGTCTGCCGATGCGTGTCCTTGCATGGTCTTTGACAGTGTGGTGGCAGTTTGTGACGCGCTCTAGTCTCCCGGGGCCACAAGTTGATCTCCACGTATCGCTTGAGTTCAAACGTGACTACAAGTCTGACCACATATTGTGCCCATCTTGTCGTATGATCTTTTCTCAGCAAGTGTTGGGTGACGCCTCCCTCGTGTCAGCTCCCCCAGGCTGGGCAAACTGCACTGGACGAGTGAGGTGTGTTGCCCTTCATTGCATGTACACCTACACAGTCATTCAAACTATTTATCCGCTCTTCTTCCCTCCCTCCCCACCTGTCAGTTTTTCTACTTCCCTTTCCTTTCTCCGTACCTTCCTTTTTTTGTTTTTTTTTTTTTTTGCCTCCTTGCCTGTCGGTCTCGGTCTCCCCCTCCTGCTTACCTTGCTTGTTGGCCTTCCTTCTCCATGTCTACAAGCCTCCCTCCCTCTCTCTCTCTCTCTCTGATATGTTTTAAGTAATAATCCCGATGTAAGAGCTAAAATCAACTAGTATTACATTCTGCAATACTGGAATATATTGTCTTAAAATATAGCATGCTAAATATTTAAAAAGACAATGGCAGAACCTGACGCTGCCGCTTTATCTGACTTCACCGACAATTACTGGGTTGTGGCCTCGTGAGCCCGATCGTACCTGGTTTTGAAGCTGTGTACCGAGTTAACCTTCACCTTTTCCTCATCCAGGTTATTCCATTTCTGAAAAACCCTGAGAGTGAAAAAAAATACACTGTAATACACCCAACTTGGTTTCCAGTTGTGCTGCTGTGACCCTGGTGCTCTGGGGTTCGCCTCTTCAAGAGACTGTTTTCTCTGTCAATTCATTAAAAAAATAAATTGTCTTCGTGCCTTTTCCAGCATTTCTCTCTTCCGCGTCATCATGTTCAGTTCCTTTAGTGTCTTCTTATAGTCTTGTCCTATCAGTTTTGGAACAAGTCTTCTTGCAACCATTGATCCTTTCATAGTTTTTGCACTTGTTTAAAAAGATGGGACTTTCACGCTGGGGCTGCATACTTGTGTGTGTGTGAGACAGATAGATACAGAGATAGACAGAGAGAGAGAGAGATTGATTGATTGATTGATTGATTGATTGATTGATTGATTGCCTGTTGAATGCGCATTTGTGGCTACAGACGCAGAGCTTTGCTCTTGGTATATCATCAGTCACTAAATTTGTTATATAGTTAGTTTGCGATGGTTACAAGAGTGTGGCTCCCTGGATGATGCCAGACCAGCGGTCAACCACTAGTGTTCTTTCTTGCACAGCTTCTTTCTCATTTTGCATTTGTGACCTAAAGTTTTCCCTGATTTACATAAGTTATTTACACCAGTAAGAATGTGCACATGGTTTAG
Source organism: Cherax destructor (assembly GCA_009830355.1). Taxonomy (NCBI): domain Eukaryota; kingdom Metazoa; phylum Arthropoda; class Malacostraca; order Decapoda; family Parastacidae; genus Cherax; species Cherax destructor. The sequence continues at coordinate 160,997 of WNWK01001368.1, forward strand.
TCTGTGTACACCAGTAAGAATGTGCACATGGTTTAGTCTGTGTACACCGGTAAGAATGTGCACATGGTGTTCACACATTACGTTTCTCAGCACTGAACGACCCATACGGATTTAGCAAGTCAAGAAATACATCAGCAACAATATTTTTGAATATGGATTCACTTTAGCATCGTCGTTGAATTTTACTTCGATAACTTCAAGAGGGAGGAGGTAAAAACTGAGATGGAGGAGGATAGAAATAAAGGAGATGGAAACAAGAGGGAGAGTAAGAGCAATAATAGGTGTAAAAACACGAGTCCAGAAGAAGGAAAAGCAGCTCTGAGCCTGTATAAATTAACTGAAAAAAATATTTTATTAAAAAATATATTGGTCAGGTGTGATATCGTAAAAAATAAGAAAAGAGATAAGTGTAGTTATTAATAAATCTGTACATGGTGAAATGTTAAAATAAAATCTTGTTCTATAACTGTGTCTTTTGTTAATGTGGTGGGAGGTGCGCCTTTTTATCCCTTGAGCTCACACTTGAGCTAAACAAGTTGCATCAGAGGCTAAACAAGTTGCATCAGAGGCTAAACAAGTTGCATCAGAGGCTAAACAAGTTGCATCAGAGGCTAAACAAGTTGCAGCAGAGGCTAAACAAGTTGCAGCAGAGGCTAAACAAGTTGCAGCAGAGGCTAAACAAGTTGCAGCAGAGGCTAAACAAGTTGCAGCAGAGGCTAAACAAGTTGCAGCAGAGGCTAAACAAGTTGCAGCAGAGGCTAAACAAGTTGCAGCAGAGGCTAAACAAGTTGCAGCAGAGGCTAAACAAGTTGCAGCAGAGGCTTTCATTGCTAATTATTTGTTTGTTTCACATTGCCTGTCGTTTCCCTCTGTCCGGCCACTTGTCCGGATGCACTTCTTTGAACTTCCTGGAATGTGTCATGCTAGGTGATGGTACTACACTGGTGCTCTATACTCTAGGGAAGGTCGCACCTATGAAACGTTGTTTTAAACGTGTCTGTGTCTGCGTTTTTAAATGGCTTTTCTATGTTTACGAGCATAGACTGTGCTGTTGATGTTATTCTGGCTGTGTGCGCTTCATGACACAAGTTTGGAGTAATGGTTATTCATGGGTTTTTTTCTTTAACTGTTTCTTTCAAGTTTTCCTCCCAGATGGTATTCGACCCTCCGAGTACACGGTGTAAGTTGTTTGTGCGTGCGTGCGTGTGCGTGCACTCCTTCCTTTGTGTATGATCACGCCTGTAACGCGCCTATGTGCATTTCTGCTGGTGCGTGATTCCATGCTTACATGTGTGCATGCCACTATGTACACGCGCGCGCATACGCGTGTGCATATATGAGCAGGTGAGCGTACCTAGTATGCGCGCGCGCATGGGCACGTGTGTTTGGGTTTGTCGTGTCAGACTTTAGTATCGGGTCCCCACGGTTATATATCATAGCATTTTTGGGGGGTTTGCGGATTCTTTTGAGATTGAACCAATATTGCAGCAGATGTTTTCATGCAGGTCCATAATCTTTTTTCCGATAGTGATGCTGCTGTATGCGAATTGAATATTTGTTGCTCTGGAATAGTCAGAAGCGGATAGTGTATTCAAGCGCAGCTTTACTTTTGTTTCTTTCTACTTTCACAGATTTTCTGACCTCTGCTGTGAATAATTAAGTATTCCCTTTAAGATTAAAAAACCTTGTGATGTTACCGTCTGTTTCTTTCCACGATTCAGGCTTACGTACGATATTCCAGAACTTTTTAAAGCCTGTGAACTTAAAAAACTTGTATATTCATAGCAGAACATTTTCTTTGAAATTGAGCAGTGTAGCTTGCTTTCCCTATGGTCGTTTTGGGAATTTTAAGTTTTTCTCTGGTCTTTGCGTTTTCGTCTATGTAGGATAACACGAGAGTGAACAATCACAGCTGCTTCCGACTCATCACTCACATTATTTCGTGTCATGTGATGAGCGGAATTGCCCTCAGTTATATTGAATGATAAATTTTTCTCGAGCCAATTTTCTACAATTTCCCATTTTTAAGCTTTATTTTTAGGACGCCATCTTTAGACCCATTCTTCATATGAACTTTAAACGTCAAACAGTTTCCTCTACACCACATACACTCGATCTCATCTCTGAGTCACCAATTTTAATGTTTGTGTGATTTCTGAAGGTTGTGTTAGTAGGTAGTTTGAGGTAATTATTGTAACACTGTTAGGCTAGAATTGTGTACCATTACTTTATTATAATTTTAAGATTGTTTCAAATAGAACATTTTTTATTTATGTGAAGCTTGAATATTGGTGTTGTACACTTCCAGGCTCATTCAAGGTAGGTGACATCGTAGATCTAGAGAATGCATAGATAACCTTCACTGCATATATTAGTTCAGTCAAGCACTTTAATTATTGGGAACGTTTAAAGTTCCTTAACCTGTACTCCTTGGAATGCAGGCGAGAAAGATGCATCATAATTTAATCATGGAGGGACTGGTCCCAAATATGCACATACAAATCACTCCCTAGGAAAGCAAAAGATTAAGCAGACGGTGCAACATACCCCAAATGAAAAGCAGGGGTGCCATGAGTACACTAGGAGAAAATACAATAACTGTCCGGAGCCCAAGAGTGTTCAAGAGCCTCCCACCATGCATAAGGGAATTACCACTAAACGTCTGGCTGTCTTCGAGAGGGAACTCTAGACAAGCTCCTCAAATCAGTGCCTGACCAGCCTGGTTGTGGTTCGTACGTTGAGCTGCGTGTGGCCAGTAGCAATAGCCTGGTTGAACAGGCTTTGATCCTCCAGGAGATCTGAGCTGGGACAGGTGAATCTAGGAAATCAAACACACACTTTTTTATAGTAAGGTGGAGGGAAATACATCAGGTGAAGGTGGAGATGTGGCTGGCGGATTCAAGCGTGGAAGGACGCGTTGATCCACTGTAGTACTCAGCTACCTCGAAATGTTAATTTGAGAACTGAGTTAGACGAGTGTCTTTGTCTGATACTGTATTTGTTTCTATTCTTGAGTATGATCTGTGCGAGGGTTGGAACAGTTGACACACAACAGTGGACAGGTATAGTAGTGAACATTTACAGTAGTGGTTACAGTATTGATCAACTACAGAAGAGGACAGGAATAACAATGGACTGGTGAATTAGAGACCCTCTGCTCTGAGCACTAGTGTCTGTAGTCATAATTAGAGCTGCTCATAAACTGTTGTTGGTCTCTTCAGCGATGTTGAGTTCAGGCAGTTCCTGGTCTATAAGATGAGTGTGTGTGTGTTGCTTTGCACAACTTCCTTGTTGGTGCAGCAGGCGTTCTTGTCTTCATTAGCACCCAACTTTAGGTCTCTTCCGGTTTCCCATTTGTACACTGTCGCAAAATGTTTGCCTATGCCGATACCGACACTATTATATTTTTAATTTTTAAAATTAAAATGATTGTTCAATAAATAGGGAAAGGCTTTGCACAATGGTTATTAAATGACACAAGAAGGTTAAATATTAAGTAACTTAATTACTCTGAAATGACAATGTCAAAGTCACCTGTTGAAATTCCTTAGAGTTTTTGTGGTACGGCAGAGTTCCTTTTCATCTTCAAGAAGATGGGGGCTAGAGTAAGGGATGTCTTTCCTCTGGTTAGGATCACTCTAGCGATGTCATTCTTTAGCGGTGGTGATGCTAGTGGCGTGTGTTTATCAGACTGATAGGAAATTTTAAGGATCTGAAGGTATTAGTTGTGTAGGGAGTTGATTTTTTTTCAGGAACTCTGCTTTGCATATTCTGAGAGCTAGAAGAAAGCCAATAAAAAATCTCGATTCTCGCGCAGCGGAGGAATAATGGGTTTGATTATATATATTGGTAGGTTTCCTGTATGTATACATTGTAGAGAAAGCCGTTGGTAAATCGACACTTCATTCAGCTAAGTTATTTTATTTTTCACGAGCCTGGCCTATGGCCGGGCTCAGAGAGTAGATAAACTCTCGAACTCTTCAAAGGTATACCCACGAGTGGGCTTCATCAAATATGTGTACCTCCTGGTCTCCAGTAAAGCTAATCACCTCTAAAGCGTCTTACAGGCTCTAGCTGCAATGGGAAAGTGTCACAGTGAGCTGGATTCCAAGTTGTGTTGGTATCGAAGGGAACAAGGCTACAAATGAAGCTGCCAAATTAGTCACAAAGGATGAGCATGTAACTGCAAACTTAGCAATCGGCCAGCGACAGACGAAACTACTGGCCCAGTTAACTGAGATAAATGAAGCACATATCTACAGCATCAACATAAGGGGTACAAAACAGTTACACAGCACCTACCACCACCAACCAGCAAAAACCTGGCCAGTGACCAGACAACTGCGAACGGCTGCTCATCGGTTTCACCTGGGTACCTCTACCACTGGTTGATATATATATTCACCAGTGGAAATCTTCAGCTCAAGTACTTTCACACGTCTCCGTGCGTCATCAGGAGCTGTGCAATTTTGCCAGAGTAGCGACAAGAAATGAGGGGGAAGTTTCCTCAGTGAGGTGGAGTGGTGACACTAACCAACCAGCTTCTCTTACATAATGAGAGACACCGGTCCGTCTGCCAACCACCGACCCACCCCTCCCTATATTTGGTAGGGTATATATTATGTGTGTGTGTTGTAAGTGCGGTGCAGGTGTGCAGCAGTGGAACTGTTTGCGTGTGCGTGCTTCTGAGTATCACGTTGCGTGTATGCATGACTAAATTTCTTCGATACATACAAAAAGAAGTCTGTCGATTTGGCTCCTCCTCGCAGGCAACTCCAATCCATCCGCCAGAGGTGTGTTTCTTAACCCGCCGGGAGAGAACACACACCGGTGAGCACCAGTGTTCAACCACATTCCTTCTCATGTGATTATTCCAGCAAGAGTCCTGGGTACTCAAATATTATCATGTGATTCTTCCAGCAAGAGTCCTGGGTACTCAAATATTGTCTTCGTTTAATTGCAAAGAAAGATGAAAATTTTATTCTAGCCGCATGCTGCCTAGAATTCAAAATATCATGTCAGTTGCAGATTTTCTTGTAGTCAATATCATCACGAAGTCCATACCATAAATGCTAGCCATTAAGAAGCCGTGATGTGCAAGCAGGAAGCCAATAGCAACTAGCGATGGATCAGCTGATAACCAATAGAACCTTGTGGAGTACACGCAGGCAAGCAATAGCAACTCGCTATGTACACGCAGGCATCCTGTAGCAATTTGTTTATTTCTTAAACTGCCGAATGGCGAGAGTCAGTTTTTGACTCGAGTTGTTTGTAGCTCTTGACTTCTTTAAGCTTGTTTTTATTCCCAAGTAGTGTTGAGATGCGAGGTGTCTGGTCCCTCTAGTGAGAGTAATGTCTCTTCAGCTTTGTGTGTGTATCCGTGCACAATGATACTGTTATTTGTTTGTAATTACCATCTTGTAGCTACAAGGGCAGAGTTATGTGCCCGAGCCCCATCTTCAGTGCTTAATCTTATATAATTTATATGTGAGTGTGTGGGTGAATTTTATTAAATACTTATGTGTGTGTGTGTGAGAGAGAGAGAGAGAGAGAGAGAGAGGAGAGGAGAGGGAGCAGGGAGGGGGTGGAGGGAGGAGGGAGGAGGGAGAGGGAGGGAGAGGGAGGGAGGAGGAGAGGGAGGGAAGAGAAGAGGGAGAGGGAGTTAGGGAGCAGAGGAGGTAGAGGGAGGGAGAGTGAGATATATGTATGAAAATGAATGAATGTGTGTTGTACTCACCTATATGTGGTTGCAAGTGTCGGGTGGAAGTTCCGGCCCTGCATCTGGACTTACCGCCTCCCACAGTCACTTCCTTCTAGACTAAGAAATATAATAATGTTGTTTGTAAGTTACACGTTAACGTCAAGAGTCTTCCATATAAGTCAGTTTCAGTTATCATTATTAATGTTTATGAACAACGTAAATGACGTCTGTGTGTTATTAGAGAGAACCAATCACGGTGTATGTTACATCAGACACTTCAACCCGTCCTCACCATACAACGTTCATTCTTCAACGTGCTTACGTCTATTTGTAATAGATTTCGGTACTCATCGCGACCCGATTCTAGACCAGTCCTCCAGGTTATTGGTTTGATCGACCAGGCTGTTAGTGTTAGCAGCGTATGTGCACAGCCCAGTTGATCAGGAAGTGACTGAGGAACTTTTCACGTTCCCTCCCAAACTTAGATTCACAGGTCGGCAAAGGATTTTTCATCAGAGATCATTTTGTGTTCTGTATGGAATTTTTGGCGGTGATTCCACAGCTGTTTTCGTTTTTTCTGACCCACGTGAAGTTTTCGAGATAAGACCGATCATCTTGTTTTCTTGCCTTTTACAGAGCAAAATCAGCAACCTTTAAGAAGGGGATATTTCACTCTCTTGTTTGATTTGTAATGAGCACAAAACCTAATATCTTATAAAATTTGTAGCAACCAACATTTACAGCGAAATATATTATTTAGTTTTGTGGGGCAAGCTCATACTTGGTTCGCTAATTCTTCTAAAAATGTTTTTTTTATTTGGAGTTAAACATTTGATCGGTGGTCAGGATTAAGCTCTCGTACATCTGGAACGTTCTGTGTGGTCTTGAGGATAAGCAAAGGGTATGCCTAAATTTCTGTTGGAGAGTAGGCCGCTAAGGAAATGTGGCCCAAAAACAGCCTATTCTTGCCACTTTATCGCCTGTTTTGAAGCACTTCCAGTGCTGAAACAAGCAGGTCTAGGCTGGCTAGCCCTTAATTCTTTTAATTCGGCCAAAATTCGTTGTTTTGGCTTTATTTACTAATAAATTACGGCAGTTTTATGCCTATTTTGGGGCATTTCTGTTGCCCAGATGGAACCATAACTCGGCTATTTCTCGAGAAAGTTTTATGTATTATTTGTTGGTGGTTAGAAACCGCAAGTAAAGCCTTCGTTTCTAGCCATTAGGTCTCCACAAAGTTGGTTATGTAACCTACTTCCTATTAAGTTCAACCCATTACTAATTAAAAATAAAGGTCAAAACCAACATTGTGGGCCAATCAATTATTAAATCAGAATCACCTCCCCAAGCCCCTCCTATGACTCAAGTTAAATCTCGCTTATAAATTCTTGAACTCTCATGAAAATCGACGTTTGAACCTATAAGAGAAAAATCGATGTTTCAGCCTAAAAGAAAAAATCGTGCACTCAACATTTTCACATTCTCGGCCATTCTCTTTTATATATGTGTTCTATAGGCATTTAGTAAGTGTATGATGTATACACAAATAACTGACTCACGGAATCGTAATGACACGCTTACAAACAAACCATACCACGGGCGGGGATAGAACTCGCGATCAGAGTCGTTAAACTCCAGACCGACGCGCTAGCCACTGGCCCAGTGGCTAACGCGTCGGTCTGGAGTTTTATGACTCTCTGACCGAGGGTTCTATTCCCGTCCGTGGTATGGTTTATACACAAATAACCCGCATATAGAAAGAAGCTTATGGCGACTTTCCGGTCCAACTTGGCCCGTTAACCACTCACACACTAACACAACGAGGGAAAGGGATCGTATATATATACGAGAGGAGGGCAGCGACGGGAGAGGGGTATGATGTTCACTGATGCATTAAATTTAAATTATAGAGTAATTATCCTAATATGCGATTTATTACATATATCGTCCTAAAAATATAAGAAAATAAAACCGGATATTTCGAAAACTAGACTTACTGGAAAGACAATAAGAAAAGTTTTCGAATCAGCGTTTAAGACAGGTTTAGAAAAATGCACTTAAAACTTTCATGATAAAGTACATAGTTTAAGTATTACTGGCCAGTGTATATATTACTGTAGATTACTTTACACTATTTATCCGTAATTTGCGTATATTGAACCACCAATAACCAAGCGACATAAAATGGCGGGGGTAACATCTGGCAGCAGGAGTTAGTTGGTTTTTCGGGTTTAAAGCCCGTCGACTACATAAGGTTTATTACAGCTGCATGTAACCTGTACACTGTCCAAAATAGTTAATGGTTATAATCATGACCATAATTTTTAAAGCGGTGGACTGGTAAGCCAGCGGACGTTCCTCGGTCAGATGACCAAAACCTCCAGCTCTGGGTCATCATATGACTAAGACTCTGGCTGGAACGTAGAAGCTGTTAGTGTCGTAGCGTGCAAGGCTTCACTCTAGCAGGAATGTAACAGCTGTTGCAGTGTCTTAGCGTGCAAGGCTTCACTCTGGCTGGAACGTAGAAGCTGTTGCAGTGTCGTAGCGTGCAAGGCTTCACTCTGGCTGGAACTTTCCAAACTTGTCAATATGCCTGACATTTGAACCCTCACGACAAACTCCAATCCTGAGGTTATCGCATTTCCATTTCCATTATTTTTTACAATGGGTGTTTTGACTGTGGGTGGAAGGGGAGCTTGGGGAGGGAGTGGGTGTTGGGAGGGAGTAGGTTGGAGGGGTGTTGGAAGGGAGTAGGTTGGAGGGGTGTTGGGAGGGAGTAGGTTGGAGTGGGTGTTGGAGGGAGGAGTAGGTTGGAGTGGGTGTTGGGAGGGAGGTTGAGGTGTTGGGGAGGTGAGGGTGTTGGGAGGGAGTAGGTTGGAGGGGTGTTGGGAGGAGTAGGTTGGAGGGGTGTTGGGAGGAGTAGGTTGGAGGGGTGTTGGGAGGGAGTAGGTTGGAGGGGTGTTGGGAGGGTAGGTTGGAGGGTGTTGGGGGAGAGGTTGGAGGGTGTTGGGAGGGAGTAGGTTGGAGTGGGTGTTGGGAGGGAGTAGGTTGGAGTGGGTGTTGGGAGGGAGTAGGTTGGAGTGGGTGTTGGGAGGGAGTAGGTTGGAGTGGGTGTTGGGAGGGAGTAGGTTGGAGTGGGTGTTGGGAGGGAGTAGGCTGGAGGGGTGTTGGGAGGGAGTAGGTTGGAGGGGTGTTGGGAGGGAGTAGGTTGGAGTGGGTGTTGGGAGGAGTAGGTTGGAGGGTGTTGGGAGGAGTAGGTTGGAGGGTGTTGGGAGGAGTAGGTTGGAGTGGGTGTTGGAGGAGAAGTGGGGTTGAGAGGGGTGTGTTGGGAGGGAGAAGTTTGGAGGGGTTGTTGGGGAGAAAATGTTGGAGTGGGTGTTGGTAGATGGAGTAGGCTGGAGGGGGTTTTTGAAGAGAGGATGTTGGGCGGGGTGTTGGGAGATGGGAGGTTTGTGGGAGTGCTGGGGGTTGAGGTTAGAAGACTTAAGTCGTGTGTGTTGATATTGGAATGTGACTTGGGTAAAGGGAAACGGAGATGTGAATGTTGTGTTGTATATGAGTGTTGTATGTGAATGTTACACATGAATGTTACAGTAAATGTGGTACTTTAACTTTAACGATCTGACCTGTCAGATGTAAATTGAGAGACTGGCGCGATTTCATCATCTCTGGTAATCGTCCCAACTAACCAGACTCATTCAGACCATCAACTAGCGTACATCCCATTGTGACCTCAGGTTCTCTGTGCTGCTTGTGTTCATTGTTCATCATTAATCTGGCTTTTGTTGAATTCTTCATACACTTGTTAATACTGTACATGGTGATTTGATGGAGAAAAATGTTTGTCAAAAGCACAAGTTATTTCGGAATCTAAATTCCCTCCTTGTTGAGTGATATTTGTGACTGTTGCTACCAGCACAACCCAGTACTGCAAGCCTGCAAGAGAAGTATTGCTTGGTGAGTAAGCCACATGTGCATGTAGCATTAGCAGTCTTTATTGACGAAACCTTTCGCCTGAGCTAAAGGCTTCATCAGTCGAATACAAAGATGAATTACACTCTTGGAGACGACAGTCGTGCTGGAAGATGAAGTGGAGAGGTAATTTGTGTAATCAGCCCCTCAACCTTGATGCAAGACTCTCTGACGGTAAATAAAACAACAATGGAAAGTTTTCACTACAGTTTGTGGGAAAATTCAAACAATAAGTTCTCATCGGAGTATTCAGTGTTCAGTTTTCTAAGGTTTTCCCTGTGATGGAGGATGTGTTAATGAGAAACTTGACTTAATCCTAGGACAGGTTAAAAATTCGTTGAAGGTATTTGCCTTAAAATTTGAGTCCTGGTATCACAGGTATTGTCTCAGAGTATCTTGTTGCCTTACACATTACTGCAAATATGTATTTATTCCCTTCCTTGACTATTAAATAAATGGCTCCTCAAAAGCCGGAGCTGGTCACGATGGTTCCGGCTTATGAAATGCCCTGGTTTACCCTCCACTTGGTATTCGTGACAGGCTTTGGAGTATTTTACAACTTTGCTCAAGCCCAAACAGCCGTAAGTTCTGGTTAGACTAAACACTGCCTTCGTTACTCCCAAGTGTCCTATCATACAAAAATTATGGATTAAAGGCAGTACTACCATCTTTTCTAATACTCTTTAGCCCCCTACCTCCTTACTAGTTTTAGTAGTCCCCCTTCATTATTTTGCAATAAACAATAGACATTGTAGATTTAAATGACACAGCTAAGGTATGATGTTCCTCCATGAGCGTCATTTCCATCAGGCAAACGGGAACTTCTGGTAATCCAGCAGTCATATAATAACAAGTGCTGGCCCTGGGATTTTCATTCTACAGTAGTTACGTAGCCCAACCCAATGTCCAACCCAATGCCCAACCCAATGTCTGGATCCGTCAAGGAAAGGTTAACATTCTCGCTAAAAAAAATAAAAATCTTTGATAATCTTTATCACCAACTAAGTATGGGTGTGAGAAGTAAGCTTCGTTCATTCTCTCTCCCAGTCCAAATTAGATGCGACGAACAGAATCAAGTTCATGATCTTCCAAAAATGTTCAAACTGTCGGAGATATGTTATCCAGTATCAACTTCACCAGATAACTAGAATTTTTGACTCTACCGATTTGCAACGTGTTGAAATACTTTTGATTGTTCACCGACAAGCTCCATGTTAAAACGTATGTCTGTTGACGTTAACCTAGTTTGCTCTCGCTGGTACTTAGACGGTATACACTCATAAGCCCCAAACACAGTTTTACTATACCATAATCTGAGTATTCGTCATCTGACATACAAGCCGGATACTTTGTGCTTTATCCTTTAATGTTGTTTGAACTAGTGCAGCCAAATGTACTTTTAGCCACATTAAGGCTCCACCCCGATCTTGATATTGAAATATTCCTGAGGCTCGACTTCAGTAAAGTAGGGTACCAAATGACACCGGTTTTATAAGTTTAATTGTTCACGTAACTTTATCCTCCCCTTTCTTATAATATTCCTCATCAGGTAAGGCCCGCTGTTGTTTGGTAGTTTCTAAATTAATCTTTGCAAATTCAGTTGGCAAATTCATTGTGGCTAAGTCTTGCCCAGCTCCTGGTACAATTCCACCTAGTTTTTCTACACCAGACTTAGCGAAGTTTATCACCTGTTAATATCTGCCTATAAACGATCCGGGTAGCAACTGCCACATAGCAACAATATTGAAGCGATAAATTAAGTTGACTTAGTTGTGAATGCAGAGACCAAGATAACACCAGTCTTCTTAGTCTTACCAGAAACTCGAGTGGCAAAAATATGTGATACTGACAAGGACAAGCTCCCATTTCTTGAGTTCCAGTATTTCTGTTGCAGTCCCGCTATACTAATAATGGCCTGTAACAATATCACAAATATCAATCAACAAGGAAAGAAGTTACTCAGAAATAACTTTCTTGATTGATATATACGGTCTGCATGGTCTGAACTGTTAAAAGTTCCAAATTATGGTATGCTAGACAGTGCCATAAACGAGGTCATCAAGAGAACCCTTGCAACAGCCCAGTGCCCATTCGAGAGAGAACTTCAGTCTTTATTACCCAGCAACCCAAATATGCTTGCCAGCCGCCCTGACGGGATCACATTATATCCCTGGATGAACGGTAGACTGCTGGTGTGAGACTGTACTTGGATCTACCCTGGCCAATACCTACATCCTGGTGGTGCTGCTACATCCTGGTGGTACTGCTAATTACAGGGAAGGATATAAACACAACAAATATAGGGAACCTGACCCACTAGTACTGCTTACTCCCAATAGGATTAGAGATCCTTGGGCGTTTGGGAAAACATTCCATGAGTTTCTTCGAAGAATTGGCTTCCAGGCTCATCGAAATTAGAGGCCCGAAGGTTGCCAACTTTCTCTTACACACCTCAGTGTGGTGATCCAGAAAGAGAATGCCTGCTGCATCTTGGGTTCCTTGCAGGCGTCGAAGGTAAAATTGCTCCAAAAACTTAACTTCCATATACTTTGTACAATAATTCTGCATGTCTGTAAAATCCGGCAAAAACCCTTTACCCAAAAAAAATATTTTTAAAAAAAAATGGGGAGAATGACTTTTAGGAGAAACCTTAAGATTGGTTTCTAGAAGCCATTTTATTTACTTTTCTAGTAACTGAACCCAAAAGTGGACACACACACACACCAGTTTTACCCATTCGGCACGACATGTATATATATACAGCCAGTATTTAGAAGTTTAGACTCAGTAAAAAAATTCATATTTAATGGCGGTAGATGTAAATAAGTAAATATTCTCTTAAAGTTCTGCTGGTAATTCCCAATAATCTACACTGCTGTTTCTACATGAATATGTAATAGCTGCGTCCGTCACCGATACCGCCGCCGCCACCGTCACCGTCACCCCCACCACGACCACCCCCACCACGATCACCACCACCGCTACCACCACCACCACCATCTGATTTAAATCCCATCTGGTGTGGCAGTGTATGTACTTGTGTTTGTCTGCATAAGTGTACGTGTGAATATACGAACAAAACGAGACTAGAGCTGAACCCAGTCCAACGCAAATATCATAAAACAATCATTTGGCGACACTTGGCGGGCGATTCTCATAGAATTTTGATTTTTAAGTGTTCAGTGTCGACGAGTGGTTGTCAATGTTTGTTCTCCAGATTATATCACGAAAACCATTAGTTTTCTTAAACTCTAGCAAGTTGTTCTTTTGTGAAATAGTTAATAGTCCATCTCTTACGGGTCCAAAAGAACAAGCACGACTCACCAAAAATTGTGTTAATAAAATTAGTAAATTAGAGAACACACAGATTTGTATAAAATAAAATTAGGGAACCTAGAGGCTATAAAAATACATTTCTCTGTATAAGATATTAATGTTGAATGTTTGAAGCTGAACACAGGAGGCTTTCTCTAGTTATTTAATATATTTAATAAAATTGGCAAAATGGGACTTGCGCAGCCCATTAACCACACGAGTTTTTCATTTAGCAAAGTACATTAGCTCTAAAAGTTTGAAGCTGATCAGAAGAAGCATTCTCCAGTTATGGGAAGTTTTTTAAAAGTTAGCATTTAGCTACGGTTCACCTACAGAGGCTAAACTTATAGGTTATCATTCATCTCGTGCATCAGTCATTACAATAGAGGGTGTTCAAACAAGGCAGTCAGGATATTTCACGGAAATACAGCACAGTTTAAAAAACAAAATTAGCAAATTGACACCAACACTCTCCAAAAACAGGATATACCAATGTTGAAAGTTTAAAACCGATCAAAGGGGCTTTCTTAAGTTATTGCACTATGAAAGCTGGGAATTTTCTGTAGAACATTGAATAGATGACACACGTACATGACTTTAGTTGCACGAATCATTTCCCAAGTTACAGTACACTAGTGGTAAAACTCTGAAGCTGGTCGGATGAGGCGATCTCATGTTATAAACGAAAAATTTAGAAGGAAAAAAATCAGCTAACCACTTTGGGGATACTTAATAAACACGTACTTAAAACAGTGACTTAAACAGTGATGGACCCAGAGTCTCCATCCCCTACACATATCCTGTTGACTCTCTTATTTCATTAAGCAATTTAACAAATGTGATCATAGGATGATAACTTATAAATTGAAGTCAATAGATACAGCAGGAAAAGCGAGAAATCGGATATGCAAATTTCTAATAAACAGAACAGAAAAGAGTGACTTAATATGACCAAGTACAGTCTGAGTAAGATAAACTGTTGAGTACTGCAAGTCTCTGTCCCGTCACCTTACTCTTGATCATCCTCACAGCAAACATAGAGGAAAAAAAAAACACTTACTGCTTGATTCACTTGCTGACTATACAAAATAAGTGTGAAACTTACCTCAGTAGAAGATAAAGAAAAAATACACAAAAGCTATAAGTAGTCTTCCAGTGAGCGAATGAAAATAACAAGATAATGAAGAACTCAAACAAGAACAGAATAAAAAATGCAGATAGACCATCCCATAAATAATTTATCATAATGAGAACACCATAGCGTAAATAAAACAAGGACCAGGAAAAATAACAGGGAAGATCATGAGAACTTCAAACCACGAGAAATAAAACTAGTGATGGCACTGTTCAAACTATAGTGTTCTCAAGTCCAGAATATTGTTCTGTGCTCACGTCTGTGTTCAAGGTAGGAGAGATCTAAGAACTGAAAAATGTGGAGTGACCTTTTACTACCAGCATAGTCAATACAGCATTTAAACTACTAGGTACGCCACGAAGTACTTGAAATGTATCAACTTTATAGTGAAGAGAAGAGATACCTGATAATATATACCTGTAAAATATTAGAAGACCAAGTTCCATACCTATATACTACCATAACTTACTAGAGTGAAAGAGATGGAAATAAATATATAATAAACCCGGTGAAAAGCAGGGGCGCCATAGGCACAATAAAAATAACTGTCAAATCCGTGGTCCAAGACTGTTCAATCTGCTACCCGCTTGTATCAGAAATATTGACGTTACAATTGTAGAAGTCTTCAAGAAGAAACTTGTTCACTACCTCCGCCAAGTGCCAGATCAACCAGGCTGTGATGGCTATATGGGCCAATGGGCCGCTAACAACAACACATTGAAGAGACCTGCAAGGATAGAAAAGCCCTCGAACTCGGTCACAAGTATATCACAGGTATACCCATTTAGGCTATTCACCACAAGGAGTGATAGAGGCTCGATCCTCCTCCTACTAATCTCGTACCCAGGCTTACCCACTTCCAATCTTCGAGAATTTTTAAGTGTTTATTGATTTTTTTTTATTCAAAGTGTTTCGCAACGTTATAAATCCCCGTCCAATAATTCTCGTTGAAATTTATTGAGCATCCGAGCGATTCTTTCGTCGACCTTGTTTACACTTTGTTGTGCTCGACTCTTGACAAAATGCAGTGGGGATCTGTATAGCTACATTAACTGGAAAAGTGTATAGGTACGTTACAATAGCTGGAGAAGTGTATAGGTACATTACAGTAGCTGGAGAAGTGTATAGGTACATTACAGTAGCTGGGGAAGTGTATAGGTACATTACAGTAGCTGGGGAAGTGTATAGGTACATTACAGTAGCTGGGGAAGTGTATAGGTACATTACAGTAGCTGGGGAAGTGTATAGGTACATTACAGAATCTGGGGAAGTGTATAGGTACATTACAGTATCTGGGGAAGTGTATAGGTGCATTACAGTAGCTGGGGAAGTGTATAGGTACATTACAGTAGCTGGGGAAGTGTATAGGTACATTACAGTAGCTGGGGAAGTGTATAGGTACATTACAGTAGCTGGGGAAGTGTATAGGTACATTACAGTAGCTGGGGAAGTGTATAGGTACATTACAGTAGCTGGGGAAGTGTATAGGTACATTACAGTAGCTGGGGAAGTGTATAGGTACATTACAGTAGCTGGGGAAGTGTATAGGTACATTACAGTAGCTGGGGAAGTGTATAGGTACATTACAGTAGCTGGGGAAGTGTATAGGTACATTACAGAATCTAGGGAAGTGTATAGGTACATTACAGTATCTGGGGAAGTGTATAGGTGCATTACAGTAGCTGGGGAAGTGTATAGGTACATTACAGTATCTGGGGAAGTGTATAGGTACATTACAGTAGCTGGGGAAGTGTATAGGTACATTACAGTAGCTGGGGAAGTGTATAGGTACATTACAGTAGCTGGGGAAGTGTATAGGTACATTACAGTAGCTGGGGAAGTGTATAGGTACATTACAGTAGCTGGGGAAGTGTATAGGTACATTACAGTAGCTGGGAAAGTGTATAGGTACATTACAGTAGCTGGGGAAGTGTATAGGTACATTACAGTAGCTGGGGAAGTGTATAGGTACATTACAGTAGCTGGGGAAGTGTATAGCTACATTACAGTAGCTGGGGAAGTGTATAGGTACATTACAGTAGCTGGGGAAGTGTATAGGTACATTACAGAATCTGGGGAAGTGTATAGGTACATTACAGTATCTGGGAAAGTGTATAGGTACATTACAGTATCTGGGGAAGTGTATAGGTACATTACAGTAGCTGGGGAAGTGTATAGGTACATTACAGTAGCTGGGGAAGTGTATAGGTACATTACAGTAGCTGGGGAAGTGTATAGGTACATTACAGTCGCTGGAGAAGTGTATAGGTACATTACAGTATCTGGGGAAGTGTATAGGTACATTACAGTAGCTGGGGAAGTGTATAGGTACATTACAGAATCTGGGGAAGTGTATAGGTACATTACAGTAGCTGGGGAAGTGTATAGGTACATTACAGTATCTGGGGAAGTGTATAGGTACATTACAGTATCTGGGGAAGTGTATAGGTACATTACAGTATCTGGGGAAGTGTATAGGTACATTACAGTATCTGGGGAAGTGTATAGGTACATTACAGTAGCTGGAGAAGTGTATAGGTACATTACAGTATCTGGGGAAGTGTATAGGTACATTACAGTAGCTGGGGAAGTGTATAGGTACATTACAGAATCTGGGGAAGTGTATAGGTACATTACAGTAGCTGGGGAAGTGTATAGGTACATTACAGTATCTGGGGAAGTGTATAGGTACATTACAGTAGCTGGGGAAGTATATAGGTACATAATAGTAGCTGGGTGTATATATATATATATATATATATATATATATATATATATATATATATAAAACAGTGGTACCTCTACTTACGAGCAAAATTCGTTCCAGTCGGCTATTCAAGTGCCGATACCGAAGGAATTTTTTTTCCCATAAGAAATAATGAAAATTAGATTAATCCATTTCAGACCCCCAAAAATACACTTACAAAAGCACCTACAAAAATACACTTACATAATTGTTCGAGTTGGGAGCTGCTCGTAAGTAGAGGTACCACTGTATATATGTATATATATATATATATATATATATAATATAAAATGTGTGTGCGTGATGTCTATTGATATTAGTTATCCTTGATAATCAATATGTCTATTTTACTATTTTTATAATATGTTTACCTGTGAGTAAAACACGCATGCAACACTTAGCTAGCTTCATTGCCAATACGTTTCGCCTGCGCAACAGACATATCCAGTCGAATATAGTAACGACTTTTACACTGTTGCTCAGACTAAACGTTCCGGCAATAAAGATACTTAAGTGTTGCGCTAGTGTGTTAACCAAGCTAGTGAATGATGTCTGTAGTAACCAAACTGGTGAATGGTACAATATCTGTTCTAACCAAACCATACCACGGGTGGGGTTCGAACCCGCGATCAGAGAGTCTCAAAACTCCAGACCGTACGCGACGGTCTGGTGTTTTGAGACTGATCGGAGTTCGAACCCCCCGATGTATGTTTGTTTGCAATCGTGTCGTTACGATTTCGTGAGTCTGTTCTAAACAAACTGGTGAATGGCGTCAGTCTTCATATGAATTAATTGCAGTTATTTCTTTGAGTATCTTTGTTGTACATCTTATCAGTTTTATATACCCTCAGTATAATATATTTATTGCTAGGGTAGGTTATGCTAGGTTTAGTTTTCATTAGGTTAGGCTATATTAGGTTCTCAGGCTATTGTTAGATTTGGTTATCGTCAGGGCCAGGTTATCGTTTCGGAAGGATAGATCAAGTCAAAATATCGACTGGCTGGAACTTCTCATAAATAACCCATAAAATGGATTTTTTGTTTTTGCATTACTGGTGTTCAGTAAGATATGAAGACATTGCTTGCTGCGTCATTGTGTGATATTTGAGCAGTCGTGGAGTGGAGGAAACGTCGCAAGAAAGGTTTCACTGCATTATGTTTTTCTTACTAGGTGTTGGCCGTGTTACACCCACACATTATAGGGCGAAACATCACTTAACGCAAGGTGTTATACTGTAGGGTGAAACATCACCTAGGTATCAGAGTGGTGAGCTAAAAATTAATTGTTGTACCTTTTTCTTATTTTGTTCTTTCTCTCCCTATTTCCTACCCTCTCTCCTACTTTACCTCTCTCTTTCTACTCCCCTTTTTACCTCTTTCTCCAATCCTCCTCTCCACCTCCCTCTCCGCCACCACTTCCCTTTCCGCCTCTCCTTTCTTCCCCTTCTCTCTGTTTCTTCTTCTATCTCTTTTCCTTCCCGCTTTCCGTTTCCTCTTCCTCTTTGCATTTCCGTCTTCTTCAATCTTTTTTTTTCTTCTTTCTCCACCGCTACTTCTCGTTTTCGCTCCCTCACTTCTGCCTCCTGCATCCTTGCCCTGCTTCACTCTTCCGGCCCTTCCTTCCTTCCTTCCTTCTCTTTCCCCTTCCCTCTGTCTTCCCCTCTCTCTGCCTTCCCTCTCCATCTCAGTGTCTGCCCCCTTCCCTCTCGGTGTCTTGCCCCCTCACAAGTGCTTCCCCCTCCACTCCCTCCCTCTCCATGCCTGTCATCACCGCTCATCATGTTCTACAGTATAGCGTACCATGAACACATCCAATGTTATTATATTTATTGCCTTCCACTTGTGTTTATTTTTTATTATTATTCAAGTTCTTGAGGATGTTTGAGTGATGAGGGAGGAGGTGAGAAGATTGGTGTGTGCCCTCCCACTAATAGTGATGGAAGAGTTAGTGTGGAGTCAGGTTTTTCACTTTAATAGTGTAGGGATGGAGTAGGATAGTCATTCCCATAGTATTAATAGGAATGGTTGGAGATAGGGAAGGGACGTATGTAGGACACCGTATTTAGTTGACGAACATGCGTGGTGAAGGAATGGAATAGTCAGTCCATTAACTTTAAAGATGAAACGGAGATAAAGAAGGGATGGCATAGGATGGTCAGTCCTTTAACATGAGTGGTGAAGTAATGGAGGTGAAGACTCGAGTACCCACCACTGACATGCAATCATCAACAAGTGGGCTAACTAAATAATATATATATATCAATAACAACACTGCGACTAGCCAAAGAGTCGAACCCATGTTGCTTTGGCCCGCCTCATGGTGAGCGAAAACACATGACGCTTTAGACCACTAGACTAGATTGTGTGGTCTACTGGTCTAAAGCGTCATGTGTTTTCGCTCACCATGAGGCGGGCCAAAGCAGCATGGGTTCGACTCCTTGGCTAGTCGCAGTGTTGTTATTGATCAATACTACTCGTTCGTGGGTACAATAATATATATATATATATATATGTTTTGAGGCACGATGTTAATGTACACTTTTAGAGGCAACTGGGGATTTCCTGCAGAAATTTTGACACATTGATAACCAGAATATTTACTTAAAATTATTTATTTGCTAGTGGTGAAACGTGGTGATTATTTTGCGTAGAGTTATGTTTTGTGTCACCATGCTGCTCTCACTCACTTTATCTTGCTCCTCTTATTTCAGGTGTGGAACTTGGCACTGTAGGTGAGAGTGCCACCTCTCAGTGGTGTGAGTTATGTCAGAGATCTTTTTATCAGTTCCCTAGTTCTTGTCTCTCGTGCCTCTCCCACTAGTGTCTGCGCTCAGTGGCATGCATGACATGTTCACAGACTCTCTAACCTACTCCCTCCCTTCCTCCTACTCCCCCTTCCTCATACTTTCCCTTTGACCCTCCTACCCTCCCTCTGGCCTACCTTCTCTCTGACCTTCCCTCCCTCCTACCTTCTCTCTGACCCTCCCTCCCTCCTACATTCTCTCTGACCCTCTCTTCCTCCCGAGTTAGGGGAAAAGCTTGTATGTGACGCAGCAGGCGATGTAGCAGTATTGACGAGGTCGCTACACCACCAGTGTATTGCCAGTGAGGTAAAACCACAAGGATAATACCACCTGCTTACACTACCAACGTAACACCTGCTTACACTACCAACGTAACACCTGCTTACACTACCAACGTAACACCTGCTTACACCACCAACGTAACACCTGCTTACACCACCAACGTAACACCTGCGTAACATCAACGTAATAGCACCGGAATAACACCAACGTAATAGCACCTACGCAACAACATAACACCAGCATAACACTAAAAACGTAGCACCAGCATAACGCTACTTTAATACCAGTGGTATTAAACTGGTGTAACACCAGTTTAATACCACTGGTGTAACGCCAATCTAATATCAATGTAATACCACCTGGGTAATACCAGTATAACACCAACGTAACACCAAAATAACACCATCGGAGTAACACCATCATGTAACATAAACGACACATCATTGTAACACCAGAGTAGCACCAAAGTAACACAATCGTATCACCACCAACGTAACACCAGCGTATCACCACAATCGTAACACCACCAACGTAACTCCAACGTACAGCAAACCCTTCCTTTTAACTTTTCTGAAATACTTTTCGGAAATTGAACTTCCCTGGCATCGCCGCCGCCGCCACCCCAGCGTTGTGGGGGGATAGGGAGACTGACCTCCATGTACAGTTGAGACTGAATCCATGACGTACGTCACCCCATGTCACAAGTACGTCAGATATCCAGTCACAATACGTCAGATTCCATGTCACAAGACGTCAGACCTCCATGTCACAGAACGTCGGACCTCCATGTCACAAGAACGTCAGACCTCCATGTCACAAGAACGTCAGACCTCCATGTCACAAGAACGTCAGACCTCCATGTCACAAGAACGTCAGACCTCCATGTCACAAGAACGTCAGACCTCCATGTCACAAGAACGTCAGACCTCCATGTCACAAGAACGTCAGACCTCCATGTCACAAGAACGTCAGACCTCCATGTCACAAGAACGTCAGACCTCCATATCACAAGAACGTCAGACCTCCATGTCACAAGAACGTCAGACCTCCATGTCACAAGAACGTCAGACCTCCATGTCACAAGAACGTCAGACCTCCATGTCACAAGAACGTCAGACCTCCATGTCACAAGAACGTCAGACCTCCATGTCACAAGAACGTCAGACCTCCATGTCACAAGAACGTCAGACCTCCATGTCACAAGAACGTCAGACCTCCATGTCACAAGAACGTCAGACTCCATGTCACAAGAACGTCAGACCTCCATGTCACAAGAACGTCAGACCTCCATGTCACAAGAACGTCAGACCTCCATGTCACAAGAACGTCAGACCTCCATGTCACAAGAACGTCAGACCTCCATGTCACAAGAACGTCAGACCTCCATGTCACAAGAACGTCAGACCTCCATGTCACAAGAACGTCAGACCTCCATGTCACAAGAACGTCAGACCTCCATGTCACAAGAACGTCAGACCTCCATGTCACAAGAACGTCAGACCTCCATGTCACAAGAACGTCAGACCTCCATGTCACAAGAACGTCAGACCTCCATGTCACAAGAACGTCAGACCTCCATGTCACAAGAACGTCAGACCTCCATGTCACAAGAACGTCAGACCTCCATGTCACAAGAACGTCAGACCTCCATGTCACAAGAACGTCAGACCTCCATGTCACAAGAACGTCAGACCTCCATGTCACAAGAACGTCAGACCTCCATGTCACAAGAACGTCAGACCTCCATGTCACAAGAACGTCAGACCTCCATGTCACAAGAACGTCAGACCTCCATGTCACAAGAACGTCAGACCTCCATGTCACAAGAACGTCAGACCTCCATGTCACAAGAACGTCAGACCTCCATGTCACAAGAACGTCAGACCTCCATGTCACAAGAACGTCAGACCTCCATGTCACAAGAACGTCAGACCTCCATGTCACAAGAACGTCAGACCTCCATGTCACAAGAACGTCAGACCTCCATGTCACAAGAACGTCAGACCTCCATGTCACAAGAACGTCAGACCTCCATGTCACAAGAACGTCAGACCTCCATGTCACAAGAACGTCAGACCTCCATGTCACAAGTACGTCAGACCTCCATGTCACAAGTACGTCAGACCTCCATGTCACAAGTACGTCAGACCTCCATGTCACAAGTACGTCAGACCTCCATGTCACAAGTACGTCAGATACCCATGTCACAAGTACGTCAGATACCCATGTCACAAGTACGTTAGACCTCCATGTCACAAGTACGTCAGACCTTAATGTACATAACATACAATTTTGTAACGCTCTTGAGGGCACACGGATGCTAAAGGAACGTAAATGTACATTATGTTAATTTAACCTATGATTACCAAAGAAAGTTAGACATTGCAACTTGTTGCAAATCTTGTTTGAATCTCTAGCTTTGGTCACATTAATCACACTCTCTTGCTCACTATCACTATGAAATTTCTTTGTTTCTCTAAAGATTTTTTATTTTAATAACTCTTCACAATTTTTTTTTTTTACATTTGCCCCTTTGATGTTCAATGCCACCTTGACTTTTCTCTCATGTTATCACAAGTCACATTTGAATCACATTTATTACATATTAACCGTTGTCATTTTCCGTCTTTTAAATATCTTTAGATGGATATTTGACGGATTTGTTAAATATAATATTTTTTTTAATATGCTAGAAACTGGCCCATTGAGGAAGTTTCAGAGCTGTAGTTTGTAGATTTCATTTTAAGAGTAAACATCACGACTGGTAATTTAACCAACACTGTTCTCTGCCTCAACACTGGAGGAGGGATGTTGGCAAGTGAAAGAGAGAAGAGCTAAAAAGATGGTGACCTTTTAATGTTTCTAAATTATATTATATTACAAATTCTCTACAATTATATAGGAAATAGATTTGATTGGTATTATTTTTAAGAGACTGGAATTATCATACATACGCTTAGAGAGAGTCCCCTCAGGGGTATATATATCCTGAGACACGTGCAACATATAGAGTACCTTATTTTGGAATAAAGGTGCCCAAATGTTACATTCTAATTCATTTATTCATATATACATCGCGTGCGGGCAGGTGTACAAGGGTTGTGTGGGAGGGATGGGGAGGGGACAGGATGGTTGTGGTGGTGGTAATGGCTCTTTGGATGGGGCAGTTTCCGAACACTTCTGATTACTGTCCAACTTGGACCATTGTGCTCTTACTGATAATTACTGGCACGTCTACTAACACCCACGTTATTGCTGGCTCATTTGTTGCTCTCAGTACTAGCTGTTCCCTTGCATCCCCGTACCGCACTTCACACAATGTTGAAGAAAGCACACGGTGCACAACAAGCTTTTACTAGTGAGAAAAAAACATTGCAGTGAAGCCTTCATTACAACACTTCGCCTATGACTGGTCTTTGTAGGTTTACGCTATCATTCGTCCAAGATTTTTTTTTTTTAGGACAACATCAGTAATGCAAATCAGTATTGCAACACTTTAAGATCTTTATTTCGGTCTGTGTGGAGCTTTATCAAGACTTGATAAAGCTCTAACAGAGTGAAACGTTATGCCAAATGAAAGCTTGTTCTACAACATGTATTTTCTTGAGAACTTCCCTTAGACACTAGTTCTTTCTCATCGTCCCAGAAAATGGCAAGGTGGATCTGTTGCTCCTCCCAGGAGAGGAGACCTCATAACAAACACTTGATGATTAACCTATATATTAAACTGGACATTTGTTTACATAGGTGTGTGTTTAATATATATAGTTATGTATTTATTTATTTATTAACACTTCTACCATTTCCCACCAATGTAGGGTGGCCCCCAAAAAAGAAAAACTTTCATCATTCGCTCCATCACTGTCTTGCCAGAGGCGCGCTTCATTAACACCCCTCTTTCAGAGTGTAGATATGTACTGTACTTCCCATCTCCAGGACACAAGTCCGGCCTGCCGGTTTCCCTGAATCCATTCATAAATGTTACCTTGCTCACACTCCAATAGCACGTCAAGTCCTAAAAACCATTTGTCTCCTCTCGCTCCTATCTAACATGCTCACGCATGCTTGCTGGAAGTCCAAGCCCCTCGCACACAAAACCTCCTATACCCCCACCCTCCAACCTATCCTAGGCCGACCCCTACCCCGCCTTCCCTCCACTACAGATTTATACACTCTCGAAGTGATTCTATTTTGTTCCATTCTCTCTACATGTCCGAACCACATCAAAAGCCCCTCCTCAGCCCTCGGATAATAGTTTTTGTAATCCCGCACCTCCTAATTTCCAAACTACGAATTCTCTGCATTATATTCACACCACACATTGCTCTCAGCCCTCAGACACGACATCTTCACTGCCTCCAGCCTTCTCCTTGTTGCAACATTCACCACCCATGTTTCACACCCATATAAGAGCATTGGTATAGCTATACTCTCATACATTCCCATCTTATCTTCCATGGACAAAGTTCTTTGTCTCCACAGGCTCATAAGTGCACCACTCACCTTTACTGCCCCTCATCAATTCTATGATATACAGGGTGGGCCAAAAGTAGGCTTACAGTTGTTTCACTATTTGTTCACTTTTTCGATTTAATTATCCAAACCATTATTCCAAACCAGTATTCCAATACTAAAGCAGTATTGGAAGTGTGAAAATGCCGAGCAGGTGCAGGAGTTAAGTGCTATCTAAAGTAACACTTGGCCCACCCTGTATATATGTGATATATATATATATATATATATATATATTATATATATATATATATATATATATATATATATATATATATAATGTCTGTTGCTTAAATTGTTCATGAATAAACTTAGGTTCGTTAGGAAACGAACGCTGTGTTTTTCACAACAGTTTACAATAGCTTTATACAGTGCTGCTCTTATTATTACTAAAGAGAGTTATCTTTTCCAGGTATGTGCCGCTTCACGTGGTCCTGTCAGCTAGTGGTCACAGGTGTGGTCCTAACAGCTGGTGCTCATAGGTAAGGTCCTGATAGATGGTGCTCATAGGTAAGGTCCTGATAGCTGATGCTCATGGGTAAGGTCCTGATAGCTGGTGCTCATGGGTAAGGTCCTAACAGCTGGTGATTATAAGTAAGGTCCTTACAGCTGGTGCTCATAGGTAAGGTCCTAACAGCTGGTGCTCATAGGTAAGGTCCTAACAGCTGATGCTCATAGGTAAGGTCCTAACAGATGGTGCTCATAGGTAAGGTCCTAACAGCTGATGCTCATAGGTAAGGTCCTAACAGCTGGTGCTCATAGGTAAGGTCCTGATAGCTGGTGCTCATAGGTAAGGTCCTGATAGCTGGTGCTCATAGGTAAGGTCCTGATAGCTGGTGCTCATACGTATGGTCGTAAAAGCTGGTGGTTACAGGTATAATCCTGACAGCTGGTGGTCACAGGTATGGTCCTGACAGCTGGTGGTCACAGGTATGGTCCTGTCGGCTGGTGGTTATGTCAGCTAGTTGTCCTTCCACCTATAGATACTGACAGATGGACTATTAGTTGTCATGTCGTGTTACACTGTACTTGGAAGGAATACAGCGGACTTGTGTACAAGGTGAGGGAGGGGCGGACACCCTGCCTGGTGAAGATATGTATTTAATGCTTGTTAGTTGTAATTTAGTGGGTGATTTAAATGCAAATGAAATGGACAGGAATAGATGATAGGCTGGCTGTTTTAGGTTCTAGTATATTTGTCTCATTTTTCATTTATTCGAAGTAGAGAACTACATTGTTTGTTGTGGTAACTGAGCCACAGTAATGCTGCTGTGTACCTGTCGGTCGGTCTCTCTCTCTTGCTCTCTCTCTCTCACACAAATGTTTTATTCTCCATATTGTCATTGTTGTTTTGGTGTTGCGTTCTGGTAACTTGCTGGTAATGTTGCACTCGATAGATGTCTTAGTGTGCTGGATATCGCGCTGTGTGCTCTGGGATCTGTTAAATTGATAATTCAATTGCGTTGCTCTATTATACAAACATATATGTATACGATGTAAAAGCAGAATTGATATCCAGGGTGCTTGTAGAATTCGAACCAGCGTCACGGTACAGTGATTAGTACATCGCTGTACCAGTGACCAGGTACAAAGATAACAGAAGCAGTTACAAGATTCCCTCTGACCTGTAGAAAGATCATGACCTATATTCTATACCTGATCTGATTCACCGAGTACCCAGATAGGATTATCATGGTCAAATCTATTATAATCCTTACTCGCCAATCAGATTCTAACAGCTACTTGAAAGAAGCAACTGAGGTCTAGGTATCAAGACGAAGTCGCAAGTTGAACGAGTTGAACAAGCTATTATTGGGGAAGCGATCCTCTGTGTAGAGCTTCATTAGGGCACAACTTGTTAAAGCTCTACACAGGGCGAAACGTTGCCCCCAGTAATAACTTGTTCCTTACTTTTGTTTGTATACTGGTCATCAACACGTCGCATCAACCTAACGTCTACGTTCCGTACATCTATTCGTCCTACACAGTATATGAACTTGCTTCGTAAATGTATGCACAGTGCACAGAATATGAAGGTGCACACGCTGTCAGAAGGATGTACCGACAAGTTGTTCCATTCCTTGTCTTTGCTGGAGAATTTTTTTTGTTGTTAATTGGTGTAGGATGTCATTACTGTATATTTGATGGGGAGGTGGAGAGTGAGTTGGGCAGGTATTGGTGAGGGAGCTGTTGAGGCAAGTGTTGAGGGAGAGGGGTAGTATGACAAGTGTTGAAGGAGTAGTAGTACGGCAGGTATTAGTGAACAGGACGTAGTGTGTTAGGTGTTGATGATGGAGTGAAGTGACATGGCAGGTGTTTGTGAAAGAGGTAGCATCGCAGATGGTAGTAAGGAAAGCGGGTAGCACGGCAGGTGCTGATGAAGAGGGACAGGTATTATGACAGGTATTGGTGAGGGAGAGAGGTATTATGACAGGTATTGGTGAGGGAGAGAGGTATTATGGCAGGTATTGGTGAGAGAGAGATGTATTATAGCAGGTATTGGTGAGGGAGAGAGGTATTATGGCAGGTATTGGTGAGGGGGAGAGGTATTATGGCAGGTATTGGTGAGGGAGAGAGGTATTATGGCAGGTATTGGTGAGGGAGAGAGGTATTATGGCAGGTATTGGTGAAGGAGAGGTATTGTGGCAGGTATTGGTGAGGGAGAGAGGTATTATGGCAGGTATTAGTGAAGGAGAGGTATTATGGCAGGTATTGGTGAGGGAGAGAGGTATTATGGCAGGTATTGGTGAAGGAGAGAGGTACGAGTGAATTAAGAATGCGTGCGATTGAGTGAATGAAGAGTGCGGAGAGTGAGTGAATGATGGTTTCGTGCAGGTGAGTGAATGATGCGTGCGTGCAGGCGAGTGAATGATGCGTGCGTGCAGGTGAGTGAATGATGCGTGCGTGCAGGTGAGTGAATGATGGGTGAATGATGCGTGCGTGCAAGTGAGTGAATGATACGTGCTTGCAGGTGAGTAAATGATGGGTGCAGGTGAGTGAATGATACGTGTGTGCAGGTGAGTGAATGATGGGTGCAGGTGAGTGAATGATACGTGCGTGCAGGTGAGTAAATGATACGTGCGTGCAGGTGAGTAAATGATGGTGCAGGTGAGTGAATGATACGTGCGTGCAGGTGAGTGAATGATCGGCTGAGATGAGTAAATGATGGGTGCAGGTGAGTGAATGATACGTGCGTGCAGGTGAGTGAATGATACGTGCTTGCAGGTGAGTGAATGATACGTGCGTGCAGGTGAGTGAATGATACGTGCTTGCAGATGAGTAAATGATGGGTGCAGGTGAGTGAATGATACGTGCGTGCAGGTGAGTGAATGATAGGCGTGCAGGTGAATGATACGTGCTTGCAGATGAGTAAATGATGGGTGCAGGTGAGTGAATGATACGTGCGTGCAGGTGAGTGAATGATACGTCCTTGCAGGTGAGTAATGATGGGTGCAGGTGAGTGAATGATACGTGCTTGCAGATGAGTAAATGATGGGTGCAGGTGAGTGAATGATACGTCCTTGCAGGTGAGTAAATGATGGGTGCAGGTGAGTGAATGATACGTGCGTGCAGGTGAGTGAATGATACGTGCGTGCAGGTGAGTGAATGATACGTGCTTGCAGATGAGTAAATGATGGGTGCAGGTGAGTGAATGATGCGTGCGTGCAGGTGAGTGAATGATGCGTGCGTGCAGGTGAGTGAATGATACGTGCTTGCAGGTGAGTAAATGATATGTGCAGGTGAGTAAATGATGGGTGCAGGTGAGTGAATGATACGTGCGTGCAGGTGAGTAAATGATGGGTGCAGGTGAGTGAATGATACGTGCTTGCAGGTGAGTGAATGATACGTGCTTGCAGGTGAGTGAATGATACGTGCTTGCAGGTGAGTGAATGATGGGTGCAGGTGAGTGAATGATACGTGCTTGCAGGTGAGTGAATGATACGTGCGTGCAGGTGAGTAAATGATGGGTGCAGGTGAGTAAATGATGGGTGCAGGTGAGTGAATGATACGTGCGTGCAGGTGAGTGAATGATACGTGCTTGCAGGTGAGTGAATGATACGTGCGTGCAGGTGAGTGAATGATACGTGCGTGCAGGTGAGTGAATGATACGTGCGTGCAGGTGAGTGAATGATACGTGCGTGCAGGTGAGTGAATGATACGTGCGTGCAGGTGAGTGAATGATACGTGCGTGCAGGTGAGTGAATGATACGTGCGTGCAGGTGAGTGAATGATACGTGCGTGCAGGTGAGTGAATGATACGTGCGTGCAGGTGAGTGAATGATACGTGCGTGCAGGTGAGTGAATGATACGTGCGTGCAGGTGAGTGAGTGTGCGAACGATTTTCCTGTTTGAGTCGATGGAGGATAATTTTGCTGGAGCATAAATAGATGAATTATGCATGAAAAAGTGAATGACTTTAGTGAATGGATGTATTTTAGCGAGTGGTCGGTGAGTTGTTGGATAAAGTGAGTGGTCGGTGAGTTGTTGGATAAGAGGGAGAGGTGAGTGGGAGGGTGAGTGGGTGGGCATGAATTACCTTGGACAGAACTGCAGTTAAAACTCCAGTGTTTATTTTACTCCATGTCACCTGTGACCTCACACGCTGCTGCTACCACCTTACCTCATTTTCTTCCCTCCCTACCTCAGTTTTCCTTTCTGTCTGCCTCCCTCTCTCCCTCTGTCTTCCTCTCTGCCTCCCTCCCTCACTCAATCTCCCTCACTCTCCCATCTCTGGCACCGTGGAAACGTCAGCTTTTCCACGCCACTTATAACTGCATTACCTTGTATCAGGAGTGTCAAAGGAGCAGGAGGAGGAGACTGCGTCTGAAGGCTACCATCACACCTTCTTCCTCCCTCCCTCCCTCCTTCCTTCCTTCCTTCCTTCCTTCCTTCCTTCCTTCCTTCCTTCCTTCCTTCTCTTCTTCGCCTTGATGAAGCTTGTAAAATGGGGTGTCAGTTACCATTTTGTCCTAGGCACATGTCAATTAGACACTAGGCCTGTTGTATGTATGTATGTGTGTGTGTGTGTAAGGAAACACTTCGAAATGTTTCTGCCCCACCGGGAATTGAACCCGGCCCCTCCGTGCGTGAAGCAAGAGCTTTACCCACTTGGCCACGTGTGTGTGTGTGTGTGTGCGTACTCACTTAATTGTGGTTGCAGGGGTCGAGACTCAGCTCCTGGCCCCGCCTCTTCACTGATCACTACTAGGTCCTCTCTCTCCCTGCTCCATGAGATTTATCATACCTCGTCTTAAAGCTATGTATGGTTCCTGCCTCCACTACATCACTTGCTAGACTATTCCACTTCCTGACTACTCTATGACTGAAGAAATACTTCCTAACATTCCTTTGACTCATCTGAGTCTTCAACTTCCAATTGTGACCTCTTGTTTCTGTGTCCCTTCTCTGGAACATTCTGTCTCTGTCCACCTTGTCTATTCCACGCAATATTTTGTATGTCATTATCATGTGTGCATGTGTGTTATCATGTGTGTGTGTGTGTGTGTTTTCGTTCTTATTGTGACCAAGTTTTATGCATTTAATCAAATATTTCATTTGCATTCTCTCTCTCTCTCTCTCTCTCTCTCTCTCTCTCTCTCTCTCTCTCTCTCTCTCTCTCTCTCTCTCTCTCTCTCTCTCTCTCTCTCTCTCTCCTCCCAATACTTCACCTAACCACATTCTTTCTAGTTCCCACTTTCTCTCCCCACATAGATCCTCTACCCATATGCATCGTCTTGCCCCGTTTCTCTTTCTCCCCATCTTCCTGGGGTGTACCACCACCTTCCTGGGGTGTACCACCACCTTCCTGGGGTGTACCACCATCCTCCCAGAGTGTACCACCACCGTCCTGGAGTGTACCACAAACCTCCTTGGGTGTACCACCACCCTCCTGGGTTGTACACCACCCTCCTGTGGTGTACCACCACCCTCCTGTGGTGTACCACCACCCTCCTGTGGTGTACCACCACCCTCCTGTGGTGTACCACCACCCTCCTGTGGTGTACCACCACCCTCCTGGGGTGTACCACCACCCTCCTGGGGTGTACCACTACCCTCCTGGGGTGTACCACCACCCTCCTGGGGTGTACCACCACCCTCCTGGGGTGTACCACCACCCTCCTGGGGTGTACCACCACCCTCCTGGTTTGTACCACCACCCTCCTGGTTTGTACCACCACCCTCCTGGTTTGTACCACCACCCTCCTGGGGTGTACCACCACCCTCCTGGGGTGTACCACCACCCTCCTGGGGTGTACCACCACCCTCCTGGGGTGTACCACCACCCTCCTGGGGTGTACCACCACCCTCCTGGGGTGTACCACCACTCTCCTGGGTTGTACCACCACCCTCCTGGGGTGTACCACCACCCTCCTGGGTTGTACCACCACCCTCCTGGGGTGTACCACCACCCTCCTGGGGTGTACCACCACCCTCCTGGGGTGTACCACCACCACCCTCCTGGGGTGTACCACCACCACCCTCCTGGGGTGTACCACCACCACCCTCCTGGGGTGTACCACCACCACCCTCCTGGGGTGTACCACCACCCTCCTGGGGTGTACCACCACCCTCCTGGGTTGACCACCACCCTCCTGGGGTGTACCACCACTCTCCTGGGTTGTACCACCTTCCTCCTGGGGTGTACCACCACCCTCCTGGGGTGTACCACCACCCTCCTGGGGTGTACCACCACCACCCTCCTGGGGTGTACCACCACCACCCTCCTGGGGTGTACCACCACCCTCCTGGGGTGTACCACCACCCTCCTGGGGTGTACCACCACCCTCCTGGGGTGTACCACCACCCTCCTGGGGTGTACCACCACCCTCCTGGGGTGTACCACCACCTCCTGGGTTGTACCACCACCCTCCTGGGGTGTACCACCACTCTCCTGGGTTGTACCACCACCCTCCTGGGGTGTACCACCACCCTCCTGGGGTGTACCACCACCCTCCTGGGGTGTACCACCACCACCCTCCTGGGGTGTACCACCACCACCCTCCTGGGGTGTACCACCACCACCCTCCTGGGGTGTACCACCACCACCCTCCTGGGGTGTACCACCACCCTCCTGGGGTGTACCACCACCCTCCTGGGGTGTACTTCCCTCACAAGAAATCTCGTAAAATGTTTTCATAAGTGTCTTTTATAGTTCATCATGCAACATTATGGCTCACTACTCACCTTTTTTTTTCATCCTCACTGGCGAGGTGCTCATGACGGTGCTCAGTTGTGTTATTGTCCACTCATCTTAGTGGTGTTCAGTTATTGTTCATCATCTTGATGCTCAGTTGTGTTATTGTTTACTCATCTTAGGGGTGTTCAGTTATTGTTCACTCATCTTGATGCTCAGTTGTGTTATTGTTCATTCATCTTTGTGATGTTCATGACAGTGCTCAGTTGTGTTATTGTTCGCTCGTCTTAGTGGGTTTCAGTTGTGTTATTGTTCGCTCGTCTTAGTGGGTTTCAGTTGTGTTATTGTTCGCTCGTCTTAGTGGGTTTCAGTTGTGTTATTGTTCGCTCGTCTTAGTGGGTTTCAGTTGTGTTATTGTTCGCTCGTCTTAGTGGCTTTCAGTTGTGTTATTGTTCGCTCGTCTTAGTGGGTTTCAGTTGTGTTATTGTTCGCTCGTCTTAGTGGCTTTCAGTTGTGTTATTGTTCGCTCGTCTTAGTGGCTTTCAGTTGTGTTATTGTTCGCTCGTCTTAGTGGGTTTCAGTTGTGTTATTGTTCGCTCGTCTTAGTGGCTTTCAGTTGTGTTATTGTTCGCTCGTCTTAGTGGGTTTCAGTTGTGTTATTGTTCGCTCGTCTTAGTGGGTTTCAGTTGTGTTATTGATCGCTCGTCTTAGTGGGTTTCAGTTGTGTTATTGTTCGCTCGTCTTAGTGGCTTTCAGTTGTGTTATTGTTCGCTCGTCTTAGTGGGTTTCAGTTGTGTTATTGTTCGCTCGTCTTAGTGGGTTTCAGTTGTGTTATTGTTCGCTCGTCTTAGTGGGTTTCAGTTGTGTTATTGTTCGCTCGTCTTAGTGGGTTTCAGTTGTGTTATTGCTCGCTCGTCTTAGTGGGTTTCAGTTGTGTTATTGTGATGGTGCTAGCAACACTGCCTGGCTGATCTGGAACTACCTTCACAAACGTATCCTCTTCCCATATATATATATATATATATATATATATATATATATATATTTTATATATATATATATATATATATGCCGAATAGGTAAAAATTGGTCAATTAACAAGAACTCATTTAAAATTAAGTCCTTTCTAAAATTTTCTCTTATAGGTTTAAAGATTAAATATTTTTTTAATTTATGTTATTGTAAAAATTAATAATTTTATACATAAAGAACATTTAGAAAACTTACCTAACCTTATTATAAGAAGAGCAATTTAACTTAGCCTAATCCAACTAAATATATTTTAGATAAGTTTACAATAAGTTAATAATAAGTAATGACAGTGAAATATAATTTTTCGTTAGGTTCAGAATGATTTTTGCGAAATTATTGCATACACAAATTTTCGCTTTTACCTTTTCGTCACGACATTATATATATATATATATATATATATATATATATATATATTACACACGTTATATTGTAGAGGTCAATGTCCCGAGGTTAACTCGTTAGACAGGATTAAAGTTCAAATTTAAAAATGTTTTATGTACTCAGACCGTTGTTAGTTGGTGCGCATACAGTGTTGTCTATGTTTCTCTGTCTGTCTACGTGTGTGCCACACATTTCCTATTTTGTGTACGTTTGTTCATCCGTCCCCTCTCCAGTTCATACGTTGGTACAGTCACTTTAGGGCCTTCGCATCATGTTAGAAGATGGTCTAAAAATCGAGAGTTCATAATTTTGTTCAGTTGTCATTCTCTGTCTCACTGACTACAACATACTTCAGAAAAGTTCATATTTGTCATTCTTGGTTAGGTTTGGCTCGAGTGACTTACATTGACGCATTTATAATCGACAACAATATATAAAAGAATGATTGACGTACTGTAAAATTTCAGAATGCAGTTGATCACGAACGTAAAAAAAATATGTTGAAGGATGAGTTGCATGTGGACACATTAATAAGTCTGTTTTTTTTTTTTTAACAGTGTTAATTAAAACTTGTCTCGTTTTAATTCACAACTCGTTAAATGTCCGAAGCTGACGCAATTATTAATACTACATTAACCCTTCATGTGTGTGTGTGTATGTCGTGCCGAATAGGTAAAACTTGCGATTTTGGCTTAAATAGTAACGCTCTTCTTGCCAAATAAGGCAAGCGAAAATTTGTGTATGCAGTAATTTCGTAAAAATTATTCTGAACCTAACAAAAAAAATCATTGTGTTTATTATTAAATTATTGTAAACTTAAAGAAAAAATATATTTAGTTGGATTAAGGTAAATTAAATTGCGCTTGTTATAATAAGGTTAGGTAAGTTTTCTAATGATCTTTTGGAACAAAATTATTATTTTTTACATGAACATAAATGAAAAAAATATAACTTTAAACGTATTAGAGAAAATTAGAAAGGACTTAATTTTAAATGAGTTCTTGCTAATTGATCAGTTTTACTTATGTCGTGCCGAATAGGTAAAATTGATCAATTAGCGAGAACTCATTTAAAATTAAGTCCTTTCTAAAATTTTCTCTTATACATTAAAACATATTTTTTTCATTTATGTTAATATGCCTGGTTGATCAGACCCTGATCCACCATGAGGCCTGGTCTCAGACCGACACGTGGGGGCGTTGACCCCCGAAACCCTCTCCAGGTAAATCCAGGTAAATATAAAAAAAATTAATTTTATGCCAAAAGAACCTTAGAAAACTTACCTAACCTTATTGTAGCAAGCGCAATTTAATTTAGCCTAATCCAACTAAATATATATTTTTTCGATAGTTTACAATAATTAAGTAATATACAAACACAATAAAATATTTTTTCGTTAGATTCAAAATTATTTTTTGCGAAATTATTGCATACACAAATTTTCGCTTCCCTTATTCGGCAAGAAGAGCGTTGCTATTTAAGCCAAAATCGCAAGTATTACTTATTCGCACGACATATATATGTTATATGTCAATTCTTCTCTCCGAGTTAACAACCTTCGTCAACAACTGTCTGGCTGGGCGGATTCCAGAAGAAATTAAACCTTTCTTTTTTGGAGCCTGATTATGCGCTTTGAAGAAGAAGGATGTGGGAATCAGACCCATTTCTGTTGGTAACACTCTTCGCCGCCTATGTTGCCAAAGCAGCAGTAGGAAACATTCGCCTAGAAGCTGCCAGTTTACTCCAGCCACACCAACTGGGCTTTGGGCCCTTTTCGCACGAGATGCGGAAAGGGCCTACATCAGGGACATACCAGAAGACAAGCTGTAGTCAAACTTGACTTTAGAAATGCTTGCCAGCCGTTCGGGATCGGTTCCCCAGTCTTTTTCCTTAATTTCAGCTGGCTACAGCAAACCCTCAATTCTTTTGTTTGGCGAACATGAAATTCCCTCATCAGAGGGTGTTCAGCAGGGTGACCCACTCGCTCCACTTCTCTTCTGCTTGACAGTAAGAGAACTAAGTTCCAGCCTGTGCAGCGAGCTCAACATCTGGTACCTGGATGATGGCACTCTGGCAGGTAATGAAGAGTCATCCTCAATTCCTCCAAGTGTGAAATCATCACAACGAACCAGGAAATAATCAGTGCTGTGCGAACAATCCTCCCAGAAGTCTCTACTACCACTCCATTCCAGAGCACCCTCTTGGGAGCACCGCTGGGTCATCAGGCTATCGACACAGTTCTCAAGGACAAACTGAATGACCTGAAGAGAATGGAGGAGAGAATAAGAGATCTTGATGCCCATGATGCCCTGTATCTCCTCACAAGGTGTCTTACTCTGCCAAGACTCACTTCCTGAGGTGCGCACCCTCTTTTGACAACGCAGCAATCGACGAATATGACTCACTCCTGAGATCAGTCTTTAAGACGGCACTGAATCTGTCACTGGAAGATCAGCAATGGGATCAGATAACCCTCCCAGTGCGACTGGGAGGTATAGGGGTGCGCAAAGCAACGCAGGTAGCTTTACCTGCATTTCTGTCTTCGTGTTTGACTTCCAGTGGACTAGTCAAGGAGATTGTCCCTGAACGCTTGAGAGGTGCGGTAGGAGCTCAAGACCCCAGGTTCATTGAAGCAGCCGTGTGGTGGAACACCAAAGAGCACAAACAGTCCCACTGGGACAAACCGATCATGGGAAAAATCGCCAACACAATGCTCACCCTCGCTTCAGGAAAAGACAAAGCTCGTCTCCTAGCAGTGAAGGCACCACATTCAGGAGATTTTCTTTTAGCTGTTCCCAATTCCTCTCTGGGCACTCGACTCGACCCACAGGGGATTCGGATTGGTGTTGGTCTTCGCGTAGTCGCCCCCATACTCACCGAACATAGATGTATTTGCGGCAGGGTGACGGCTGATCAATTCGGACTTCGTGGTCTCGTGTGTCACACAACAGAAGGGAAGTATGCTAGACATGAGGAGGTCAACGACATCATAAAGAGAAGCCTTGCCACGGCCCGTTGCCTAGCTCAACGGGATCCCCAAGAACAGAGATCAGACGGAAGTCAAAAGCGTCCTGTTGGAACCACTATGCTACCCTGGAAGGATGGTAAGCAGATTACCTGGGACAACGCCTGTGCTGCCACATTGGCAGACACCTACTTGCCATACTCCTAAGCTGAAGGGGGTAGAGCTGCCAGCTACAGGAAGACCCAGAAGACCCGCAAATCTGAAGGCCTTTCCCCTAGCTATAACTTCACCCTAATAGGGTCGGAGACCCTTGAAGCATAGGGCAAGTGTGCTCTAAAGTTCCTCAAAGAGCTGGGTGAAAAACTCATCATAGAAACCAAGTATCACAGGACAGCCAGATTCCTCTTTCATAGACTCAGTGTTGCGATCCACAGGGAAAATGCCTGCAGCATTCTGGGCACGCGGCCCACCGCCAGGAAGCTGGACGAAGTATTCGAGATGTAGCTCTGAGATGTTATCTATGTTGTTTTACTCCCTATTGCATTTTGGTCAATATATTTTGTCTTTAAATAAAATCTACATAGAATATAGGGGGTGGTAGAATACAATATTCAAACAGCTCCAGGAAGAACCTTGAGTTTTCCCTGAAGTAAGTTTATTCTTTTCTCCGAGGATGAGGGTCCCCAGCACAATTCCAGAGGTGGTACCTCCCTATATTTAAATATAATTCCAGTGTGTGCCTGGCTGGCAGTGTCCCAGAGGCCATTAGATCCCTTTTCTTTGGTGCCTCATTGCAGTGGGCAACACCCTTCGTCGCCTAGTCGCCTAGTCGCCAAGGCTGCAGTAAGAATGGTGAGTCAAGATGCTGCCTCAATGTTGAAACCAACTCAGCTCGGTTTTGGTGTTCAACAAGGCTGTGAAGCAGCTGCCCACGTAGCACGAGTATACATCATCAACATGTCCGATGAAAAAGCCTTGATAAAATTGGACTTTGTCAGCACTTTCAACTTAGTCAGAAGGGATGCTTATCTTCAAGCAGCTTCTAGGCACTTCCCTCTATCCCTTCATATAATCGTGTTATAGTGTGACTACTAAACTATTGTTTGGGGACCATGAAATTGACTCGTGGGAGGGTGTGCAACAGGGGGACGCCTCTCACCCCCTTTCTATTCTGTCTGGTCATCAAGGAAGTCACAGAAGTGCTCTCCAGTGAGCTCAATATCTGGTTCTTGGATGATGGTACCCTAGCTGGCACTACAGAATCTCTCCTAGAGGACATCAGAAAAATTAAAGACATGGGAGAGAGCCTGGGCCTATCTTTAAACCCCACCAAATGTGAAATAGTTTCTACCAGTCGATAGATGATTCAGAATATTAGTGCTGTTTTTCCAGGAGCACAAGCCATAGATCCTGCCAACAGCACTCTCCTTGGTGCTCCTCTAGGGCTAAATGCCATCGATCTGATCCTAGAAAAAAATCTCAGACCTCAGGATGATGGAAGGCAGGATGAAAGACGTCGATACACATGATGCCTTCTACCTACTCACCAGGTGCCTGTCAATCCCAAAACTTACCTACTTCCTGAGATGCTCCCCAGCCTTCAGCAGTCCGAAACTCAAGGAATATGACTCCTTAAGATCATGCTAGAGAGTGTATTGAATCTTTCCTTAGAAGATGGACAGTGGTTGCAAGCCTCACTTCCAGTCAGGCTTGGGGGGCTGGGAGTACGCAAATCCTCCCATATTGCCCTACCAACTTTCCTGTCCTCTTCTATAGCATCAAATGAGTTAATAAAACAAATTCTTCCTGACAACCTTAGTGACTCAGCAGGAATACAGGACCCTAGCTATGCCAGTGCCATCACTAAATGGGAGACTCTTGCTGCTCCAGCACCAAAACCTAGTGCAGCACTGGCCTACAGACAGTCAAGTTGGGATGACCCCATCACTGAAAAAGGGCTTTCCAACATACTTAGGGCTGTAAAATCAGAGTGAGACTGCCTGTCTCCAAGCTGTGAGTGCACATCACTCCAGGGACTTCCTCCAAATAGTTCCCATTTCGGCAATGGGAACACGCCTCTCTGCAGTGGCTTTGTGCCTTGCTCCCCATTTCACACGGAATATACGTGTATTTGCGGCGATGTGCAAGCCGACCAAGAGGGCTGGCATGCAAGACACAATGAAGTCAACGAAATCATAAAGAGAATCGTTGCTACAGCTGGATGCCCAGCCGAGAGAGAGCCCCGATCACTAGCAGCCAACAATACCCACAACCCAGCAAACTGCCCTACGGGATCACCATCTATCCTTGGAAGAATGGCAAACTCTTAGCATGTCACTATACCTGTGTGTCGACGCTGGCTGACACCTACATCCATCACAGTGTCTGGCGACAGGGAGGAGCTTCTGATCACAGGAAGGAGTACAAGATCGGCAAGTACAGGGACATAAGCCAACAGTATCGATTTGTCCCAGTGGGATCAGAGACCTTGGGATCATGGTGAAAAAATGCCACACGTTTCCTTAAAGAATTGGGTTCCAGACTCATCGACACCACCAGGGACCCTAGGGCAACCACTTTCATGTGCCAGCGCCTCAGCGTGGCCATCCAGAAGGGAAATGTATGTTGCATACTGGGCTCGCGTCCGGCTTCGGAGGAGCTGGAGGAGATTCATAATCTTTGATATATTGTACCAGTGTATTCATGTTTGTGTTTTCTGTCAGTGTATTCTGTCTATTAATAAAGTTCATATAGAACATAGTGGGTGGTATTAGAAGAAAATATTCAAACAGCTCCGGGGAGAACCTCGAGTTTTTCCTGAGGTACGTATATTGTCTTCTCTGAGGATGAGGGTCCCCAGTAAAGTTCTAGAGGTGATACCTCCCTATCTATATATATACACGTATATATGTACTAGAGATCCTCGGAACAACTTTCAGGAAACTGAACAAATAATAATTTAGGACAATAGACACGTTGTATGTTACTTTTTATAAGTAATGTATCTCCGGCATGGAGTCC